>WMKK01000014.1:523028-546026 GCA_012295225.1 Ostreococcus mediterraneus
CCGCCTAGAAGAGATTAAGCTACTTAACCTTCGAAATGACTGGAGGCCGAAGAGTAATTATATCGGGTATGCATATGCATATGCACGTGCATATGCAGGATGCACGCCCCCCACACGTGCATACGGCCATAGAAAAACGACTTTTATGTGGGGCATGATTTTTAGAAATACATTGATACTCTAATAATTATGTAAGTACTGGACGACATGACTGGTCATTTTAAGGTACGCGACGAGGGGTAACTAGGGTTCAGAAATAAGGGTTTACCCGGCGCATGTTTACACGGCCGGTGCGCAAAACACTCGTATGTAACACCATATGCACGGTATGTAGTACTCAAACGGTATATTACACAAGCTTATTATCTGTTAAGTATGGTATGCACGCGTATGCAGGCCCGGCCTGCATATGCAGGATGCACGCCCCTAGTATGCTGATTCCGCCAACACAGCCTATGGGTCTGCACACATAGCCATAGAGGAGTGGTATATATACGGCCAAGACTCCGTACTGCGTCAACGTTTCGACTATGTAACACCCGCGTGTGACGCGCGCCGGCGCCCGCGGACGGGGACGACGCGCAGCGCGCGCGTTCGGACCCAACGAGGCCCCATCGAGGGCTACGCGAGTCGCGCTCGGTGCGTCGTCCATCGATCGCGTCGTCTCTGCACCCTGGCCGCGTCTGGGCGCGTCGGCACCTCGTGGTCTCGTTTTGAATCATCATCATCATCATCATCATGATGGTGATGATGACGATGAATGATGACGATGATGCCCACGATGCGGGCGCGGGCAGTGCGCGACGGGGCGAGGGCGCGGCGTGGTGGTGGTGGTGGTGGTGGTCGTCGTCGTATATATATACACACACCGCGGAGCGTCACCGGTGCGGCACCCATTGCGCGCGCGCGGTTGGCGCGTGGGACGCGCGCTGGGACTCGCGTGCGCGCGCGCATGCGGCGACGGGGGACGACGAGCGCGAGCGCGGCGCGATCGAGGACGATGGGCGCGCGCGTGCGAGAGGCGGTGGTGACGTTTGTGACGAGTAGGGAGTGCCGGGGGAGGGTGATGGGACGGGCGGCGGCGCGGGGGGCGCGGGGGGCGCTGGGAGACGGGTTCGACGACGGCGACGCGGACGGCGCCGGCGACGGCGACGGCGACGGCGACGGCGACGGCGACGGTGAAGATGACGGTGGTGATGATACTGAGCTTTTACGACGCGGTGGTGCCGGGGCGTCGTCGTCGTCGTCGGCGGCGGCGAGTACAGGGGAGAGTACCGCGGCGTTGAAGAAGGTGCTCACGCGGAAAGACTTGACGCTGTTGGGCGTGGGCGGTATAGTCGGCGCGGGCGTCTTCGTGCTCACGGGGGCGGTGGCGCACGATCACGCTGGACCGGCGGTGGTGATGAGTTATATTTTAGCCGCGAGCACGAGCGCGGTGACTGGGTTGGCGTACGCAGAGTTTGCGGTGTCGATGCCGGTGGCGGGGTCGGCGTACAACTACATGATGGCGACGTTTGGCGAACTCGCGGCGTTCTTGACGGGGTGTAATTTGGCTCTAGAACTCACGATTGCGAGCGCTGCAGTCGCACGTGGGTGGACGTCTTACGCCGTGGCGCTCTTTGGTGGTTCGCCCAACGCGGCGCGTTTGATTGTGTGGCCAGACGTCGTGGAGATTGACGTCATCGCCGGCGCGGTTGTCGCAGCCATGACGGCGCTACTCGTCTCTGGTGCGAAAGAGACCGCAAAGTTCAACAGTGTGGTGACGTATATATCGTTAGCCGTGATCGCGACGGTGATTATTGCGGGTAGTACGGCTATAGATGCCGATAACTGGACGCCATTCGCGCCAAACGGCGCTGCGGGCATCATTTCCGGCGCGAGCGTCGTCATCTTCGCCTTTGTCGGCTTTGACACGATCGCTACGTGCGCGGAAGAAGTGGCCAATCCTAGTGCGGATTTGCCTTTTGGTATTTTAGTAAGCTTGGGTATTTGCGCGTCGTTGTATGCGTTAATGTGTTTGGTGATTACGGGTATGGTGCCGTATAGTTTGATTGACGTGCACGCGCCCTTTGCCATGGCGTTTCAGACGCACAATTTGCACTGGGTGAGTTCAATCGTGTCCGTGGGTGCCATTGCGGCAATCACTACGTCACTGTTGCTATCGATGATGGGTCAACCGCGCATTTTCATGGTCATGGCGCGAGATGGCTTGCTCCCGCCGTGGTTTGCCGACGTCTCGAAACGCTTTGGCACGCCGGCGAACGCGTCTTTGTTCTCTGGCGCCGTCACTGGTATTTTGGGCGTCATGCTCGACATCAATCTACTCGCGCAATTGGTATCCATTGGCACATTGAGCATATTCTGTGGCGTCAACTTGGGGTTGATTGTCAGTCGATGGACGCCCAAGCGCGCGACGTGGGCGCAGCGCCTTCCGCCGTTGAAGCGCGCCGCCGCGCTTCTCCTCTCATGCTTTGCGTTCGCGATTGATTATCGCGCACGAAACGCACGAATATCTTGGTTTGGCGCTCTATCCCTCATCGCCGTCATCGCCTCCACCGCGAGCTTCAAAACCATCCCCATGGTGAACGCCCCACCGCCGACGCGTTTCGCCGCCCCCTTTGTCCCAGTCCTCCCCGCCGTCGGCGTCTTGCTCACGAGCATCCTCATCGCCGGTCTCGGTGCGTTAGCCATCATACGATACGTCGTATACACCACCGTGTGTGCCATCGCATACATCACCTTTGCCACATCGCGCGTCATCGCGGAACAATCCACGCGGCGCGTAGACGACGCCCGCGTTTGCCAACCGCGCCTCTGGGCGTCGAGCGTCCCGACGTCCCCGACGTCGACGCCGGCGATTGAAATGCCCCGCCTCGACGCCGAGCGCCCCGTTCAAATCCTCGGCGGCGCGGTGTAAACACGACATCCATCATCACCCATCGCCATCACAGAGAGCATTGCATAGAACATCACGACCCATCGCGCGTACGCGACTCGCGCGGACGCGACTCGCGGAGTCGACGCGTCGCCGATGGCGGCGCGCGCATGGTGACGACTGCGACGATGATGGCGATCGTCACAACACGCCCCGCGCGCTGTGACGTGCATGTCCATCGGCGACACCGCGTGTGACACCCTCGCCAACCTAACCATCATGTCGAACGCCAACGAAGAACGCACGTACGTCATGCTCAAGCCCGACGGCGTCCAGCGCGGGTTGCTCCCCGACGTGATCGCGCGATTCTCCCGCAAAGGATTCAAGCTCGTGGGATTGAAGCTCATGAACGTGAGCGAGGAGCACGCGAAGAAGCACTACGCGGATTTATCATCGAAACCGTTCTTCGGATCGTTGGTGACGTACATGTGCTCTGGCCCGGTGGTGGCCATGGTGTGGGAAGGCTTGAACGTGGTGAAGACGGGACGGGCGTTGATCGGGGAGACGAATCCCGCGGCGAGCGCTCCGGGGACGTTGCGCGGGGATTTCTCGATTGAGATTGGACGGAATATTATTCATGGATCTGATGCGGTTGAATCTGCCAAGCATGAAATTGGGTTGTGGTTCCCTGAAGGCGTGTGCGCGTGGGAATCGTGCGCCAAGGCGTGGATTTATGAATAAATCAAGCCGCGTCGCGATCGTCGACGGACGACGTCTTCGCCGCGCGATCGATGAATCGATCGATTGACCGCGCGTCGAGGAGGCGTCGTACTGTGTGTGTACGCGCGCGCATCCGCATTGGATGTATACCTCGCACTTTCTTTGAATACGGTACATACATACATACATACATACAAACGTACAACTTCTCGTCGCGTTGATCACCCTCGCACAAAAAAGTCGCGCGCGGCGCCTCGTAAATCTCTCGATCTCTCTCTCTCTCTCGCGTCTCGGTATTAAAGGGAGTAAAATTACACTTTAAGCAAAACTTTAAGGAGCGCCATGCGAATGAATAAGCCATTCTGCGCTTGTCTAAAGTACCCAGCTCGCGGGTCGTCGTCAACGTCGACGGTGATTTCGTCTACGCGAGGCAACGGGTGCATGACGACGGATGTCCGCGGTAACGCCGCCATGACTTCGCGGTCGATGATGTACTTGCCTCGCGCCGCTTCGTAATCCGCCGGATTGGCAAAACGTTCTTTTTGGATGCGCGTTTGATAAAGCACGTCTACATCCGCGGCGACAGCCATCAAATCCGTCGCTTCTTCCCACTCGATGCCCTTCGCGGTTAACATGTCTTTAATATCATCCTTCATCTTGACCACATCCGGGGCGACGAAATAAAACTTGACGTTATTAAACTGCGTCAAAGACGTGGCGAGCGAGCGAACGGTGCGTCCGTTGGCCAAGTCGCCCACGAGAGCAATCTTGACGTCATCCAATCGCCCGATTTCCTTACGAATGGTGTACACGTCGAGCAACGCCTGCGTCGGGTGTTGCCCCGGACCGTCGCCGGCGTTAATCAATGGCTTTCCAATCGCCGCCGCCGCACGTTTGGCACTTCCCGCAGTGAAATGACGTAAAACGATAATATCCGCATACCCCTCCACCGTTCGCATGGTGTCCTCCAACGTCTCACCCTTCGCCGCGCTCGAATACTCCCCGGCGCTCTCCGTCGAGACGATGCCGCCGCCCAAACGCCCCATCGCCGCTTCAAACGATAAACGCGTCCGCGTCGATGGTTCATAAAACAGCGTCGACATCAAATACCCCTGCAACATCAACGACTCCGGTGACCCAGGTTTCACTCGCGACATCTCATCCGCGACATCAAAAAGTTCCTCCATCATCGCCCGGTCGAATTGCTCAGCCTCGACGCACGACGTCAAGTCACTCAACTTGCTCGCGTACTTGGTTGCGCGACACGCCTCGCCGCGCGCGCTCGAACGGTGGCGGCGACACGAGAGAAGATGCACGCCCGCACCGCGCGTCGCGCGTCCCGCGAACGGGTCCGACGACGACGACCGGCGCACCGCCGTCGCACCGTTTAAAACGCGAACGCAACCACTGCGACTGCGACTGCGACAAGCACTCGCGCGCGTCGCCGTCGCCGCCGCCGGCGTTGAACGCATCGTCGACATCATCATCGTCGTTGCCGTGACAGTCGTTAGCGTTACCGTCGTCGTCGTGTGAGGCGTCGTCGTCGTCGTCGTCGTCGTCGTCGATGTGAGAGGTAATCCACGTCGGATGGTTCCACATGTCCGAATGTGGGACGCGCGTCTACGTCTACTACGTGCGCCTATCGTACAAACAATGTGGGTGTTCTATGCTATGTGCTATGACGACGCGCGCAAGCGCGGATGGATGACGGAGGCGCGGCTAGGGGGCGTGCGTGCCGAGACGCGCGCGTCACTGCACTTCGTGGTTCCATTCGTCGTCGTCGGAGGCGCGGATATCCGCAAACGGTTCGACAAACGCCGATACCTTGGGTTTCATGACGTTACGCCGCTTGCGTGTTTGGTCGCGTAAACCAGCCATTTGTGATGCGATTTGGTTTTTCATTTCCCTCGTGCCGACGAGAGAAATGCGGTTGTCGCCTTGTCGTTCTCGGCGCGCGCGGTCGGCTTCGGCGCGTTCGGCGCGTAATTTTTCAAGCTGCGCGCGCCACTTCAGCTTCCATTCGTACGTTTGTACAGTGTCTAAACACGCCCTGTGTCGCGGTGCGTGAGAGCGTGCGTATCGTGTGGTGAGTCGTGCGGTCGTGGCGTTCGCGGCGATGGACTGCGTGGGCGATGGATGGAACGACGACGGAACGACGCGCGTCCATCCGCGAACGCCGACGTCGACTTGCGCGCATACGTACCCAGATGCCGCGCTCAGCGTCTCATATGCCGCCTTGGCGCGCAAAAACATGTCGATATCTTCCTCCACGTCGCACACGTCGGGGTGGTATCGCTTCGCCATGGATTTATACGCGCGTTTACACGCCTCGGCGGATGCGCCCGGGGACACGCCGAGCGCAAAGTAGAGCGACGCCTTGTCCGCGCTCGACGACGACGACGATGACGAGGAGGACGACGACGAGGCGCGCGCGTGAAGTCGTTGACGACGACGCGTCCACGTCCCTGGCGTCCCGTGCACGCACCGCACACGACGCGTCAACGCGGCGGCATCCATACTCGGCAGTGGCGACACTGCGCGACGCGGTGTGACGCCGCGGTCGCGTTCGATGCGCGCCGTGGTGCAGCGCGTCGCTCGAGGCGGCGTCACCGTCGATGGTGAAGACGCGGCGAGGACGATAGGGCGAGGATTGGTCGTGCTCGTGGGCATCGGCGTCGATGACGACGACGGGGATGTGGAGTACATTGCACGCAAGGTGTACAACACGAAACTGTGGCCGAGCGCGGATGGCGGCAAACAGTGGGCGCGGAGCGCGAAGGAGTGCGAGTATGACGTGTTGTTTATTTCTCAATTTACGTTACACGCGGAGTTGAAAGGGAATAAACCGAGTTACCACCGGGCGGCGTCGCCGACGACGGCCGAGCCGCTGTACGACAAGTTCATCGAACACGTTCGACACAATTACGTCTCAGCGGGTGAAGGCAAGGGGAAAATCGAATGCGGGAAATTTGGAGCGATGATGGATGTCGACATCCATAACGACGGGCCAGTGACGTTGATTTTAGACTCGAAAAACAAAACGTAGCCGACTTGCGTTCGTCTCGGCGACAGACGCACATAGTTTCGAGTGGAAGAGCGCGACGGGACGAGCGCTTGTTTGAAAAAGTATTCGCACATTGTACAACAAAAGATATTCTACTGCACTAGAAATCAACTATTATGCCATGCCGTACACGGAACCCGTTGAGTCTTCATCCACGTGTGTCAATGCTCGCATCGGGTCGGCGGCGAATGGAGAGTAAATGACAGGCTCGGAGAATGGCGCCCACATCTCACGTAGTGCGTAATCTGCAATCGCCAACCGCGCGTATTTTCGCGCACTCGCCTTGAGGACATCATCCAAATAATCAAGGATGTTCACCGTGGGATCGAGGCGCCATTGCCAGCCTTCGAGAACCATGACGGTGACGACGGCAATCATCACGTTTGGATCCAAACACAAGCCATTTTTCTGGACGGTTTCGAAAATCGCACCCATGCACTCTCCAGCGCGTGGCGTGGACTCTTGGAATGTATCCACTGCGGCTTGAATCTCTTGCTTGAATTGTGTGTAATCTACATTCGCCTTGGCGTTGTCCGCAAACGTCAAGATGCTTTCAGCGACAGTCTTGCCATCCCACGATACGATGGCTTGAAACATCTTCGCCAACGATGCTTGGTGGAACGGTGTCAATCGTGTGGCTAAGCCAGTGTCAAGAATAATAATTTCCGGCGATGCGTTGTGCAAGAATGACGATTCATTATCGTCGCTCCCGTTCTCTGATGTCTTCGTGTTGCCGCGCATTCCGGCAATCGTGCTCAGCGTGTGCGCGACTCCATTGGGCAATCGCACGAGAATGTTACCAGGATGCAAATCCGCATGCAAGAAATTGTCGTCGATTAACATTTTGAACAATGTCTTTACCCCTAAACCTGCGAGTTCTTTGTTTTGCGGGCTCCCAAGCTGTTCTTTCGCAGCTTCGGGGGATAACAAGTAACTCGCGATGGACACGCCTTGCTCGTACGTTTCCACCAAAATCTCCTCAGTGGCCAATCCAGGGATGGGCGTTGGGAAACTGATCGCAGGCATCAACAAAAAGCTTTTGCGAAACTTGTCCAAGTTGTCTGCTTCGTGTCTAAAGTCTACTTGTTGTAACATGTGGACACCAAACTGCTGAATCGTGTTTTCGAGCTGCAAAGGCTCGAGCCATTTAATATTCTTGGACCACCCAGCCATCCAAACGAGGATTTCGAAATCACGCGTCAGCGCGTCGACCACACCCGGATGACGAACTTTCACCGCGACTTCACGCTTTTGTCCACCGCGACGAATGCGTCCATTAACGAGACGCTCAACCTCGCGTCCGATGCCCGCCGCGCCGTCGCGCCACTCTTCGAGCATACCGCGCGCCGCGCGCGAAATTTCGCCCGACATCACGAGTTCAACGCCTGCACCAACAGAACGTGTCAATCGTAAGATAAATTGAGTCGCCGTCAAGTGCTCTTCCGCCACACCGGGCTTGAGGCGCGCGCGATGAATCTGCGCCACGCTGCCACTCGCAATGGGTTTCTCGTCAAACCATTCAAAAATCTCCATATACTTGCTCGTCTTGTCGGTTTCATCGACGCCATACGCCCGATCTAAAATACTCTTTGTTTCTTTCCAGCTATGTTCAGGCGCGGCGCTTTGCAACGCTTCAAGCTCGTGACACATTGCCGCGGGAAACACGTCGTATCGCGTCGACGCCCACTGCCCCCACTTGATAAACGCCGGACCTTGAGCTTCGAGAATGCGCCTGAGCAACCCAAACCAAAGCTGATTCCCCCAGATCCACCCATCGCGAAGTAAAATGGGCGCTAAGAACGCCAACGGCGCGAACGCTACAGCTAAATGCACCGCTCGAGCCACCGTGCGCGCGCGATACCCAAAACTCCCTCGCCGTTTATCGTCTTCACTCGCGCTCGACGTCGACGCACCCTTCGACGACACCGCACGCACCGCACCTCCAGCACCACCCACATCTCCTCGTATCTTCTCTAAACACCACGCCACGTTCGCGCTCGACCGTAAATCTCTCCCCGCCACGAATGTCGCGCACGCCAACGACGTCGTCGTCGTCGACACCGTCCTTCGCGCCAACACCCGCGCGCTTCGATGCACCGCCGCCGCCATAGACATCGCCGTCGTCGTCGTCGTCGTCGTCGTCGTCGTCGTCGTCCGCATCAACCCACCACCGCCTCGTCGAACCACCGCAGCCGCAGCCGCAGCCGCGACCGCACCATTCGATGTCGATGTCGATGTCGATGTCGATGTCGATGTCGATGTCGATGTCGATGTCGATGTCGTCGTCTGCCCCACTCGCGCTCGGAGATCTCGAACCACGCACGCCGTGCCTCGACGAATCATCACCGTCGTCCTCGTCACCGTCGTCGTCCCCGTCCTCCGTCGTCGTCGTCGTGTGCGGGCGATGGGAGGAGGAGGACG
Organism: Ostreococcus mediterraneus; assembly: GCA_012295225.1. Taxonomy (NCBI): domain Eukaryota; kingdom Viridiplantae; phylum Chlorophyta; class Mamiellophyceae; order Mamiellales; family Bathycoccaceae; genus Ostreococcus; species Ostreococcus mediterraneus. Next base: position 532,109 of record WMKK01000014.1, read on the forward strand.
ACGTCGATGGTTTTGGTGATGTGTGCTCGGTTGGACATCGGACATATGGCGTTGATACATGCGTGGCGTCACATCGGCCAACGTCGCAGCGCTTCGTGCGCCCGACGAATCCGCCTCTTAGCGACGCAAGGTGCGTGCGTGGTCGTGCGATGCGCGCGCGTATCGGTGGCGGTGGTGATGACGATGGATTCGTAGTATATCTACGCGTCCTCACCATCGCCACCGCCGTCGCGCGCACGTGTTTGTTTGTGTGTTTGTGTGTGTGCGCGCGCGCGCGCTCGGGTCGATCTCGACCCTAAGGATCGCCGACGATGGGGTGACGACTGACGACGTGTGCGTGCGCGCGTGTGTATCGTTGACGCAGGCTAGAACAGTTTCTTTAGTGACTGTAGACATGGCGAAGCGCACGAAGAAAGTTGGTACGTGATCGTTCGTCGCGCGCGCGTGTTCGTGGTGGAGTGCATGTCGCTAGGGCTTTAGAGGATGATGATGACGACGACGACGACGGGGCGGTGGCGTGGCGCCGACGTCGACGGCGCGAACGCGCGACCGGGAATGCGTTTTGGATGCGCGCTATTAAAAACCATGGCTCGCGCGCGGTGGATGGGTTTGATTCGAATCGCGTCGACGATCGAAACGTTTTGCTCTGAGACTGACCTCGCGCGCGCGTTCGCGTTCCATCGCAGGCATCGTCGGCAAGTACGGTACGCGCTACGGTGCGTCCCTCCGTAAGTCTGTTAAGAAGCAAGAAGTGTCTCAGCACTCCAAGTTCTTCTGTGACTTCTGTGGGAAGTACGGCATGAAGCGTCAAGCCGTTGGGATCTGGAGCTGCAAGGGTTGCAACAAGACGAAGGCGGGTGGCGCGTACAGTTTGAACACTGGTGGTTCCGTCACCGTGCGCTCTACCATCCGTCGTCTCCGCGAAGCGACTGAGAAGTAAATCGTCGTATTTGACGACTTAGCTAGTGATCGTTGTAATCGAAGCGGTGGCTTCATCAACAAAAGAAATCGCGAACCAGCTAGGGTTCAGCTGACGCGCGCTTGAAACGACTGTGGCGCCTCGCAATCGCGATTTCGCGCGCTTGACTACTAATGTACTACGCTACAACTGTTTCAACTCTCTATTTCGTCTATGTGTGTGCGACTCAGCGCCTGCCTTTCGCGACATATGGGAGGGAAATGTTCGCGACGCGCGCCGAAACTGTCGCGGTTCGCGCGTTGCTCGCGCGCGCGTCTGCCCATTTGTACGCTCTTTGAATAATACGCTTGATTCCCAGGCGCCAAGTCATCGCTAATTGCATATTTTCACTCATGGTTACGAACGCTTCGCTTTCGACGGTGTCTAAATCCGCCTTGGCGGTTGTCGGAAAGCTCAAAAGCGCGGTGGCCGCCGCGTCTCGAATGGCTTCAAACGTCTCCAACTCCTCCTCTGCGCCTAGAGCACCTCCTCGACGGGCTATATCGCGCAGATACTTTTCGTTTTTCCGTGGACGCTTCATCGCGATAGCGATGCGCACATCAGCCAAGTCATTCCACGCGAAACCACCGACAAAAACTTTGAGCGGCGCGGAATCCGCGTCGCTCACTCGGACGTCGAGCACGTACGCGTCCTGCGGATTTTCATCCGGTGCAAGCGTAAAACCATACAGTTCCAGCAACTCTAGATTTGTGTATTCTCCGTAGCAAACGAATATTTCCTCGCCCGCGCGAACACCGCGACGGCCTTGTGGCTGCGCGGCGGAACGAAACGTAAATCCCACGCCTTCGACGTACGCGCCGTCGCCTGGTATCGGCGCGTCATCATCAGCATCCCTCGAGCGCTCAGTTTCGGTGGTGTCTTCTCGCGCATCAAACATGGGTGCGCCATGCACGTCCAATAGCACTGGTGGATCGTGAGGGGCATAGTTGAACATGTCTCCCATCGGCGTCAACGCGCCCGCTCGATGAAACGGCACGGACACCGCTCGAGAACTCACGGTATCCCGTGCCCACACGTAAGCCGCACGCGCGTCGTGCTCACATGCAACAGAATCGCCAAGTATCTCACGCACGGTCGTCTTCACTCGCTCGAACGCGCGCTCCATGTCTTGCTTTCGTTCGCGCGCCAAAACCGTCGCTCGAGCGTCTTGTAAAGCAGCCATCTCCTCTTCGCTCCACGAATGCAACAGATTGTACGACTTTGGCATTGACGCGATGTATGCGTGAAATTCACCTCGCACGCCTCGCGTTTTATGCCTCAGCAGTTCCAGCGCGAGTTCATCCTGGGCGTACGCGTCGTCCCGACTGCCGCCGCAGCCGTCGGCGTCGGCGTCGGCGCGCCGCACCGCAATCATCGCTCGCTCGGGTATCGTAATCAACTCCACCATCGCACCAGCGTCGACGTCTTGTGTGGCAAACACCCCGCGGTGGCTTCCGCGATCACCGCCGCGCACGACGTCGACGCAGCGCACGTCCACGCCCGGCGCCACGCGTACGCCCACCGAACGCGACCACGCGCGCACGTCTTCGAGCGCACGCGACGACGCGCGTAACGCCGCCGCCGACGCCGCCGACGACGACGACGCATCATCACCGTCGCGTCCGCGTCCGCTCGCCGCCGCCGGCGTCATCGTCGCCACGTCGCAGAGTCGCGACGACGTCGTCATTCGGTGACGCGCGCGTAGATTTGTAGACGCGTGTCCATGTCCACCGCGGCGTCGCCCAATGGTGGGATGACGACGGGCGGCGGCGGTGGTGGTGGTGGTAAGAAACCGTCCGTGCAAGGTGGGTTGATGTCCACCGCGCACGCCCCGAGTCCGTCGGCGCAGGAGGTGAAGAAGTTTACGCAGATTTGTCCAAAGTGTAACACGCACACGCCAATCGTGGAAGATCACGCGAGCGGGGATTTGATTTGCACCGAGTGCGGGTTGGTGATTGAGCAGCGTATTATTGATGAGTGTTCGGAGTGGCGTACGTTTGGGGATGGCGATAAGAATGGGGCAGACCCGAGCCGTACGGTGGGGGCGACAAACGTCATGCTCACGGGTGGAGGATTGAGCACAACCATCGGGCGGAACCCGGATGGAACGTATAATAGCACGCTGTCGAGATTACACAACCGTGGGATGAATCCAGATAAGGTGCTTATTAATGCCTTTCATTCCATCGGGGAGTTTGCGGATGCCATGGGGATGAACAGAGTGGTGAAGGATAGCGCGTGCGACTTGTATCGCATGGTGACGCAAGCGCACTCGACGCTGGGGAAATCGAACGCCGCAATGTATGCGGCGTGCTTGTACATCGCAGCGCGACAAGAGGGGATGACGCGTACGTTTAAAGAAATCTGTGGCGCCGCGCAAGGGACGACAGTGAAGGAGATTGGCCGATGCTACAAGTTTATTCTCAAGGTTTGCGACGGGTTGAACACGCAAATGATGGAACAAATGATCACGCCAGAGATGCTTACTAATCGCTTCTGTGGTAACCTCGGGTTGGCCAACATGGAGTTTATCAAGTTATGCTCGCATATTATCCAAACGTTTCGAAATTTGCGAATTTCAGAAGGCCACAAGAGTGAAAAACAACCCGCGTCTGTGGCGGCGGCGGCGATTTTTACCGCCGCAGTCGTGAAAGGTTTGAATCAAGACAAGGCTAGCTTGTTTAGAATTTCAGAGGTGAGTGGGATGGCAGAAGTGACGATTAAAACTTCGTTTTTCGACATGGTGCCTTATGCGTCCAAGCTTTTGCCTCCAGCGTTGCAAGACAAGTTGGCTGGTTTGTTAGCAGAGGCTGAAAGAATGCGCGCGGGGTCAACCATGGCGTTGCCTTCGCACGCGTCGAAGAGTAACTTCCAAGCTGCGGGAGCGGTGCCGATGTTAACTTTCGACGCTCCGATCGACTTACCAGGGGATGTGAAGATTGAAGTCAAGGAAGAACTTTGAAAAGAGAACACAGCGCGCGTGTAAAAACATTTCGACAGTCAACCATCACGTGAAATATATACCAATCATTAAATAGAATCAAATAACAACTAAAGCTCAGTCTTGGGCAAGTTGAGACGCTCGCGGAAGTCCGCAACCATCTTAGGGAGACCATCTCTCAGCTCCACCTTGGGCTCCCAGCCTAACGTAGTCTTCGCCTTGGTAATATCGGGGCGGCGACGACCCGGATCATCCATCGTGTTTTCCTTGTAGACGATTTTCGCGTTGGGATTCACAACCTCCTTGACAACCTCGGCGAGCTCAAGCATGGTGAATTCGCCAGGGTTACCAATGTTCACCGGTCCAATCTCTTTTTCATTGTCCATGAGCGCCATCAATCCGGCCACGAGATCGTCGACGTATTGGAACGAACGCGTTTGCTTGCCGTCGCCGTAAATCGTCATCGGCTCGCCGCGCAGCGCTTGAGAAACAAAGTTGGACACGACGCGACCATCTTCGAGGGCCATACGGGGGCCATACGTGTTGAAGATGCGTGCAATTCTGATATCAACACCCTCTTGGCGGTGATAATCAAAGCACAACGTTTCAGCCACGCGCTTCCCTTCGTCGTAGCACGAGCGTACGCCGATGGGGTTGACGTTGCCCCAGTATTCCTCCTTTTGAGGGTGCTGCAACGGATCACCGTACACCTCAGACGTAGACGTGAGCAACATGCGCGCGCCAACACGCTTAGCCAAGCCAAGCATGTTCAACGTACCCATGACGGACGTCTTAATCGTCTTCACAGGGTTGTGTTTGTAGTGCACCGGGGACGCCGGGCACGCGAGGTGGTAAATTTGATCCACCTCGACGAGCATAGGCTCCACGACGTCGTGTCGAATGAGCTCAAAGAATGGATTTTGCAAGTGGTGCATGATATTTTCTTTGCGCCCGGTGAAAAAGTTATCCGCAACGATGACAATGTTCCCGCGCTCCATCAATCGGTCAACCAAGTGCGAGCCGACGAAACCGGCGCCGCCGGTGACGAGCACCCGCAAACGCGTCGCCTTGGGAATCGGCACCGGTAAATTCTTCGCCACCGACCCGCGTCCGAGGGGTTCACCGTCGGCAAATTCTTTGGTATTAGACTTTTCTTCGTCCTCACCTCGGCGCGTCGTCGTGAGAGACGCGGCGGCGCCTTCTTTCGCGGATGTCGCCCACGCTTCCTTGACGGGTCGCGTATCCGCCACCGCCGCGCCATTCTCCATGTCCATCTCCTTCGCCGCATCACTCGCATCTTTCGCATGCGTCGCCTCGGCGTCAAACATACCAATCTCCGCAACCGACGTCTTCGTCGCCGACGTCGCGGACGACCCCGTCGTCGTCGTCGTCGTCGTCGCCGCGCGCGCCGCCGCCTCGCGCTCCTCCTCCATCATCTGTCGTCCCGCGCGTTCGAACGCCCCGACGCCACCGCCATTCTCGGGCCCAGTGCGCACGGCATTCGTCCCTGACACTAAAAACCCAATCGCTAACACGCACAACACCCCGAGCGTTCGCGCGCGGTGTCGTCTCGTGCCGCACACCGCCACCATCACCGCGCGTGCGATCTTCCCCGTCGTCGTCGTCGTCGCGTGCGTCGCGTGCGTCGCGTGCGTCGCGTGCGTCGCGTGCGTCGCGTGTGCGTGTGCGTGCGTCCTCGACCCCGTCGTGGATGCCTTCCCCGTCGTCCCCACGCGCGCGTGTGGCATGCGACGTGTGCGCGAGTGAGGTTCACGACAGCGCCGCGCGACATCTTCCGACGACATCTTCCGACCGACGACGACGACGGATGGGATGAGGACGACATCGGACATCTGACACATCGGACACATCGGACATCTGACACATCGGATATCGGACATCGCCTCGCTGGGATTGAACCGACCGACCGACCGATCGAATGGGAGGCATCGTCTATTGTATCGTGTGTATACCTATGTGTGATGTGTGATGTGATGTGTGATGTGTGATGTGATGTGATGTGATGTGTACATAGGCTATGACGTGGTGAACTATGTGTGATACCAACGTCAACGACGCCCAGTCGCGCGCGGTCAGGACGCAGAGGACGTAGAAGTCAGGCAGGGGTCGTCGTCGTCGTCGTCGATCGGGGGCGCGGACGACAGACGAACGCGCGCGTGTCGTCGCGCGTGCGCGTGCGTGTGTGACGTGACGTCGTCGTGGGTGACGATTAGGAATCGCGTGGTATCATCGCCACCGAGAACGTCGTCGCGCGTCGTCGCGCGCGCGTAACACTAAACGACATCCAACCACGGTGGTGTGCGATTGCGGATCGATCGTGCGTTCGACCGACGACGTGTGTGATTGCGTGCGCGCGCGGGAGGTGACGATGATGATGCGACGGGAATGCGGGGATCCGCCGGCGTCGACGTCGACGTCGTCGTCGACGCCGAGTAAGTTGAGTCTCGGGCGCGCGTGCGCCATCGTGGGCGTGAGCGCGCTCGTGGGAGGCGCTGTGTCGTCCGTGTATTGGGGGTCGACGCCGTTGATGTTGGGTGATGAGCGCACGTTGCGTAGACCATCTATCGCGGCTCTTGGAGAAGGCGCGCGCGCGAAGTTTGACTCTACGATGTTCGTCGACGAGAAACACGAGAAGGATTTCGCGGCGCGACGGAACGCGCCGCTGCGGACGCGCGTCTCCGTTCTAGTGAATGAGTTTAGCGGTGATGATGTGCGAGTTGCCAAAAAAACGGCTGGCACGGTTGTTTCAAAGTTTATGAAATTTAGACACATGAATGAGCAAGGCGTTGCAAAGTTTGTTCATTTTGAGCGCGCCGTCGTGCCGCTGTACTGGCCAAAAACGTTAGACTTGGCGTTGGAAGCGGTGAAAGTGTTCAATCTCAACGAGACAAATAATGCGGCGTGGATTGGCGTGGCAAATAGAGTGGAGAAAACCGCATCGAAACAAGTTCCCGAAGCTTGGTCGCACTACCCGATGCATCACCATCTCGGGTGCCTGTACTCGCATCTTCGCTTGTGGAACAACGTCAAGCGCGATAATTTAGAGAGCATGATTGTTTTGGAATCCGACGGTGCGTTTCTCGCGAGCGTCGACGTGCTGGACTTTCAAAACATCATCGATAACGCTCCAAAGGATTTCGATGTGATTTTCCTCAAAGATTGTAGAAAATGCCCAGGTCACTTTGTGAAGCAGTTCAAGTCGACGGCGATTGGGCAGAACACCACGCTGATGGATGCGCGACGCGGCAGTCCGAATATGATTTATATGTACAAGATGAATAAGAAATGCGGTTTTGCTGGGTTTGAAAGCTACATAATTTCTTCTAAAGGTGTCGATAAAATTCGCGCCTTTGTAGCCAAGAGAGGTGGAATGGACATGGTTGACGCGTTTGTCGGCAACTACTTGTGCAAGGCAAAGCGTCCAAATCACGTGATTGATTGTTATACCGCGTCCACGATCAAAATCGATCGCGAGGAAATGGGCGGATATCTTCCAGATTGGTACGGCGACGAACGCATTGAAAAGTCGGTTGATTCCCACGTCATTGAACACTTTGACAACAATTTCACCGCATTCAATCTTGAAGCGTGTGCGAGACCAGGAAACAGGTACGCGGGCTTTATACCCGTGGCATACACGGAACACGAGCCAGATACCGTGTGCGCGTGCGCGTCTGACAAAATTTCCAAGTCTTTGAATGCGTGCGAGGCATCGCTGGGGCTTCCGCTCATCCCTACGCTGGCGGGCGTGCGCGCGCACGTCGAGATGTCGGCGGCTAGCGCCAGCTAAAGCACCAAAGGTTTGGCGAATGAAAATCGTGAGGCGTAGGTGGTTACGATCATATCGGGCCAATAGGGGTTAGCAGTATTCAATATTTCGTAAAAACATAAACAAAATCTGCGAACTCTCGTTGGATGGAATCAAACCGAGACGACGCCGTAAATTCAGATAGGGGTGGGGGACTTGCGCAAGACGCCCCAAAACTGCCGCAATTTGCATTGCACTTGCGTCTTGCAGGTGCAAGATGCCCCCATTTTTAGAGTAAGGGAGAAAATAAGGTAGAAAGGCGCCATTTGTCCGAAATATGGGCCGTTTGGCCGAATTTTCGCTAAAAACACCCGCGTGTGCGGGCGCCCAACCCTAATCTCTTGCGCAAGACGCCGCCGATTTGCACCTGCAATTTTGCACTTGCATCTTGCGGGTAAAATTTCCCCCACCCCTAAATTCAGAACTTTGCTGCGCGGTGGCTGGTTCACGGTTCACGATTTGTCATTCGTCGTCGCGAAAGTGGGCGGGGAGGCGTCTCCGGACGCGTCGTCGTCGTTCGTCGTCGTTCGTCGTCGTTCGTCGTCGTCGTCGCTCGCTCGTCGTCTGCGACGCCCGGTCGTCGTCGGCGGCGCGGTCGAGGTGACAACGACGACGACTGGTCGTTGACGCGTTCGAGGCGCGCAGGAAACGCACGTGGATGGTTCACGACGCGCCACATCGATTGACGCACCGCACCGACGACACGAGTGAACTTTTTTAAAAGCACTCTGCGATGACGTATTCATTACACTGCGGGAACGTCCGTGAAGACGCGCCAACTCGCGTCGGGTCGCTCTACGAGTACGACGTCGAAGGCTGGTATGACTTTTACGCGCAGGCGGTGTCGCAGGACAACGAAGGGAACGTTGATCACAATACGGTTGGGTGCATTCACCCAGCCGCTCGATCTTCTGGTAAAGAAACCGCGTTCCGTCCGTCGGTAAAGAATATGGCGCCGCGTAAGCAAAACTGGAAACCCAGCGAATCGAATACTCAGCAGCCGCCTCGCAAGTAGGCGCTCGCGACGACGCGACTCGAGCGGCGGTGTCATCACGAAATAGTCTCGAGCACTCGTCGTCGTCGTCGACGACGACGAAATAAAGCAATGTACATACATGTTTTACAGCACCAACTCGTCGCTCCATCGTAGAAGAGCTTCATCGTCGTCTCACGCTTCGCGCGCGTCCGTCCTCGTTTGGACAGTCGTCGAGCGCTGTCGCTTTCGAATCAATATCCAACCACTCGATCGTATCCTATCGCGTCGCGAGCGAAGACGTCGCGCACACAGCCCGTTCATGATCTGTTCATGATCTGTTCATGAAGCTTTGTGTCATCTTCATCGTCGTCGGGTCGATGTTTAACGAAAACGCGCCGATGACGACGCGCCAGATGATTAACATCATCACGAAACCCAAACCAACGAGCGCGCGCTTCCGAAATGCATCCGACGACGAMGACGCTGACGCGAGGAGTACCTCGTGTGCGGCGTCTGTAGACACCGCGCGCGCGGACATAATGCGCCAGTCACACACCTCGCGCGCCGAGGACTGACGACACAAGCACCAGCACACGCCACGGCGTCATTCGTCGACGACCAGAGGTGCACGCGGGCGAACGCGGGAGCATCGCACGCTAGGAAAGTAAACGACGTCACGCATGGATCCCTTAGTGATCGACGAACGCGCGTGGCATGAGTATTGGCGCGGGCGCGTGAGCGAGTGCGCACATCGCGTGTGCAGCGTCATCGATGACAGCGGCGCCGGCGGCGGTGAAGTTTTACGACCTGGTGCGGCGATCGAGGTCAAACCGTCGCATTTACATGGTCGCGGGATCTACGCCACTCGCGCTTTCGCGTGCGGGGAGTGCATATTCATTGAAGAGCCTCTACGAGCAGCGCAACACGAAGGAAATAAGCAGCACGCTTCGGCGGTGTGCCATCATTGCTTCAAGTACGTCGGGACGGTCGGCGAAGCCATAGGTACGCGTTTGATGTACAAGGCGCGCGAAAATGAGGGATTCGTCAGCGAATTGACGCGACTAGGAATTACGTTGACGGACTTGGAAAAGTTGGCCAGCGGCGACGTCGTGTTGCCAGCGAGCGAAAAGTTTGCCGGCCCGCGACCCGTACCGTGCCCTGGCGGATGCTCGACGCGCGTGTTTTGTAGCGATTTGTGTGCACACGCGGCTTGGAATGCGCATGAGCGTCTGTGCTGCGTTGGAGCTCGAGGTGAAGCGATGAATAAGCGGGCGTTGGATGAATTCTACGCGCACGCTCGAGAAACGAATGACATTTTTATTCTTGCGAGTCAAGCGGTGGCACACATGTGCATACGAGCGATGCAGCGTAATGGGATAACTAGCGGTGAATCTAGCGGCAATGTACAGTCGACGTCGGGTAAGGCGACGATTGATCCGAAAGAATGCATCCAAGACTGGGCGCGTACTCCGTATGCCATCATTGCAAACGCGCTTTGGTGGGATTGCGTAGCCACGCCTGAAGAATACGCAGACGACGAAAGAGGCGAATTGGAATTTCGACAAACCCTCCAAACACTGGCGAGTGACTCTTTGGAACTGTTGAGACACGCATGGAGTGATGCGGCGATGGCGTTTCCAACGTTTTTTGAGCTCGAAACGTACGCGCGTCTCGTGGGTGCATTCGAGCTCAACAATTTAGAGCTCGTCGTTGAGGCGCCAGTGGAAAATTACTTTCTCGCCATCGATGACGCCGCGGAGAGCCAAGAGAAGCGCGAAGCGATGAAAATAACGCAGCCACTGCTCGATGCGCTCGATAAAGACTATGACATTCCATGCCTAGGCACGGCGTTGTATTCAGTCCAATCAGGAATGAATCACGACTGTAGTCCAAACGCCGAGCCGCGCAAGGATGAACATGACATAACTGGCGCGTGCGTGATCGTCGCGAGACGTGACATTGCGGCTGGAGAAGAAATTACTATTTCATACATCGCAAATGAGTCAATGTCAAGAGATGAGCGCCAAGACGCGCTCGCTGATTATGGTTTTGTATGTCGGTGCAGGCGATGTGAAGACGAAATCCTGCAAACGCGTCGGCGTTAGCGAGAGTATGACTAACGTACTAATCGTTTCAGAGTCGTCGGCGTCGATTTCGCGTCACGGCGTCGAGTTTCCTCAAAATATCAATGTTTTTGGTAGCTGACAGTACAGTACAGTAGCGCGGACGTAATTATTTTTAATACTGGTACCGGTAGGTATGTCCGCAAGTATTTACATGTGCATCTTTGCTAAGCTTCGCCAACTGCGATCGGCGCGCCTTCATCAGCGCCGTACTCACTCCACGACCCATCGTACACCGCAGCGTTTGGATTCCCAATTGTATCCAAAGCGAGCGCGAGAATGCACGCCGTGACCCCAGTACCGCATGAACACACGATAGGTTTGTCGCCGCTCAAGTCCACGCCATTCGAGACAAATATGGCGCGTATTTCGTCCTTCGTTTTAAATGTCTTGTTCGAATTCAACAAGTCGCCAAAGAAGACGTTTCGGCTACCAGGGATGTGCCCGGAACGCACGCCGGCTCTCGGTTCGGCGGCTTCACCGCGGAAACGAGCTTGCCCTCGAGCGTCTACAACCTGAAACGTGCTTGCGTCGATGTTCTTGATCACGTCATCCATCGATTTCACCAAGAACGCGCGTTCACCCCTAAAATCACTGCCTTTTTCGCCCTTCATTGCGTCCTGGCACGCCTGCGCAGAGGCGTCCACCGCGGCGACGTCGCCATCAAGTTCCATGGTAAATCCAGCGGCTTCGTACGCGGGCGCACCGCCATCGAGCACAAATACGTTATCACGACCAAACACTCTAAACATCCACCACGCTCGCGCGACGGAAAACATCCCATCGTTATCGTACAGCACGACTGCTCTGTCATCAATCAAGCCGAGCGCGTTTAGAGCCGCGCGCATTCCTTGCGTCGACGGCAGCATGTGTGGCGCGGGGTTCGCACCATCGCTCACGCCGTCAATGTCAAAAAACTTTGCCCCTGGAATCCTTTTCGCCTTGAACTCATCCACGGCGCTGCGTTTCAACGCGGGCATGTGCCACGACGCGTCGACAACGTGGATGTCAGCGAGGTTGTCCTTGACCCACTTCGGCGTGACGAGCGTCGTCGTCGACGTCGAAGCCATGACGACCGTTCGAACGCTCGAACGCGGGACGTTTCCTCGGTGCGCGGTGCGTCGCGCACCGTGCGGTAGCAGACGTGCGGTGAAAGCCAACGGCGTTCGACACGCGCGCATAACTGAGGCTTGAACACCACGCGAGGCGTGGTAGCGATCTTCACTCCAGCGCGCGCGAGCATGGAGGACGAAGACGCGCAAAGACGACGTGGTCGAAGTCGATTATTTGGTGACGACGCCGACGAGGACGAGGACGACGACGACGACGTTGGCGTCGTTGATGGTCAAGAATGTAACGCCGATGATGACGTTGACGCGAGCGATGTTGTTGATGATGCTCGCGCACGAGAGATTACCGACGCTTCTCGCGGAGACGCGTGCTCGATGAGTTCCACAACGTCGGCGAGCGACGCATTCGTGAGACATGCATCAACAGACTCGCTGTCGTCGGCGCCCACCTCCGAGCGCGTGCGTTTTTCAGCGTCCTTAAGACAACTGTATAGACTGCAACGCAGTGGCGAATACGTCGCCGTCGGAGCGGCTGGACTAGCTATTTTAGACGCTGCAGGCGCCACGTCACGTGATGTGCTCGTGTATGACCCTGAGAAGCGTCCTTTAGTGAGACGGTCAATCGACTCTCGATTGTCGCTTGAGTCGCAAAAAGACAATTATGTGACACTGCGTCACGGTGAAACAATTCTCTGGAGCGCGTTGATGCAAGACGAGGGCGATTGGACGGCGCTAGCCGCACAAATGGCCATCGCGCAATACATTTCTCGCTGCAAGTGCGAAGGCTTTCGTGATGATATCATGATTATTGACCTTGCAAAGAGCTCGAGTACGGCTCCGACGCTAAGCTTCGGTGATTCAGCGCAAGTGTCGTATGAAGCTGTCCGCGGCGGCATGCTCGGAGGCGTCGCCGTGGATGAAGCGTGTATAGATTATTTGGATTTGCAACTGTTTGATGGCGCGATCGAGCGGGTGAATGGACGCAAGGTGAAAATCTCGACCGATGCAAACAGCAGCGCTGATTCAGTGCCAAGCGCAGTGCTGCGAGGCATTCTTGGCGCGGGAAAAGACAGCCGCCGTTTAATCCTCGCCCCGAGCGCACCGTCGAGTTTCGTTCTGTATGACGTGACTGTAGCGCGCACGAAAAAGGGAGCGAAAGACGGAGGTGCACAATCGATTTTAACACCCCTGCCGCTCGCTCCCGACGCACGCGAGGAGGACGATTTGCGTGATCGAATGGCGCGTCTCGACGCGCTCGATGGTCGCAGCCCCGCGGCGCACGCGATCGGGCATTCAAACCCGCTAAGCGCGTTGCCAGAAACGCCACCTGCGCCGTGGTGGCCACCAACATCAATGCCATATGTGGACCAAGTATTTCTGTCGGATTTGCGGAGAGCCGTGTCATCGCTATCAGAAGACGTGGCGAGCATTACGCAGCGCGCGCGCACGGGAGGCGTGTGGGTTCCGCCGACGCTGGAAGGTGAGCTCAAACACGCGGTGCTCGAGCTGAACAAAGTAAGACTGAGCGCCATGCTTCCAAAAATCGAGGCAGAAACTTTATCCATGGGCGATGTGAAACAGCTCACCGCGGAAGCTGCGCGCATTGAACAGTTTCAGGAGGAAATTCGCGAACTGAGAGAGGGCATGAAACGGATGCGCACAGAATTGCACGACGCGTTGGAGTGTACTTCGAGAGCCGAAGAAGAGCGCGACGCGTTGGAAAGCCAAGTTTTACTTCTCAGGCGACAATCTGAACGAGACCGCGAGCGCATCGAAATTCAAAAGCGTCGAGCGGAAATGAGCGGCGCCGCGTCTGCAGCCGCGGCCGTCGAGGCTGTGCTCGTCGCTGAAGACAAGTCGTTTRATACAGATGTAGCCGAAGTCACGGCGATGATGCGCGCGGAGAATGAGAAGCTCATGAACAGGTTAGAAAACCCCGGTTGGATTGAGGAGCAGGATGCATTACTTGCGGAGCGCGATGCACTCGCTCGGCGCGTAGCTGAACTGGAAAAAGGCAGCGG
>WMKK01000015.1:0-63636 GCA_012295225.1 Ostreococcus mediterraneus
TAAACCCTAAACCCTAAACCCTAAACCCTAAACCCTAAACCCTAAACCCTAAACCCTAAACCCTAAACCCTAAACCTCTTATTTTTAGGGCTTTTGACGCCACCAGAACCCTAAATGTATCACCGACCCCAAACCCCTAAAAAACGTACGCGAGTCGCGTACGCCACCCGCGCCAGACCTGAGAGTACTCGTTTTGGCAAAAAATACCACTGTCCATTTCACTTTCGTCGTCGCAAAAGAAAGCAAGAAATCAATCTCGTGTAGATTACAACATACGAATTACAACAATAACAATSATTTGCGCTTGGTCAGAACCAGCGCCCGAGACCGAGCGATTCGAGTTTCGTCGATGTGACGTCCTCCAAGGCTTCGATAACGCACTTGCTCCATGTCGTTTGTCCTTCTACGCCTTCTGTCGCGAGCTGCAACGATTCTAGAATGTTTTTTTGTCTGATGTCTCGCTGAGCATTTACGAGGTGTTCCGTGTCAATCCACGACGTCGGCGTGACATGCAAAGCGTAATCGAGTCTCCGGTCACACGTATACTGAATTAGCGCAAGTGCTAAGTGTTTGTAGAAGCCCTTAAACTCTATTACATTCGTTCACCTATTCGACGCATGAGAATCAAAACATTGTTTGTTTTCGCGTCGGCGTGCGTCTCCGCGTACACGTCGAGCGTTCCCTTGACTCCCCGCCATATTTCAGCGTCGCTGGCTTTCTTCGTCAACCACGACGCGTATTGCGCCGCGTTCAACGACGCGCGCTTCGCCGGCGTACTCAAGTCTTGAGGCGCTCGCGAATACAAGTGATGCAAAAGCACACGGTCTGGCACCTCGCGGAGCAATGGTGAACCATCGATGCTCTCCGTGGGCAAAAGCACGAGCGACTTGAACGCTTTCGCCGCTTTAAACGCCTCAGTTTCTGCGCCGCCGAGGCGTAGGGAACTCTTAACCGCCGTTTCGACGTCGCCGCATTCCTTCGCCATGCGCATCTTTCCTCCTTGCGCGAATTCGCGCACCAGCGACGCGTGGTTTAAAAACGACGTCAAGATCCGCTCGCCCAACGCAAGGCGAGCGGAAAACAATGGTCCGCGAATGGTTCCTGATGTCGTCAAAGCTGCGTGCGATTCGGCAATGTGCGCCAAAGTTGACTTGACCGCTACGATGGCGGCGCCGCCAGTGTTCTCATCAGACGACGCCGCGTGCATTTGTGCGAACCGCGCGTCACACCAATCCCCGACGGCTTCAAACAACGGATTCGTTGCGCTCACAACCGAAGAAGCGACGTGTTCGAGTCCTGCCTCAAGGGCTCTTCGCGGCGTCGGCGCGAACGACGGAAGTACTCTGGACAGTAAACCGTGCACGCGCGACAGTTGCTCAGCAATCTGTGCGTTCGCTTGTTGCGACGGTGTGGCGTCCTCCGTGAGATTCGCCGCGTCAGCCGAGCGCAACACCGCTCGCTTTGCTCGCTCAGCCAACGTTTTCAACGCCGTGCTCGCATTCGTACACGCCGTACCGAGTAGATGATCGTATTCCGCCACGGCGTCGATTTCATTGCGAATGCGACTCAACAACCTGTTCGTGGACACCTCATCGATGATTCTACCGCCAGCGAAGCAATTGCTTGCGGCTTCGGTGAGGCGCGACAATGATCGGGCAAAGTAAGCCACGGCTATGGGCTCCGCCGCGCGCACGACTTGCGTGCGTGTCGAATCGTCTTTGCGCGTGCAGCCAGGTGCGCCCTTGGCGCCATCCGCGTCTCTCGCGCACGCGCGTACGCATTCCTCGAGCGCGCCTACGAGACGCGGAAATCCTTTGAGTAACACTCCAGACACGAATCCCGCGGCGGCGTGCGTGCGCGACAAGTGCTCGCTTACGCCCTTTGCCAACATGGCCCAGAATCGATCGCACAACGCCTGCGATGACGCCGCCTTGCCGACGACTTCTTCAAGAAACAACGCTTGCGTCAAAGGGTCACGCTTTTTCGCCAATACGCGCTGTAAGTGCCACACTGACATTGCGTTTTCGTGCGCGTCTTGCATCGCCGCGTCCACGCGACGCCAAAGCGTATCAATCCACACATGTTCGGCGCCGCTCGGAGGCGCCGATGAAGACGCGCGATAGTTTGATTTGTGACCTCCCGGTCCGATGCCTCGCGCATCGGCGCCACTCGCCTCGCGGCCGAGCGATTCGACATCCAGCGCTTCTTTGAACGCATCCACCGCCGCCGCGGCGTATGCGGCGACGCGCGCGTCGACCACTTTACCAAGCTCGTTCAAATTGTAGTGCACTTGAAGCGCGGCGCCGACTTCGCTTTGAGATTTCAGCTCCATTCCTCGACTCAGTGCCTCGTTCGCTTCGCGCGCGCATCCAACTGCGCATTCGCGAATGAATGACATTTGCTCGTCAATCACGTCGATGCCCGCGAAATCGCCCCCGTTGAGCGCGAGTTTAATCTCCCCGAGCAGTTTCGCCACCTTGCTCAACTCGCTCGCGTCGCGTTCATTCGTCTTGTCCGCGTCTTCGCGCGCGGCGTACGCCTCTCTCAACTTTCCGCTCAATTTCAACACGCGTACGACGCCGCGTAAAACTTCACCAGTTTGCGTCACGCGCGCGAGCGTCGTCGTCGACGCTTCGATAGCCGCGTGCGGCTCACCCAACTCGCTCGCTACGCGCGCCACCGCGTCACGAATCTCTTGCGTGCCCAAACGAATGACATCTAGCGTCATCTCCGCCTCGCGTACGCCCCCTAACGTTCGATCGAGCGTCTCGCGTTTACTCACGACTTCGTCGCGAATCAAACTCTCCATGCGTCGAGCGCCTTCGGCGAGAAGCGCGACGTCATCCAAAGTCGACGTGGACGACGCGTCGCTCGCTCGAGAACGGCTAAACGCATCGCGTGCGTACGCCACTGCGTCAAACGACGCGCTCGTCGTCGTGGTCGTTTTCTTCGACTGTGCATCCCCGCTCAACCAATTGGTAAACTGAGATGACGACGCCGTTGCCGATGTCGTCGTCGTCCTCGTCGTCGTCGTCGTCGATTGTCGTCCGCTACAGAATGGTTCCAGCGCGGGTTCGTCCTCCACCGCGCGTCGAAGTTGTTCAATCATCATCTCGTCCTCGTCGTCGCTCCAGGGTGGCGTCACCCAGTGCGACCGAGGACGACTGCGCGACCGCACACCGCAGCGCGCGCGAGTGCGCGTTGTCGATTGAACCCATCGATGACGACACCGACACCGATGCGGTGTGACGAACACACGCACATCAACGTCAACGACGACGTCAGCGACGACCGGGGCGTACGCGCGGCGTCGGCTTCGACGGCGGCGACGGCATCTGCGCTGACGCCGAGGCGCGCCGTGGCGATCGGGGCGTGCGCGCTGGGCGTGTTCGGGGTGTGCGCGACGACGGCGTTCGGTGGTGGCGCCGCGCGCACGACGTGGGGAAGTGGGGACATGACGACGATGCGTGCGAGCGATGGCGGCACGGCGTCGCGCGCACCGTGGCGAACGCCGCCGCCGCCGACGACGACGACGACGAGGACGCGCGGCGCTGAGGCTGACGAAGACTTCACCGACGACTTTGACTTTGCGGTCGCGTCGACGACGAGTTCGGATTGGGCGCGCGAGAAAGCGGACGCATCGTCGACACGAAAGTTTGTTTCAAAAGATAGCGGCGTGCGATACGGCGAGGGTGCGCGTGGGCGTTGGATAAACTCGATCGAGCGCGAAGTCGCGTTGGGTGTTACGCCCACCGCCCACGCGAAAGGTGAGTGGATTCCCACCAAGGTTGTTGATGTGAACGCCACAACGACGACAGAGGAGGACGTCTATGGTAATGACGCGCCTTGGATTGAAAACTATGCGGAGATGAAAAGAAGACTCGCGCGAGCGGCGGCGCTCGAGGCGGCGGGTGCTCAAATGGGCGCGGCGGCGACGGCGGCGGGCGGATTCGCCAAGCTCGGCGCGACGCGCGACGACTGCCCGGAGGCATACATGGATGCTTTGAACGTCGACAACGCAGAGATTGCGCAACTCGGTGGGCAGATTCCTTTCGGGTTCTCCAAGTTTTCTTTGCACGCGACGAAAATCGCGGCGCTGGCGCAGCACATTTACATCTTGTGCACGGGGTGTACGACTGGGATCCCTGAAGAATGGCGACACAAGGCTTCTTTCGTGCACGGCTATAAAATTGACGAGTGCTTGAAGACGAAAGGCGTCAATCATTGGCTCAAGGCGTCTTTTTCGCACGCGCACGCATTGATGGATGCGAAAAAGCGTGGCTACGGCGTCGTCGCCATCGTAGAAGAAGACAGTGTTACGCGCGACGGCGCCGTTCGTGAAGGCTTGACGCCGTCGGAGACGTTATGGCACAACATGGGACAGATTAAAAACGTGATGAATGAAGTTCCCAATTGGCAGACCATACGCGTTGGCTACCGGCCCATGTTTGTCGACAGACCGTGGGAAAGCACGTCAAAAGTTGTCGAGGGCGAAAAGTGCCCGCGGGTTTGCGCGTGCGACAAAGTGTCGGATTTCGCGTGCGTCATGCGACACGCGGGTTGCGACATGCGTTCGAGCGACTTTTACTTGGTGAAATCTTCAGCCATCGACGGAATTGTTGAAGCCATTTATAACGGCAAAACAGTGGACTGCGAGGCGTTGAGGCAAGTGCCGAATCAAGTCTTCATCACGCCGCAGTTGAGTTATCAGACGCATTTAGACCTTCCTTTAGAAAAACAAATCAAGTACTCCCAAGATTTCGCCGATGCGTGCGAAGTCGGAGGAGAATTGATGTCGAATTGAGAAAGCAAACACAACCGCGTAGGCTGTGTTGGGTTTGTAGTAATAATGAATACCGGTACCGTATTATTTCAAAGCTATTACACTACGTGCACTCGCGAGAGTTCGCTCGCTCCGCCCAGTACTGGGTAGACGTCGAACCCACCGGGCGCGAGCTCTTAGAGCGGCGCTAATATTACAAAGTTACAGCGTCTTGCCGTCCAATCCCAAACCGTCTATGTCAAAATCAACGACGTTTCCTATATTCGTCTGGACGTCTTCGTCGACCCAGTCGCGTTCGTCATCTCTGGTATCCGGCGAAAGCGGAAAATCGCGCAGGCGATACTTGCCACTCACGCGCAAATCCCACGCGCCAGCGGTCGGGTGCTTGTTAAAATCTTGTCCGAGCGACCGCATCGTCGCGCGATCGGTGAGCGTCAGCGGAATGCGTGCAATCTGTTGATAACGCCTTCGCATGGTGTACGTCGACCCCGGCACGAACGCTCCTTTGCTCTGAAAGCTAAACATGAGCTGCACGCGCGCGCCGCGGGTGTTCTGTCCGCCTCGGTGACTCGTTCTCGAATCGTACACCAATGCCGATCCCTGGCGACCGGCACCGACGACGCCGAGAACCATGCGCGCGCTTGCGTCCCACGGCGGGTGGAACGCGAGCGTGGCGTCGCTCTCGTCCACGCGCAGATGCGCGTCAAAGAATGCGAGCTCCTCCGCGGTCACCTCCTCCTGCTCGCCCGGAATACGCACGAAGCCTCGTTCGTCGAGATAAATGTCGCCGAGACCGTGCGCGCGCACGGCGTCGGACGAGTTCCCGAGCTCCAGCGCGATGTTGCGCACGAGCGCGACGGTGGAGTAAAAGTCCAACTCGGTCAATGCGTTGGGCGAGTTGAAGAAGACATGGGTCGGTCCCAAGTCCACGGGTGTGTCCTGAAGGGACACGAAGACGCTCACCAGCCGATCGTCGCCCTTCAAACCGCCCGCGTCGCTGTGCAGCCGCTGAAGCGGCGAACCTTTGCACGTGATGAGCGCGCTCAGCTCCACGAGCTCGCACTCGTCGTTGCCGAAAATATCCACTAGCGCGGGTCTGAGCCGCGACACGATCGCGTTGAGCGAGCGCGCCACTGTGCTCGTGAGACGCAGAGAAAAGTCAAACCTCTCCCGGCAGTTTGCGAGATGACCCAGGCAACCGTCCTCTGAGTCGTACCGCTCCGAGCGACGCAACAGCTCCAGCAGGTGCGAGCGCGCCGCGTCCGCCAGACGCTCGCTCAGCACGGGCTCGCGGAGAAGGAAGAATCCGTACCGATCGAGCGCGTCGCCGAACGCACCCGAGCTCGCGCGCAAGGACACGCCGTCACCGCGCAGTCGCCGCAGCGCGCCGACGCGTCGCTCCCGACCGCCGCGCGCCGACGCCCTCGACGGCGCCACCGCCACGCACGTCTCCGCGTCTCGCCGTCTCGCCCGCGGACGATCGGCAGCGTCACCGCGAAGCGAACGACCCGCGGACGACGCGATCGTCGACGACGCGGACGCGACGCCGCGCAGCGAACGATTCGCAAAGAACCAGAGAAAACCACTCACCGCGACCGTGGCGAGCGTCGCGAGGCGACGCGTCGCGACCGCGCGTCTCGCGCTCGGTCGACGCGCGCGACCGCGCATGCGCTCGAGCGCTCTCGCGCGCTCGCGACGGCGCGACGGCGCGACGGCGCGACGGTGTGACGCGCGCGCCACCATCCTCGCGCGTGGTCGCGATGACCTGCGTCATGGTATCGTAGTGTACGTACGTCACGGCTGTTTAGTCAAAGACCACATGAAGATGAAGTGTGTACAATTCTGAAGTCTCACTGTCAAAAGTAGGACTACGATATGTCTCGAACCTGTACATTGGTAGAATCACCAGGAGATCACTAAAAAGAGCGTATTCTATGAACCAGTAACGCGTGCACCCATATGCCTAAACCCTTGTCGTGATGCAACACCCAACCCAATGCGCGGGCGCGCCCGCAATTCACGACGCACGACGGACGCGAGAATCGCGAGAATCGCGAGACGACGCGAACGCGGACGGCGGTGATGATGACGATGTCAACGACGCCCGACGCGCCGGCGACGACGCGCGCGCGCGACGCCCGACGCGGTGCACGCCGAACACTCATGGTGTTGGTGTTAGCACTCATCGGTGCGATGATGTTCGTCGTCGGCGCCGCGGCGGCGACGGATGGGAACGGCGCGTTGGAGGACTCTTCGCGACCGCGCGCGCGATTTCAACGCCTGAACGATCGCGCGAGCCTCGGAGGGTGGAAGAAGTTCAAGAAGAGCGCCAAAAAGGTGACGAAGGACGTGAAAAAAGTCGTCGAAGCCCCCGCCAAGACTCTCGCCGAAAAGGCCAAGGATGCGTACGACGCGGGTAAGGCACTCGCGGGCAGCACGTACAAGGACACGTGGAACAAAGTAAAGAACAAGTTTGGCGCCAAGGCGGATGCTTTCGTCGGCAATGCCGGAGATATGCTCAAGAACAAGTACGATAAAACGAAAGGCTTTACCGACAGCGCTCTGTCGCAGGTAAAATCCGAAGCTAATCAGCTCGCCCAAGACACGACTGCCATCGCGGAGATGATTGTCGCATTTTTCAACGGCTTGCGCTGCGACATAAGCCCTTCTACCATGAAGACCTTTACCACGAACCTGATTGGAAAAGTCAAAGCCGGCGGCACGAATGATTTGGTCCAGAAACTCAAAAGCGATCCGAAAAGGTTCTACCAGGACATGGACGCCGCAACGTGCGACCTCGTTTGGAACACGTTGTTCACCGCCCAGTCCGTGGCAGTTGACGTCTTTTTCTCGGCGATTGACTCGCTGAAGAAAGACTGTCCCGCCATCGCCGGCGGGAACGTCAAGCCGGCTTTCACGCAAGGTTTTACTTTCGGTGTCGACGTCGCATTTGCCACGAAAACCGCAGGCATCGGTACAGAGATTGGCATCGGCGTTGATATTGAAGGCAACAAGTTCTGCTACGTCGGCGCATGCGTCGTGAGCGGCCGCACGTTCGGACCAAACCCCAACTCCGCCAACGCCGAGCCAGGGCTCGCCATTTCTGGTTTCAAGTCCATGTCCTCCGTCGCGGGCGAGTGCTCGCTCATTGACGCGGGTATTGAAGTCAACCTCCCGACTCCATTGAAGATTCAAGGTAGCACGGGCTTGACCTACCTCTATGGGAGCGGCCTCGGCGATTTCATCGGCGTCCAGTATCCGATGTCGCTTTCGAACGCCGACCCCGTTCCAGGGGCTGAAGTTTCATTTTCAAAGGGAATGTGCTGCGCGCCCATCTGCGTCAAAACAACGGGCGGCAACTGCGCTCCGACAAACTGGAAGAATCCTTGCCCTACGGTTGCTGATCCGAACGCGTGGGCGAACCTCATCACCGCCGCCTCGGGAGCAGCTCTCGGTGGCGAGCAAACGCTCGACCGACGACACGAAGAGTTCCCATACAGACGCATGGGCGGCGCGTCGGATGCCGATCTCGGGGACGTCTCACACGAACGTTCGATTGTCGCTCCAGCTCTCACAGTGGTGGTCGCCGCCGCCGCTCTCGCGGCCATCGCGGTTCAGTTCGTCGTTCGTCGTCGCAACAAACTCGTCGCCGACGAGACCACGCCGCTCATTCGGCCGGCGTGAGGCAAAAATGTTCTCAACTGGCCCGCGTCGTCAGTTTTCCATCTTCAACCGATCGATGCGTAATCCTATCCTGTACAAGTGCCGGTAACAATAACAATCAAGTATACTGTACATATGCTCTACAACTATGAATGCAAAGACTCGCGATTACACGACAGTACCGGTAGTCATGTTTGATTTCAGCGAAGCCACGAACCTCTTCGTTTTCCCGTAGTGTCGGTCATCGATGAAGTATTGTTCGAGCACGAGCGAGACGCGTTCGGTCCTCGAGCGCGCGCGATACGATCGAACGCGATGAAACGCGTCGCCCCGAAACGTCGCCATGAGGTTTTCCTCAGGCACAACCACCTCTTCAGGATCGCCGTCGCCGGGCGTCGCGCCGTCTCCGTATGAAAACAAGTCGAGCTGCCCTCCCTCCATGTCCGCGGGTACGCTGAGGTAAAGCACGCTCACCTGATGCGCGATAAAGGAATGCTTAGAGGAGACCCCAACGGTATCGTCCAAGTGCACTCCCACCGCGAGCCCGTTCGCGTCGTACTCGTCGTAGTGTCCGAGCTCGCATAGTAAAAGATTCATCACGAACGCGTTCGTGAGCGGCACGCGAAGTCGCTCAAAGACGGGCGCGAAGCACTCGTACGCACTGTCGCTTTGAAATCGCGCAATGCCGTCCTCGTTAAACTTTAACACGAATCCGCGCGTCTTGCCGAATGAATCCTCGTTCAATTCGCCCTTGACTCGCAACAGCGGGTGTTGCAGCGCGCACGCGCGCACGCGTTCGAAATCCTCCCTCGCCAGGAACTCCCGCTCGCGCGTCACGAGGGGCTGATCGCTCGTCGTCGTCAGGTACCGCCCTTCCGCGACCGACTGGGCGTACACGTACGCCCCCACCGCCAGCGCGCCCGCCACCGCGACGCCTCGAGCGAGAGCGTGTCTCCAACGAACGGACGCGCGCTCGCCCTTACGTCGTCGCGCGCTCGTCACCTCGCCGCGGCGCGTCGAGCTCGTCGTCGAGCTCGTCGTCGAGCTCGTCGTCGCATAGTTTCCCCAATCCGAGGTCGCGGACGCGCGGCGGCGAAACGACACCATGTGCCGACAGCCAGCTGTCGTGGACAGGCGTCCTCGTCCTCGGATTTGGATTTGAAAACTCGACGCGACGAACGACGACGTGACGACGACGACCACCGCACTGTTCGTCATGGATGGCGTGGACGACGACGACGGCGGCGGCGTGGACGACGCCTTGGACGCGCGGACGCATATCGACGTCACCACCGATCGCGTCTACGCGCGCGTCAAGGCGCACACCACGCGCATCGCCGACGGCGAAGCGCGACGACGCAATCACACATTGACGCCTCGTCTCGCCTCGGCGTTGGGCGAACTCGCGCATGCGGTGACGCGAGAAATCGCGCGCGACGTCCGGGCGTACGCCAATCACGCGTCGCGGGACGTCGTCGATGGCACGGATGTGGCGTTACGCGCGCGTAAGATTAATCCTCGATTGCGACACGCGCGAGTGCACCGCGACGACGACGACGACGACGACGACGGCGCGGCGGTCGTCGCGCGTGACGCCGTGAACCCACCGAACGGTGTTTCAGACGACGACGAGGCGCACGACGCGCACGACGCGCACGCGTCATAACGACGCGCGCGCGCGCGCGCGCGCGCGCGGGGCATAACGCAACCACACACGCTGGTGTGCGTGCGAATGATACCGATGACGACGACGTCGCCTTGGACGACGCCTTGGACGACGACGAAAGTTCCGCGCGGAGGAAGATGGGTGTCGCGAAGTCGAGGTTGGGTGTCGCCTTCGCGTTCCTTTCGCGGCGTCGGCGCGGCGAGTTCTTCCGCGGCGGCGATTGGAAAGGTGTTGGACATTGCGCGCGATACGAACCGCGGGGTAGACGCCGGGCCCGGCGATCGCGAGCGCGTTGAACGCGCGGTGGACGAGGCGGTGGCGTCTGCGTCTACGACGACGCGGAACGACGCGCGAGCGTCGCAAGGGCGTTGGAGGCTCGCGTATACGACGGAGCAGGAGACGTTATGGCTTTTAGGTAAAGGTTCGGATGTCGAGGCGTATCAGACGATTGATCACGATCGCGGCACGCTCGTGAACGAAGTGATTTTTGGCGGCGACGGCAATACAGTGATATTTCGCGTAGACGCGACGACGGAAATCGCAGACGCGACGCGCGTCAATTTCAAGTTTTCGTCGGCGTCTCTCACGCTCGCGAATGGCTGGCGAATTCCGATTCCTCCAGTCGGAGCAGGGTGGTTCGATAACGTATATGTCGTTAATGGTATTCGCGTTTCGCGCGATAGTCGCGGCGACACGCTCGTGTGCGAGCGCGCGTAACCGCGTGCATGTGTATTACACCATCCAAGAGATTTATTATTGGTATCACGCGTTCGCCGCGGGTGCGCGCTCGATCTCGATCGTCACTGCGTTCTCAGCTTTTGGCACAGCCTTGGGCTTGAGCGAAGGATATCGTTCGCACGCTTTGCGCGCCGCCTCGGCGATGCGAGGGTTGTTCCAAAATTCTCGCGAACGCACGAGTTTTCGATGATAAATCGCTCGATAAATGAAAAACTGCACCACGCACAGCACCACCACGACTGCAATCACGACACCCGAGAGCACATCCGCGCGCAGCGGACAGCAATCGAACGACGTCTTACCCACGCACACGTCGCTCGAGCCCACGCCGCAATAGTCGTTTACGCCGTCGGCGACGCACGCCGAATACGGATACTGTCGCGTGAGCGCGCCCACGTCGCACCACCGATCGCTCGCGCGCTTGGTAAACACCCTGAAGCACGAACTCGTGCGCCCTTTCGTACTCGCCGTCGTCGTCGTCGTCGCCTCGTTCGCGCTCGCCGTGCACCCGCTCGACACCGCCGCGCCGTCGCGCACTTTCACCCAGTATCCATAGTCTTCAAAAAACTCATCCGCCCCGGTCGCGCCTACGCCTGACGTCATCGTGCGCGTCGCGCACGTCGACGGGCACGCGCCATCGATGCCATCGGCGTGCAACGCGCAATCGTCGCACGACATACACGCGCCCGCGCGCTGCGCGCCACCACCCGATGCGCTCGCGCAGTACGCGAATGCGATCGCATCGCACTCGGCGTGCGACGCACACACGCTACCGATCGCCGGCGTCGACGTCATGCGTGTCACGACGCACGCACCGGCGCGTAGAGCACACCGCGATCGTCGTCGTCGCGTCGACGTCTGGCGCCACCGCCGTCGATCGCCGCGGCGTAGCGCATCCATCGCAAACACCATTCGTCGTTTCGTCTCTCACCGTGACCTCACACGACGCCGCGCGCGTCGTCGACGCGCTTCATGGCGAGACGCGAGCGTCGTCACCGCCGCGGCGCGGCGCACGTCGCGCGCGCGGTGACGGCGACGTTCGCGTTCGCGGCGRCGTTCGCGATCGCGCGTTCGGGGGCCCAACCGAACGCCGCGCGCGATGCGACGATCGCGAACGTGACGCACGATAGCACCGGGGCGTCCGTGCGCATGCACGTGGACACGCGCGGGGTGGCGTACGATGTGACGTGGACGCGCTCGAGCGCGTTGGCGGAGGACGCAGAGGCGGCGGCAGCGCTGGACGGCGTCTCGGGGTCAGGCGCGCGGGTGGCGATTTCGAGCGCGCGCATGGACGCGTTGCGCAAGTGCTCGTACGAAGGTACGGCGGCGTATGTGAATGCGTCTTCGGGGGTGACGACTTCGGTGCGCGCGTTCGGAACGCTGTGCGATGGTCAGCTGAGGTTGGTTATGGAGACTACGGAGGACGATCTATTGACTGTTCACGGCGACGTGTCGCCGGACGCCGTCGCGGTGACGCGAGAGCGCGTGGCGCACGAAGGCGGCATGGTTGGCGTCGAAGACATCGCTAACATCGCGAGTGAGTCCATGGGACAATCGTGGTTTCTTTCGGATGAACTCAATGAGGTTCATAAAGGCGTGACGGATGGGTCTATCATGCACCCGGACACCATGCGTATGAACGCCGTCAGCGAGTCCGCGACATCGACCGAGTCGAATGGGGGGAGAAAGCTTCTTCAGGTGGCAAATTACGTCGAAATTGTGATATGGGGTTCGACTGATCGTATGAACGCGTTCGGCTACGACGTCGACGCGTTTATCGCGGAAACTGTGCTGCAAATACAATTGATGCAATCTGCGTATGACAAATCTGGATTCGACCCGCCGGTGAAATTCGTTTTAAAACAGTTTCTTTACACGCCTCAGGGGCATTCGGATCCGTGGGGGTACATATCTTCAACGGAGATGTTGCAAATGTTGGGTAAAGTTGGAACATGGGTAAACACTGATCCTACTCAAATCGCCAACATGCAATGGGATACGTTTATGGTCATCACCGAGCGCATCCCAAGCTTTTTTGGAGCGGTTGGCTATGCCTACACCGGGGCGATTTGTACGAAGCGAAGCGTGAGCGTGAATGCGCTCATAAAAGGTTTCTCTTTCGATGGTAGCACCACCATGGCTCACGAATTTGGCCACAACCTCGGTTTCGCGCACGACGGAAGCTCTACCAGCGGCACTAGCGCGTGCGATAGTACAAGCAACATCATGGCGCCGATGGGCAATGGGCAAGAAACGTTCTCGGCGTGCTCGCTTCAGCAATACAACACTAAAACAATGCGTAACAACGGTGTTTTGTACAACGTGGATCACTCTTGCCTGACGACTCCGAGGTCTTTCTGTGGAAACGGAGTACGCGAGGCTGGCGAAGACTGTGATTGCTACAACAACGACTGCAGCAGCGGTATCGATCCGGGATGCGATGGAGCGACGTGTAAGTTTACGTCGAGCGCAATAAAATGCTCGAAGTTGCACGACACATGTTGCAACTCGGGCCAAACTGGATATGCATCAAACATTACAACTTGTCGGCACCCCACCAGCGTTTGCGATAAGGAAGAAAAGTGCACCGGTGACTCTTATTCGTGTCCCACTGATGCGTTTGAGCCAACCGGCAAGAAATGCCAAGACTCTGAAGGCGACGTCGGGTCGTGCTTCGAAGGCGCGTGCGTCAATCGCGACGCCAATTGCAAAGCTATAGGCAATTATTACGGCGGGCTTTGGGCTAGTGAAACGTGTAAAACAGAGGTGCAACCGTATGGGTTGTTCACCAAGTTCGACGCCACAGATTGTTCAGAGTCTTTGCGGTGCGCCTCGGTTCCGAGCACTTGCAACATCTGGGGAAAACTTTATTCTTTCCCCACCATCACCAGCAAACTTGACGGGTTTCCGTGCTCGGATATGATTGATGATGATAATGATGGGAATCCTACCACTGGTAGGTTCCCAAATATTTGTTACAAAAATGTCTGCACGTCGACGACGGTCGTGACGGGGTCGTTCCCTCCTCCTTCACCACCGCCGCCGCCGTCGCCGCCGCTGCCGCCGTCGCCGCCGCCGTCGCCACCACCGCCATCGCCACCGCCAGCGGCGGCCGGCACGCCGTCGCCACCGCCGCCGCCGCCGCCGTCGCCACCGCCACCGAGACCGTCGCCGCCGCCGTCATCGCCGCCGCCAGCGGCAGCGCCACCACCGGGCACCGACCCAGGCGAGGTGAAGGTGGCGCCGGACAATGCCGCCGACGCGCCAGATGATTCACCACCCACGACGTTGGACGGCGACGACGTCTCAAATGATGCTGGCATTGTTAATTACGTCGATATGACTATCAAGGTGACTGGCTACTCTCCATCAGAGTTCAACGTCGCGAATCGCAAGGCGTTTGCTATCGGGTTGGCTCGATACCTCGACGTCAGCTCTGGCGCCGACGGCGTGAGTGTACTCGGTATTGAGGAATCGCAAAGGCGCAGGCTTTTGTCGAGCTCGAGCCTGGTCCACGTCAAAGTGTTACTCACGACACAAGACTCGCCTGCAGCCGTCATCGCGGCGATGGATACGACAGACACCTCAAAGGTGGAGAATTTGCAACTCGTCATGGTGTCGGTGCTGTCAAAGATTGAGCAAATGCAAGTGACGACTGTCGCCGTCAGCACGAATTCGAACGTTGGCGTATACGTGTCTCCCGATGACGAGGTAGAAGACGTCAAAGAGTTTGGAGGTGGGCTTATCGCAACCGCCATATTCGTAGTGTTCTTCACCCCGCTCATCGCGATAACCGTCGGCGTCGTCGCTGGCCCGAACAGCCGAATCGGCCAAATAATCATGGTTTTCATCGGCGAAGAAAAATATGGAAAGCTCAGATCTGCGTGTTGCGGAGCACCACCGCGGGTTGAAATACCGATAGCGCAGGCGCCTATAGCGGAGGAGCCCAAGCCCAAGCGCTTATTTTTTATTAAACGATAACGCGTTAGTACTGTACTTTTAATTAATTATCAATGGCGTCGAGCGCAGGCGTTGCTGCGCGTGCGGTTAAGACGTAAACGATCATTTACTGTATTACTTCACCTACCAAAGTTTCGGCTTTGGAACGCCTCGTCGGGGAACGGATGATAAGAACTCGTGCTGCATGTCGCGCGCTGTTTCGGCGCCGACGAGTGACGCGCCAGCCAAACACGTGGCGACGACCGCCGGCGCCTCTTGATCAAACGCGGCGCCAGTGACGGCGAAAAACAAACCCGCGGCGAGCAAGTACTTGCTCGCCATCATACATCGCTCCTCAAGCACGCCCAATTCCTTGAGCGCAGTCTTGCACGCGATGCAGTTCTTTGTATGCCGACTGTACCTGTCGAGCTGTTCGGCTTCAGTCTTCACCTTGGACGCGTCGTCGACGACGCCTTCAGCCCACGCGACGCGTCCACCCGCGTGTTTGTCCATCCAAGTTCTAAACGCCGACACTCCCGCGTCGGCTGGCGTCGGCAAGTAATACGATTGCTTCCAAGGCTTATGTTGTTGCTCCATTTCCACTTCGACGCCGTGCATTGCTAAAATGTCCTGATCGCCGAGATTGTACGCCGACGAGCCGGGCGGAGCGCCGTGCGACAATCCGACGCGCACGAGCGCCGGATCGCTCGTGAATGTGTCAATGTAAAAATCAAACAAGCTCGTCGCCGGTGCAGAGACGAGAGCATTGAATCGATCGAACGGACTCACTTTACGCGACCCCGCGCCCTGAACGGCGCCGCTCTGATGTGCGGCAAACTTGGTGTACATTAACGTGCGCCCCGGCTCGGTGGGGGTGTATAAAATAGCCGCGCTCAAATACTTGCGTCCTTTGGCGTCCACGTACTCGCTGCGACTCGAGCACGGCGCGGTGAACACGCGTTCGGCGATCACGTCAGCGTTACTCTTGTTATAACCGCCGTGTTCGACGATGAATCCATCCCTGTTCATGGACCCTTCGGCGACGGCGAATTTCGTCATCGGCACGAATCCCGCGTTGCCCTTTTCAGAGAGCTGTCCGTCGGCATCGTACTTGGCGTGCAACCATTCGGCGTGCGACGGGTCAAATTGGTTTTCAAGCGCAGGCGCGTAGCCAACGGGCAATTCAACCATGCCCCATTCGCCAGGAAGCGTCCCTCCCGCGGCGAGCGACGTGGCGCACGGCGCTCCGGCGCTCTTCAACATCGCGTCCGCCCCCGACGTGGGCCACACCCATAAAAGACCATCCTCCACGCGGCACGGATAACTCTTCGCGCACGATCGCGGGCTCGCACACGCCGTCGCCTCCGCGTTGGCATCCACGCTCATCGGTACCGACGTACACGTCCCGCGCGCGCCTTCAAACGCCCACCCGTGATAGCGACACGCCAACGTACCATCCTTCTGCACGTACCCCAGCGACAACGGTGCGCGTCGATGCGGACACGAATCCTCCAAAACTCGCCATTCATTCGTCGTCGCATCCAACCACGCCACGAGCTTTTTCCCGAGCACTTTCATCTCATTCGGCGCCTCGGCGTCCAAAAAACTCACCGGTCGCATCGGATACCACGCCTGAAACCAATCAAACGACGACGGTGACGGTGACGACGAGGCGTCACCATCCATCGTCATCGACGTCACCTCATTCTCGCGCACCACCGCGCGTGCGACGCACCACCGCGCGCGTCGTCCACCACCACCGTCGTCGTCGTCGTCGTCGTCACCCATCCTCGTCGTCGCGCGGCTTCTGGTGGTTGGATAGCGACCACGCGCGCCGACACCGCGCGTCGTCGTCGTCCTCGTCCTCGACGACATCGTCGACATCATCGTCGACATCGACATCATCGACATCGTCCTCGTCCTCCACGCGTCGCGCGGTCGTCGTGTGCGGTCGCCACGCCACCCCGACCCACCCATCGCTCGCGCGACGATCGGGTCTCGTCGGGGCGCGGGTGGGCTGGTGGGCGTGGTATCCATCGCGTACCGTATAGGTAAACAGTACACAGTGGTACGACTATACGACTGTACGATCGACTGTACGACTGTACGATCGACTGTACGTCATCGATCGACTGTACGTCATCGATCGACTGTACGACTGTACGATCGACTGTACGTCATCGATCGACATCGGGTGGTGCGGCGATGGCGGGGCGGCGGGGCCACTGTGACGCCGAATGTCCGAGAACCATGATCCCAGTCCCGGTCCCGATGCACGCCTCGCGCGTCCAGCGCGAACACGACTGTCGATCGATCGATCGATCGATGACGATGATCGATCGACGACGCCCATCCGAGCCCAGGGACGACGACGACGCGCGCGCATCGAGGACACGTCGATATCCTCGCGCACGCGCGTCGCGCGTGACGCGCGACGACGATCGACGACGACGATCGACGATCGACGATCGACGATCGACGATCGACGACGATCGACGCGCGCGGTGCGTGTCCG
Source organism: Ostreococcus mediterraneus (assembly GCA_012295225.1). NCBI lineage: Eukaryota > Viridiplantae > Chlorophyta > Mamiellophyceae > Mamiellales > Bathycoccaceae > Ostreococcus > Ostreococcus mediterraneus. The sequence continues at coordinate 17,305 of WMKK01000015.1, forward strand.
AGCGAGGCGAGGCGAGGCGAGGCGAGGGGAGGCGAGGGGAGGGGCGAACGAACGCGCGACGACGATGCCCGTGGCGGCACCGGCGCTGTTGGTGAAACTATGGATCGCGAAGAAGCTCGCGGTGTTGCTCGCGGTGCGCGCGTTCGGGGTGAAACGGCTGTATAGACGCGGGTTGAAGGTGAGCGATTACGCGTTGGGGGCGCCGAACGCGACGACGACGACGGGGCGGGCGGCGGCGCGGGCGCGGTGGGCGTTGCGCGCGACGTGCTCCGCCGCGATGAAGACGGAGAAGTTTTTTGCGGACAAGGCGTTTAGGTATATGGATAGAGTGTGGGCGCAAGCGGGGTTTAGCTCGCGAGGGATGCCTGGGATGGGGACGACGTCGGCGCCGGCGGTTCCGGCGGTTCCGGCGGTTCCGGCGGCGAAGCCGCCGTCGACGGCGTCGTCGGCGAGCGCTGTAGCCGCGCGCGAGGCTGCAATCGCCGCGAGTTCGAAGAAGAAGGATGCGTAGCGGCGTTGTCTTTCGCAGTCATTATTATTTAGCCGCCGCCGCCGCCGCCGCCGCCGCCGCCGCCGCCGCCGCCGCCGCCGCCGCGTCATTTCGCGCGCGCTGTGTACGAGTAGTCACATTTATCATACGGTACAGTAGGAGACATTCTTTTTCTTCGTCGACGACGCCTACGCGCGCTCGAGCTGTTCCCGTTGTGCGCGTTCGACGCGTACCCACGCGCGCGTGCGTTCGTCCAACACGCGACGTAGCGCGTCGTGATTCCATCCATCATCGTTGCCATCGTCATTCGATACCAACAGTTCCGCGACGACGGTTGAAATCGGCCGAGGCGCGTTTGGCGCTCGAAACACCTTTTTCCAAATGTCTCGTTCCACCGCCTCGAGCGCCTTGGCGAGTTCAATCACGCGCGCGCGTTTCATCGCACAGATGGCGGCGGTTTTATCGCCTTCATGTGTTAAAGTCGCCACCTGTCGTAATCGTTCGCGACGTAATCGTTCGCGCGATTCGTTGCGGCGTAGTCGTAAACGCGCGTCCAATCTCGCGTGAAAATCCTCCATCGCCGCGTACCGTCGCTTCGCATCATACAACGCCATTCGCATCGTTTTCACCCTTCGGCGCATCGCACGTATTGTGTTTTCGCGCTCGGTTTTTGTCTCCACGCGTGCCTCGCACGCATCCATCGCACGTCGTTCTCGCGTCGGCGCGCGAACCGTCGCCCGTCGAAGCTCGAGCCGAGCGTCGTCTTCGCGCGACTCAAACTCTAATCGCTTTGCCCAACCATCGTCAACGTTGGCGAGCTCGAGTTCGATGAGCGCATCGCGCGCATCGCGTGCGTCGCGATTCAACACATCGACGCGGTGTCGTCGATCGTGCTCCATCGCGTCATCCATGTCCATCAACGCGCGCCTTCGCGTCCCGTCTCGCATTCGGCGCCCGACGTCATCCATCCGCGCGCGCGCCTCGTGGACCGTCTCGCGCGCCTCGGTCGTTTGGTCATCCAGCGCTTGTCGCGCATTCGAGCGCGCATCGCGTAATTCGTCTCGACGCGCATCGAACGCTCGCGCGCGTTCGGCGTCGTCGACGACGCATCGATGTTCCATGCGCGCGACGAGGGACGATTTGGGTCTCAAAACGTCGGCGCATTCGGCGACGTGCGCGAGGAATTCTGTGTGTAACCGCATGGGATCCGCGCGGTGTTCTGTCACGAGGTGAGCGTTCGTGGTGTCTTTGTCATCGCCAATGTCGTCGTCGTCATTCTCGTCAATGTCGTCGCCATCGCCATGGTTGTGCGTCATCTTTGTCTGCGTCGTCATCAACGCGTTCCATCGCTCGGCTAACGCGTCGTGCACCGGCGCGCTCGTTTCAGCCTCATCAATCATCGCCCGTCGTACATCATACCGCATCTCGCGCACAATGTCTTCGCGTTCGAGTTCACGCTCGCGAGCGCATTGAGCGAGATTCATGACGTCATCCGAACACCGTCCTCCCGCGTTCAGAACGTCTTCGACGACGTCGGCGTAGGATGGCGCGCGTTCGAGCGCTCGTCTCGTGTGCGCGCCCATGGCGGCGATGCGCCGCGAGGATGCGCTGGCGTCGTCAACAGCAATGTCACATGCGTCGGCATGCGTCTCCTTCGTCGCCATCGCCATCGTCGTCGTCGTGTGCGTTCCATCATTGAGCGCCGCGCGACGCTGAGCTTCTATTTTGAGCGCGGCGTCCACGCGCGCGCGACGGGCATCCATGGTTGATGTCGTCGTCGGAGATCGATCGTGGGGTGTGCGTGCGTGTGGTGACGCCGCGTCTGTTGCGTCAGCCATGAATATCGTCGTCGTCGTCGTCGTCGTCGTCGTCGTGGCCGTACAAAGAATCAGGGAAGAGTCGCGATGTGAAGAGTCAACCAATGTCAAAGCGTCGAATGACGTCGCGCGTGGTACTACATACGACTAGGATGATTCTGCCGTTTCCACACATACATTCAACGTTTCGAAGAAATAATCACCGCGGTCGAGAAACACACAGCTCGCTGCGTTCGGGACGTCGTCGTAGGCGCAGAACGGTGCGCCTTGATTGGCGTCGGCGTTGACGGCGTCGACGATTTCGCGCGCGGATGTCTCGCGCACGGCGTCGAATTCACCGCGAACGACGCGAACAGCCTTGACGCCATTGGCGCCGAGCTTGGCGCCTAGACCAGCGAGTGGCAGTGTGTCTTGAGCTAACGATCCGTCCAAGGTGAAATACTTTGCACCGGTAATGGCGAGACGCTGGGCGTCGCACGACGCCGGAGCGAGCGCGCGGTCGAAACATCCACCCGAAGCGCCGCGGCGGGTGACAAATTTGGACGAAAATTCGCGCATGGCATCGTCATACGCCGGCCGCGCGCGCGCATCTAAATCTTGTTCGTACGCCAGTATCGCATCGCGCGCCGATGGCGATACATCATCCAACGCCAAGCGCCAATCCGCGACTTGTCGCGCGTACGAAGGCGCCGGCGACACGAGCGTGAGCGAACGCACCAATCCAGGCGTTTCCAACGCCAGCGTCAACGCAATGCGCGCACCCCAATACCCATGCGCGAGCACGTGCGCGCCACCCTCATCTGCTAATCGCAACGCCTTCACTACGTCGCGCGCCTCGTTCAAATACACATCTATATTGCGCTCGCCGCCGACGGCGTCGCTCTTCCCGCATCCGCGTTGGTCGTACTCAAATACTTCTCTCGCACCGCCAACTTCACCACTCAGCGTCTCCACGCCGCTCAAATACTCGTGCGAAATTCCAGGCCCATTCGCAATGACAAACACTGGCGCGTTAGCTTCTTTTTTCGCCTTTTTATAATCCCCGACGCCGCGCACAAACGTCTTCGCGCCGTCGGCGCCGTCAACGTAGCCTTCGTTCCATGGCGTATTAAACGCGTACTGCGGCACCAACCCATTCGAATATTCATCAAAATACCCACAGAATAACGACGACGACGATGTCGTCGCCGCGTGCGCGCATCCACCCCCAATCGTCGTCGCCAGCGTCGCCAACATCGCCGCGCCTTGACGTCGTCCACACATCACATCCAACACCCCGACGCGGTCCACGTCCTCATCGGCGCTCCGTGGCGTCGACCGCGCGACGCATCGCGCGATGCGGCGTCGTCGACATCGCCGTGCGCACCCGCGCGCCGCGCCCGTCGTCGACGTGGACGACGATGACAACATCTCTCGCGACACTGTGTGCCGCATCGCGCACCCCATCGATGGCTTTCGTGGCCCAACGCGGTGCGCACCCGCGCGTGGGCGCCGACGCGCGCCGACGCGCGACCGCGAAGAGGCGCGCGGTGTCGGCATGCAAGGCGGCGGCATCAGCGGCGGCGGCATTCGCGTCGTCGGCGGCGGTGATGGGGGTGAAGGAGTATGGGGGGTGCGCGTTGGATTACTTTGTCGCGCGTCGTCGTGACGCCGCTGGCGACCACGCGAGCGGTGCGTGGGACGTCGCATACGACGACGACGATATCGTTCGTGGTGGAGTCATCGACGCGTCGTCGTCGACGTCGTCCTCGTCCTCGGTGGTGTTGGCGCGCGCCGAGGCGCCGTTGCGCTTTGTGCACGGCACGGGCGTCATTCCGAGCGGTTCTATGCCGTTTCGGGATAAAATATACGACCAGAAGACGCGCGCGGTGTTTGAATACACCGCCGGCGGCGATGGCGTGATTGTCGTGCGCGCGTCGCGCGCGTTGCCAGTGATTGGCGAGGAGGCGAATATGGGGTCGTGCGGCGGTTCGGAATGGAACGAAGACGTGGCGTTCATTCGCGAGTTTCCTAAAACGTTGCGTGGGGTGTGCGCTGTGGGCGCCGTCGATGCGCCGTCGTCGTCGTCAACGTCGGTGGAATCGTTCAGCGCGGGCACGTTGGCGTTGCGCGACGGCGATGAAAGGGTGAGCCAGGACGACATGGACGCCGGCGGCGTGTCGTTTGCGCCTCAAATCGACGGGCTGTTTACTTTTCATTCGTGTCTCGCCTACGGCGACGTTCGGGCGAGAATCGAACATCACGTCACGTACGACGCACACGCGCGCGAGTTGCGCACGCATGGATTCACCATGTGCGTTGAACGCGAGAATGCGTGCGTCAATGATTTTTCTCACAAGCCCGCGGCGTCGATGCCAGAGGACGTCTTGGACGACGCCCACACGTGGGTCATCGAGGACGAACGTCGCGTCGATTTCGCACCGCATTCGTCGCATTTTGACGAACAAAGTCTACGCAGCGAATTCACCACGGATGTGGTGTACGCGTTCCCCCATCGCGCTTGGGCTCGCGTGTCCTCGACGAGACGAGACGCCGACGATTCTCGAGCCGCCGTCGTCTGCGTCGAGCACGGCGGCGTAAACACCGCTGGCGTTCGCCGCATCGTAACCAGGCGGTATTACTACGACAGTGCCGATGATGGAGATCGAGGCGCGCTAGTCGCCGTCGTTGTGCGCCACGAACGTAAGTCGTGATTGATTATCATTCGTTTATTCTTTTGTAGTCCAGCAGAGCTCGCTCGCGTAAACCAAAAACAAAAGCAACTCTCCACTATATTACATCCTCACTCGACGCTTCGCAACGCGACGAGACGCCACCGTCGCCGCCGACACCACGCGCGACGACGACGGCATAGATATTCACGATGCGCGCACGCGACGTCGAGCGCGCGGCACAGCGACGTCGAGAGTCGCGTCACCACGCACGGGCACGCATCTGGTCTCGCATCATCGGTGTCGCCCTCGTCGTGGTCTTAAGCGTCGGTGCGGGCGCGGTGTGGGCCAACGCAGGCAAGAGTGATGGCGTTGACGACGCGCGGTCGCAGTCGTGTGCAGCGCCGACGTCGTCATCGATGTCGTCGGCAGCGACGACGACGACAGCGTCGACGCGCTCGACGCTCGAAGATAGATTTATAGTACGCATGCGTTCGTATGAAGACATAGAGGCGCACGAACGCGCGGTCGGTGCGGTGTTGCGTCGACAACGTCGTGCGTCGTGGCGGGTGTTGCCACGACGGAATGCGGCGGTGAAGACGTACCCCACGGACTTTGTGGTGGTGGAGACGACGCCGAGCGGGACGTCGATGTTTGAGCGCGCGCGTCGGTCTCGCGCGAAAGATGACGCGCTCGTTAGCCTTCGTGAGGTTTTGCGTGACGTAGCCAAGGATGTACATCGTGAACAGCGCATCACACGCAAGTCGTTGTTGCAAGACGGCGCCGGGAACGACTCAGGAAACGAGGACGAGGAAGACGCGCCGAGTCGGAGGCGAGGGAGAAAATTGCTGCAGTCGAGCGTCGCGATGAAGCTCAACGCTAACGCGCTATGGAAGCAAGGGTACACTGGGGCTGGGGTGAAGATGGCGATTTTCGATACGGGCATAGCCGCCGATCACCCGCACTTTAACAATATCATCGAGCGCACGAACTGGACGAATGAAAACCAACTCGAAGACGGCTTGGGACACGGCAGCTTTGTCGCCGGCGTCATCGCCGGTACATCGAAAGACTGCGCTGGTTTTGCCCCAGACGCGCACATACACACGTTTCGTGTGTTTACCACGGCGCAAAACTCGTACACGTCGTGGTTTTTAGATGGGTTCAACTACGCCATCGCGAGCGGCGTGCACGTTTTAAACTTGTCCATCGGCGGACCGGATTATTTAGACATTCCGTTCGTCGACAAGGTGCACGAAATCACCGCCTCGGGAATCATTATGATTAGCGCAATCGGTAACGATGGACCGTTGTACGGCACGCTGAATAATCCAGCGGATAACTTGGACATTATTGGTATAGGCGGCATCACGAGCGCGCACCAGATTGCGGCGTTTAGTTCTCGAGGCATGAGCACGTGGGAGCTCCCGAGCGGATACGGACGGGTCAAGCCCGACATAGTGACGTACGGCGATAACATTTGGGGTAGTAAAATCACTGGCGGGTGTAGATCACTTTCTGGTACTTCCGTGGCGTCTCCAGTCGCTGCGGGCGCGGCGGTGCTGCTCAGTAGTATCCTCCCCGAGAGCACGCGCTGGAGCATCCTCAATCCGGCGGTGATGAAGCAAATTTTAGTCGAGGGCGCGGAGAAATTGCCAGGACCGCATCGCTACGAACAAGGCGCGGGAAAATTGAACTTGCTACAATCTGCAGAGATTCTCAAGGCGTATAAGCCGCGAGCGTCGATCATTCCATCTGATTTTGATTTGACAGAGTGTCCATACGCGTGGCCCCATTGCAAGCAAGGGATATACGCGACGATGATGCCGTTGATTTTGAATACGACGATTGCGAATGGTCTCGGGGCACACGGCGAAGTCGTCGTGGCGCCAAAGTTTATTCCCAACGACAGTGACTTGGGTGACGTTTTAGACGTGCGATTTAGCTTTTCAGAAACGCTTTGGCCATATTCTGGCTACTTGGCGTTGTACATTAGCGTCAAAGACGAGGGAGCGTTGAAATCTGGCGTCGCGAGCGGGCGCGTCACGCTCACCGTAGCTTCACCAGGAGCGCGTGGTGAAACCGCTCTTCGCTTCTCCGAAGTTGAAATGACGCTCAAAGTGAACGTTATTCCAACGCCACCGCGAAACAAGCGTCTGCTGTGGGATCAGTTTCACAACGTCAGGTACCCTCCCGGATACATACCGCGCGATAACATTGACATGAAATCGGACGTTTTGGATTGGCACGGCGATCATCCGCACACAAACTTCCATGAACTATACGACACGCTCACAAGCGCTGGGTACTTTGTAGAAGTCTTAGGCGCACCGTTTACGTGCTTTGATGCCAAAAACTATGGCGCACTCCTCATGGTTGATCTGGAGGAAGAATACTCTGAAGCCGAAGTACAAAAGCTTCAGCGGGACGTTCGCGAGGAAGGTTTAGGTGTCGTGCTTTTCGCCGAGTGGTACAACGTCCAAATGATGGAATCCATGAAATTCTACGACGACAATACGCATTACGATTGGAACGCGGCGACGGGTGGGGCTAATATTCCAGCACTTAATGATTTGTTGCAGCCGTTTGGGATTCAGTTTGGAGACGTCGTGACGGAGAAGGCGGGCTCGGCGTTTCCAAAAATCGATGATGACATCGTTGCAATTAGCAGCGGTACAACCATCGCTCGCGCGCCGCAAGGCACGTTTCTGCACTTTGCGTCGCTCAAGGACAGAAATAATAAGGAACCAGTCGTAGCGAATCGTGCGTTTGCGTCGCTCACGCGATTCGGCGAGGGGCGCGTGTTCGCGTTTGTCGATTCAAATTGCGTCGATAGCTCGCACATACAGTTTAGATGCTTTGAATTCTTCACGCGCGCCGTCGCCTTTGCCGCTGAGAACGAGTGCTCGGCCAAGTACTGTGATCCAGCCAAGCAGATTAACGACGCGTATTCAGATGGCAGTGAGCTACCTAAACGTCGTAGCGATGTGGACTTTTCAGAATTCAGCACCGTACTCGGCGGGCATCCGGGGAACGAAGGATCGATGACGTGCGGCGCAAACTCTCCACTCGAGTTCCACACCGCGCGCGTGTCTTACACAGATTTACCAGGGCGGCTGAAGTTTGATCCAAAACTAGTCGAGCGCAATCGTCCGTCGTCGTCGCAGACAGTTGTGCCTCGGGACGACAACGATGACGACAACGATGACGACAACGACGACGACAACGACGACGACGACAACGGCGCGGATGTCAACTTTGACGGGCGCAAGACCTTCGCCGCGTCGACGCGCGACGAGGCGGACGCGGGCGTATTTCCCATTGTCACCTCAACGACGACGTTGTACGTCGTGGTAATCTTCGTGGGATTGATTTGCGTTGTGCGCACAGTGAAACGCCGCCGCGCGCGTCGCGCCAAGGCTCGAGCAAACGCGCCGCAAATTGGCGCGTTGTGATGTGCGCGTCTCGCGAGCGGACTAGGTAGGAGTAGCATGTAAACGATACCATACAATACAATATACCAACTGTTGGTATAATACAACTGTGAGCATCATTACAACATTCAAGATTTGCGCGTTCACGCGTCATCGTCATCGTAGAGTAACTTAGTCATCGCCGTAAAACGTCTTCAAAAACAAAGCGCATCCTTTCGAAACACGCTTGGTATTTATGACGACGCGCATGTGTACTAATCGGGATATGACCCGATCAAAGTGTCCCCGTACGTACGGCAACCATTCCCTCGATTTCGTTTCACTTGTGGAAGCTCCGCGCGATACCCATCGATTGAATGCGATTGGACTACTGAAGATCTCGTCCAGTTTGTAGGCACAAAGTTGAAAGTAGGCACCATGTTGAACGTACACGTTGAACTCGTTCATGTATTCTTTGTTCGTGAGCGCCGAAGTACACTTGATGTTTAACACAAAACCGTCGGCGGTCATCGATGTCGAGCACGCGCACATGGGATTCATGTAGAGCGCACTATACCCCTCACTTGTATCCCATTCACGTATATCGCCGACAGAAAGTGGACTTTCCGACCCGCAGCCGAGCACGAGTCCATCCGAGTACCTCACATCAAACGGTCCAAATCTCGGGCGAAGAGCCAGTTCGTCCTCTGGCGTAAATTTTGCGACGCCCTTGGCACGAGCACCCGTGTGTGACAGACGTAGAAAGTAAACTTCACTCTTCCAAACGTTGCTTTGATAGGGTGTCAACCGAATATTCACCGATATGCTCAAGCCTCCGCCCACGGGAGTGACTCGATGGTACTGCCCCGCGCGCGTGCTAAAACACTCGCCCTCACGTATCGTGTATCGTTCAGGCACCGAACGATCTTTTATGTTTTTGTAGGCACTAGTCGATTTACTTGCGTTGATGTTGCGCGCAAACGGACCAAACTCTCCATGGTCGCGGGTGAGATAATCGACCCCGCAGCTCGGTTCAACCGCGAGCGACGCGTTCGAAGTCATCGAGCCATTGTACGTTTTCCCGACGCGCTCCACTTCCCACAACTTCGAACCTTTGAGCTGGATCGTGAAATTGTCATTTTTGTCTGTGTGCCATTCCGCGATATCGCCGCACGCGCGCGAAATGTACACACCAATTTCGCATTCTGCATACATGGCGGTCACGTCGTTGCCTCGCTCTTCGAGCACCAACGCTTTGTCGACTCCCATGTACGAAGAAAGCCAAAGTGTCAATAAATCGCGGTGTGCACTACTGTCATACAAATACCTATGTATTGCGTGTTTTAACCCCACGGCGCCTCGCGTAAAGCAAAACGGCGCATGAATGGTCTTCCCGTGCTCCATCAAACCGTCCATCATGCCAGAAATCGTCGACGCGTCGTACGGGACGTTGTCCTCGTCCCGACACTCTCGCAAAATACTCTCAGGATCACCATCGTGAAATCCCTTCATGATGGTATTCCACATTCCTTCATCTTCATCTTCATCCTCTACTTTTTCCGGCCGTCTCAGGTTTTCCATCTCGTCAACCCAGGACAGGCCTCGCGCCGCGCGCGCGCCTTTGAGCCCGAGATTGTGAAAGTAGTCATCATCGTCGTCCCCTCGCGCCAACGACGCGTACCACTCCTCCACGCTCACGTCATCGCTCGAGAACGCCGCTGTGTTCTGCCCATGGTCCTCCTCCTCCTCCTCGTCCTCGTCCTCGTCGTCGCCACGCGCAGCCGCGCGCGTCGATGCGCCACCCGCTCCAGCGCCACCCGCGCGCGTCCCGCGTCGTCGCTTCGCCCCACCGCGCGGCGTCGACGCCGACGCCCCGCGCGCGTCGCGCGTCTTTTTAGGCCCCATATACGTCCACGATCACCCTCGCCTCGTCCACCGTCGTCGCACAGCGTCGCACGGCGTCGCACAGCGTCGTCGTCTGACGCCTCGCACGGTGTGCGCACGCAGGCGTCCGCGGTCGACGACGCCGACGCGCGCGGTGCCGCCGACGCGCGCGCGCGACGATGGACCCGTGGAGGCGTCGGTCGACGTCGACGCGTCGTCGCGCGCGATGCAATGTCCAACCAACCGCGCGCGAACGCGAACGCGTGGGACCCCTCATCGATGGTGCGACGCATTACGCGACGCGCGCGACGGTGTCGTGTTCGTATCCTTTCGCGTAGGTGGAGACGATGACGATGACGATGACGATGACGATGACGATGATGATGACGACGGCGACGACGCGGGGCTCGCGCGGGGGTCGGGGCGAGACGATGCGGACGATGATGACGACGACGCGTCCTGGTGGTGGTGGTCGCGGCGCGGTGGTCGCGGCGCGGTCGTCGGTGTCGTGCACGCCGCCGCGTGCGGCGTATGACGCTGTGACGCGCGTTTCGGCGATCGTGGCGGGTGGCGGCATGCGTCGTCGTCGCGAGGGTGGCGCGGTGAAGCGCGTCGTCGTCGCGGCGTCGGCGTCGGCGTCGGCGTCGACGGAGGATACCGGGGAAACGGCGGCGATTATCAACACCGTGAAGGCGATCTTTGGTGCTGGTGGGTTTGCCTTGCCGTGGGCGTTTGCTCAAGGCGGGTTGGCGCTCGTCGGGTCGTGCATGGTGGCGTCGTTGGCGTTTGCGTTGGAGTCGCTGCGCATGATTGTCAAGGCGCAAGACGTCCTCGTGAACGCGCGTTTGGCGTCGGTGGAGGACGTGAGCACGTACGCTGGGTTAACTAAGCTCGCCATGGGTAACGCTGGGGATGTTTTATGCCGAGTGATGAATGTGGTGACGTGCTTTGGGATCACGGTGTCGTACTTGATTTTTATCGCCGAGACGTGCAAGGTTGTCGTACCGGCGATGATTGGCCCGGGTTTGTTTGGCGCCGCGCCGACGACGGCGGCGATGTTGCAACTCGTCGCACCGCCGATGTTGTTGCTCTCGTGGTTGCGTGAAATGAGCGGGGTGAATGTGATCTCCGCCGTTGGCACCGCCTCGGTCGGGGTTGGCATGTTGGTCACGACCATCGCGGCGCTCACGAGCGGACCGCTCCACACGGCGTCGCTTCCGGCGTGGAATTTCGCAGCGTTTCCGGGCTTTTTTGGTACCGTGGCATTTTTGTTCTTCATCCACTTTACGCTGTTCGGGATTCAAGAAGCCATGCCAAAGCGCGAGGCGTTTTACCCCGCCGCGGTGAAGGCGTTTACGGCGGCGGCGGCCATCGCTGGGGTGTTTGGCGTCGCCGGCGCCGTGGGTTTCGGCCCGAGCGTCGCCTCCGTGGTCGTCACCATGCTCTCTGGCCCGTCGGGCATCATGGTACAACTGTTGTTGTGCTTGAACTTGATCACAACCTACCCCATCATGGCGCAATCGGCGTTGAGAATTTGCGAAAATGTCTTTGAAGGCGGTAAGCCCGGGTCGTTGAGCGCTCCACAGTCCATCGGCGTGCGCACCGCGTTTACGCTCGGCGCCGTGTACACGGCAGCCAACGTGCCGAACTTTGGCGTCGTCTTGGGCTACGTCGGTGGCGTGTGCTGCTCGATGCTATCGTTGGTGTTACCGGCGATGATTTTGTACCTGTGCCAAAAGAAGGCGAAGAACGAAATGACGGTGGAGGAACTCGCGCGCATCGCCGCCGTCGCGGGCGTCGGCGTCACGTGCATGGTGCTGTCCATCGTGTTATAAAAGCAAAAGGAAAGAAAGCTCGAACGAGCGCGCTACACACGAGGTTTTATAATACTCATACCGTACTACTACTCCAAGTCACAAGTCGACGCAACGACGAATACGCGTCGTAACGGGCGGGCGTCGACGCGTTACATACACAATAACAATACGTATCATCATTACACGTACACAAAACTAGTACACTGTAGAAGTGACTCGACGAATAGATGAATGCGTGTGTGAACAAGTCGCGGCAAACGTCGAACGCACGCACACGCACGCACGCACACCCTCTCTCTCGCGCGCGCGCGCTCTGGTCAAGTTACATTTCGACGTTCAAATCGACGTTCATGTTTTCCCCAGTGTTCGCCACAAAGTCGTCGTCGATGACACCTGCGTGGGAATACTTGCACGAATCACCAGCGCGACAGCTACCTTTAGAATAAAACAAGCACGGCACATTGGATGTGTCTACGCCGCCGCTCGCGTCGCCCTCCGCCCCCGGACGCGTCCACGTTCGACTCTTCCCTCGCCCGCCCCCGCCTCGCCCGCCACCCGCGTGCGCGTGCGGCATCATCATCATCATCGACGGATCCACCATAATCATCTGTCCCGCACCACCGTATGGAGAAAATCGCATCGCCCCAGCGCCTCCCCCTCGCCCGCTCGCGCCTCCGCCTCCGCGTCGCGCTCCGCCTCGACTCGCGCCTCGACTCGCGCCCCCCGCGCCGTACCCGTCGCCACCATCCGCCCCAGCCGTTGCCGCCTTTAACGAATCCAAACACACCCCACACAACGGTGGATTCCCACCCACAACCGGTCGGAAATTCACCACCGTCGACACCCGACACCCCTCGCACTGTCCGCTGTGCGCGGGTTTCCCGTGGTCATCGAATTCACCCGTCGGATGCCACCCTGGACGCGTCGGTGCGCGCGTATAAAACCTCTGCGTCGCGCCGCCTCGGCGACCGCGATGCGCACCACCGCGGTCGTCCTCCCCGCGCGCTCCACGCGGCTGTCGCGCCGTCGACGGCGGGCGATCGCCCGGCGGTACCCGCGGGGCGCCAGCCGTCGTCGTGGGATCGTCCGTCATCGGCGCCGCATCCGCGTCGAGCGCGCCCTGCACCGCGTCGTGCGCGCGCTGTGCGATCGCGTCGTCGCAATCCATCGCGCGTCGAACGCGCGTGTCGCGGCGTCGTCGTCGTCGGCGGCGGCGGCGAACGGCGCGCGAGCGCGCGCGCGCGGGCGTCGGCTATGGGTAGGGTTTAGGTTAGGGTCTTCTCACGTTATCTGTGATCGCCGTCGTCGTGCGTATTGTAGCCCGGACTGTAGACAGAAGTCTGTCCGTACGGCGTTGCATTGTTTTGACTTTGCGTCACATCGTGGTGTCTATTACAATGTCTACGTCTGTTTACAATGATGATGAGCTCACGACATGTATTGTTAGGTATATAGAGACATGTACACGATACTACGTGTAGTACTGTATGGGTTAACATGCTATGATTCGGTATGTGATAGCATCGAGAGCGGCGTATCTCGACAGGTCTCGAAGTGAGGGTTTTGAACTGTGACGGTTGAGTTCCCCAGCCGCACGTCACCGCGCGACGCGACTGATGTTTGCGCGACGACTCTTGAGGAGGACGACGACGGCGGTGGCGGGCGACGCGCGCACGTCTCTATCGACGACGACGCGCGGCGATGGTACCGTCGCAAGCGAACGCACGGCGTTCGCCGACGCGCTGCTGAGCGAAGAGATGGATGTGGAACGCGACGAAGGCTGGATGGAATCGCCGGCGCATTTGGATGCGAAGGCGAATCAGCTGCGCGCGCGCGCGATGGAGCTCGAGCACGATGCGGATGCGATGTATGCCAAGGCGCATCGGCGGGTGCGGGTGCGGGCGAGGGAGATGATGCGAAGGGCGATGGCGGCGAGGGACGACGCGCGGGAGTGCGCGGCTCGGGCGAGGATTTTGCGCGAACAATTAAGGGATGAATCCGCGCGCGATGGGTTCGGTGGAGCGGCGCACACGGCGACGGCGACGGCGACGGCGACGACGACGTCTAGTGACGATGGTGAAGCCGAAGCTGATGGCGTTGATGCGCGCGAGGATGGACGACGCGCGCGATGAGAGACATTACATTTTACGACGTACGACGCCGTTTACTGTACTACAACATTTTACTCTACAGGCTAAGCACCAGGCTACTACGTGTGCTGGTACGCGTGCTATGGCGCATCTAGTCGTTTGACGGAGCGCAGTGCTTGCGAACGAACACGACGGATACGCGTCCGGCTGGATTTCTTTTCACGACGTCGCCGACGCGCACGCCCGCGTCGGATGCGTTTACGCACGCATCCGTAATGACATCCGAATCATTTCTTCTAATTCCATGCCGTAACCTGTACGCATCACCCGAATACATCAGCACACTCCGTGGCTCTAAATACACCGACACCACCGGTCGAGGCGAGACGCGTCGTGCATCGTCTCGTCCGTCTGAAATCGTATCGCCAGTCGCCGGCCAAAACTCAATCAACGCCCCACCTCTGAGCGTAATGATGGCGACATCATCCGCGTAGACGTCGCCATCAGAATGTGCTAATATCCCAGCATCACTAACGTACTCATTCACCAACACGTGATTCGGCGCGTGCGTAAACACTCGTCGATGGACGAGCAGCGCGCGCAGACGCGACACGTAGCCCGGCTCGCGCGTCTCATCCCCTTCTACAAACAACGTCGACGGTGACCCGCCGCCGACGTTCATCACGCGCCGACCGTTCGATATCGCGGTCCACCACGCCGTGGGCTCGCGTAACAGCGCGCGGTCGAGCGCGATGGCGTCTTTTGCGCCGATAAAGTTGCGCGCGTAAGACAAACCGTTGACACCACCGAGCCGTCGTCGGTGCGCGTCCGCGTCGGCGATGGGCGTCGTCGGCGTGTCCGTGAATGTCTCGAACGCATCGTCGTCGTCCGCGTCGGTGGTGGACTCGGTGGCGACGGCTTTCGCGCGCGCGCGTTCGAGGGCGAGTAGTTTCTTAAAATCCATCGTCGCGAAGTGACGCTCGGCGCGAACCCGACACAATCTGTACTACAACTTTAAAATACTGGTACTAAGCGTTCAATACACCACAACACGCCCAAGTGTGGTTGTTAGAACAGTCTGTAATATCTACACACGCGCAAGAGCACGAGGAACAATCCGAGGGTGGCGAACGAGCCCAAGATGACGACGAGCAAGAACATGCCGTGCTTGTTTTCGATGTCGTTTGTGATATTCATGCCAAAGATTCCCACGACGACGGAGAAGCATGTCAAGGACAACGTGGCGGTGGTTAAAATTAACTCGAGCTTAATCAGCTGGTTACGCTGGGAATCGAGCTCGATTTCAATCAAATCCTCCAAGTCATCGATGTATTCGTTCAAGCCGTTCAACGAATGAAACGTGGAATCAATGTGCGTAAAGTACGTCTCGAGTAAATCCTCCAACTCTTGTAAATCCTTGTCGTCGTCGTAGGCATCGTAGAAATGCGAGCCATCCGTCGTGTGCACGCCGTGTACGCCGAGTGGCGATCGGCCGGGAGTGGTTGGATGACCGTTACCACCGCGTTGGTCGCGTCTTGCGCGTCCCGGAGGCGTCTCATGCTGCGACAAACCATCCGCGTTTTGCATCTTTGCCTTACGCGTGAGATACATATCTCTCATGTCGGAATCATCATCTAAATAACGTTGGATCTCATCGCGTACTTTACTCACGCGGCCAGTGATTCGAACGAGCCTATTCTTCATGCGACGTACGCGTTCGAGATTGACGTTGTTGACTTGTTTACGCAACGCTTCGAGCGCGGGTTTGCCGTCGAGCTCGATTTTATTCGCCTCCACCTCGAGCGAGTTACACACCATTTCCAACGCCACTTCCAAGGCAACAAACTCGAATGGGAATACTTCTTCAGTACCAGCTCGCGAGGGTTGCGATAAATCAATCGAACCGCTCGGGCTATGCGACGCCGACGGCGTGGACCCCGCTGCGACGCCGCGAAACACCGCTTGAGTTGGCGTTTGCGCTTGTGCCGTCGATGTGTTCATCGCCCCTGTCGATTGAGATGACGTCATGCCAGCCAAATCGACGCTTGAGAGCGTCGCAGGTAGCAAGAGCGCGGCGGCGGCGTCCTTTTCATCTTGTAAACGTTTTTTTCGCAACAAACGCGCTTGCAACTCGGGTAAAAAGTGTGTCACCGTTGCCGTTTGCGAATCCGTCATAATCACCTCCTCTGAAGTAATCAAAACCTTAATTTGTTCCAGGTTGACCACGATGGCGCGTTCGCGACACAACATAGCCGCGGAATACGAATCAGACGTGGACGGCTCTAACACGCGTAAATCCCGCATCGGTACCCGCAGCAAAGCTGCAATTTTAGACTTTTCAAGAGATAATCGGTTAATGTTCCCGCTCGCATTCAAGCGCACCCAACCCGTCTTGCCTCCTTTTCTTTGCGCCGACGCCTTGACTGGTTCCAACGCGTCGCCGCTCGGTTTGTCGTAATTACCCGTACCTTTCGGAGGCTTCCCAAGCATGACTTCGCGTAAATCCTCGTTGGCACCGTGCCGAGTCGGACTCGAAGACGCGCTTCGCATAGCGCTTTGCTGGTCGACGTAGCTCAACTTGGCCATGCGTTGCGCCGCCGCCGACAGCGTCCCAGAGCTCTTTTTCGACTTTCGCTCGGCATCGTCATGAAACTCCTCTCTAATATCTAACATCTGCGTGAAATCGTTCGAACCGCCGCCACCATCATCGCCATTCGCGCGTCGCGAGACGCGGTCGCGTCCCGATCTTTCGCCGCGTCCTTCGCTCTCGCTCGAGCGCAGGGCCACTTCGCGTTCCTCCGCATCCTCGTACGCCTCGTACGAGATCGCCTCTGCGCGCTGACGGGCGCGTAAATCTTCATACGCCGCCGTGCTCAGGGGCGGTATCGGCGGCGTCGTGCTCCGCGTCACCAGGTCGTCGTCGCGAAGGTCTGCACCGACAAAGTCGTTGGTGTTGTCTCCTTGGGCATTGTGTCGTCGGTGTCGTCGAGACGGGGACGAGGGCGACGGTGTCGACGCCGCGTCACTCGCGCCGCCGTCGTCGTCGTTCGTTCGCGTCCACGGCGTCATGAATGCGTCGATGAATGACGACGTGGAGCGCGCGAGTGGTGTTTTGGCCCTACCGAGCCGTCGCGCGTGATTTTGTACAGGAGGTGTGGTTCAATGATTACACAAAGTCTTCGTTGTCTACGTGATGAAAACGAAGTGATTCATCCGTTTCTCACGTCTCACGGGAAACGCGTCGCCGGCGTGGTGTTCGATTCGATTCGATTCGATTCGATGCGCGCGTCAGTTTGGCGTCCACGGTGTATACTTTTTCCAGTCGCGTTGTCGCGCGCCTTGTAACCAATGTCCTTTAGGCAAGTACGTGCCTTGACTCGACTTGCCCAACGCAAACGTTGGTGACGGGTCCTCGTACACCGGCACCCGGGCGTTCACGAGCCCCGGTTCATCGTTGATGTGGTGTAACCATCCGTGCCACTCGCGCGGGACGTTGGCCGCCGAATAGTCGTCCAAATCCTTCATCACCACCCAACGCGATCGACCTTGCTGGTACGATCTGTTTTCGTAATACTTATTGCCTAAATCATCTTCACCGATGAGTTCGCCTTTGCGGCTTTGTAATTGCCTGCGTCGAACGCGAATAAAAACACAAAGAAACTCTACGAGTCAGACAAACGGTTCAGAGACAACGGTCGCGGCGACACCAACCTTTCATTCGCCACTCAACGCACACACGCGATGCGCGCGACACGAGACACGCATGCGCATCATCTCACGTACCACACGCTGCCATCTAAGATTTTAGTCCTGTGTGCGCATCGAAGAGACGTCGCGAAAGTCGCGAAACAGTCGTCGAGGTCAGTCGCTCGATCGTACGCGCGTCGCGCCCCAACCACCCCGTTGTCCCCGTTCGTCGGCGTTCGCGCGCGTCTGCGCGTCGCGAACGACGCATCAAATGCGCGCGCGCGCGCCACGCGCCAAACCCTTCGCATGCGCGCGCGCGAAGCGCGAGTTTGCGCATCGAGTACGTACATGGTCGATACCCCACGCGTGCGCACGATGGCGTCGTTTTCACTCGCCGCGCGCACCGCCGCGCGCAGTGACCGGGCGAGCATGATGCCAATCGTCGTCCTCGTGTGCGCACGCGTCCTCGATGGGCGTTCGATCGCTCGCGCACGACGACGACGCGCGAGATTGTGGCGATGGAAACCTCACACATTGACGCCGAACGCGTCAATCGAACATGGATGCGGCGCTGCGCGCGCTCGAGCGCGCGCAAACGACTGCGCACGGCGATGTCGCGGATGACGCCGACGATGGCGTGCGTGTGACGTCGACGTCGGCGACGGGGCGACGGGGAAATGCGCGGGATGATGCGCGCGAGCTCATGCGCGCGTGCGATGCGTTAACGACGACGTATCGCGCGAGATTGACGCGCTCCGCGCTCGGTGCGCGGGTGTTAGCGTGCATCGAACGCGGATCTCGCGCGGCGTTGGATGTTGGGCGCATAGATGTCGCTGAACGCGCGTGTGAGGTGTTGGGTGAGGCGTGCGCGCCGACGTCGTCGAGACGCGCTGCGGCGCGAGCGGCGACTTTAGAGGCTCAAGGCGACGTCGCGCAGGCAGAAAACATATACAACGACGTGTTGAAAGAAAACGAATGTGATGTTCGAGCGCGTAAGGGGTTGATTGCGTGTGCGCGATCGAAAGGGGCGACGGAGGAGGCGAGGAACGCGTTGATTGCGTACGTGGAGACGTTTGGCGCCGACGCGGACGCGTGGTACGAGCTCGGACACATCTACGCTGAGTCCGGTGCATACGATGAGTGTTTGTTTTGTTATGAAGAGGTGTTGTTGGCGATGCCACACAGCGCTGATGCGCACAGGCGAATGGCGGAGGTGCTGTATACGATGGGCGGGGAGACGCGCGTGCGCGAGGCGAAGAATCATTTCGCGGCGGCGCTTGATTTTACCACGGGTAAGGATGCGCGGGCGTTATATGGCGTCGTGTTATGCGCCAAGGCGTTGAGGCGAATGAAGGCGTCAAAGAAGGATACGAAGAGCGACACGAAGAGCGATGACGATGGCGCCGCGCTCGCCGACGCGGCGGCGGAGCGACTGTTACAGCGGTACGCCGTCGAACACGAAGCGTTACTCGCGATTGTCAGGCCGCAACTTCGAGGTGCACTCGCGTAATAGTATCGTAGTTGATGAATGTGTGTGTACGTGTGGGTTGTATTGCATTACAGAAGATGGGAAATCATTCATTTCACCTCATAATAGTCATCGTGGACGATGGACGTTTCGTCGCGTCGAAAAGAATCTACGACGACTTCTCGAGCACGGACAGCGCCGGGGTCAAGTAGTTCGTGCCCTTGCCTTTAACGGTATCGATGAGCTCGTACGCAGACTCGGCGGATTCGTATTCGTAGCCGACGTCAAAAGACAAGTTGCGCGCGGCTTCGTCGTGCATCGCCTTGACGCACACATCTGCAACGTCTGCGCACGCAATCGGGGTGTTGATACGCTCGCCTTGATCAAAAACCAACGCCTTGCGCCCACCCGCTTCATCGAGCAACAACCCAGGGCGAACGATGGTGTAGCCCACGCCAGAGTTGCGTAATACGCGTTCCCCGTCCCGCTTGTACTTTAAGACGCGATCCTTGTCTTCGCCTTCTTCCAAACCAGCGCCAAAGCACGACACCAAAATCACATCCGGTTCTTCACCCTTGGGGATAGCCTTGACGTACTCGAGGGTCAATTCAAACTTGTTGTTGGAGCCCGCCATGACGTCGGCGACCGAGTTGTCGCGTTGGTTCTTCTTGGCGTCAAATCGAAGACCGATGCTCTTCACTTGCTTCAAATCGAGCACTTCGTCGCCGTCGTCGCCCCAGGACGTTTCGCCTTCGTTTACAAACTTGTGGAAGGGCATGCGCACGACTTGCCAACGACCAGTGGTGTTGAATGAAAATCTAAACTTTGAGCCGTTTTCTTGCGTGAGCACGACAGAGTAGCGCTTGCCGTCACCCTTGAAGCGGAACAACAAACCCTCCTTATTGGAGAAATCCACGTCGGCTTGCAAGTCGGACACGTCAGAGCTAACTTCAGCCTTGCCGTTACGCGACATGACGAAACCGTTGAAGGTTGCAAACTTGGGCTCTTTGTCTTCTTCGTCGCGTTCGAGCGGCTCAAAGCGCACGGATTGCATCTCTGACGCTGCACTCCATCTATCGCTCTTGCCGGCGTCTTCGTTCACCACCTCGTTCACTTGCCACGCGTCATACGCCGTAGGGTACTTGAAGTTGGTCAACATCACCTTGGATTTGGCGCTTCGACCCGCGCGACGGGCGGCGAGCATGTTGTAATAATCTTGCATACTCTTGACTACGTTGACGACGCCTTGGAATTCAACATTGTATAAATCCGACGTCACGTTCGAATTGGCGCTAGCGCAATAAATCACCTTGTTCACGCCAACCATCGCAGACTTCATGACGTCTACGTTTCCAACATCACCGACGATGACTTGCACGAGACCAGGGAGCTTTTCGACGTCATCCTTTGACCGCACCAACGCCTTCACCGTGTACCCTCTGAGCAAGAGCTTACGAATGAGCACGCGTCCAATTCTCCCCGTCGCGCCCGTGACTAATACCGTGGTAAATTTCGCGTTCGGGGTTTCAAATTCCCCGATGGACGACCCGCTCAACAAATCAGAATCGTACACTTGGTCAAACTCTCTCGAGTTTACCGGCGCCGTGCTCTTCTGAATTTGCGTCAACGCCGTGAGCTGCTTGAAAACGTTTTCCAACACCGCCCGCGACTTTCGCCCTAAATTCACCGGATTCACATCATCCAAAGAACTCGGTCTCTGCGCATCCTTCCCACTCTGTTGCTTGCGCGCCCGTCGCGCGTTCATAGCGTCAATCATTTCGCGCGTGAGCCCCTCCGTGCCCTCCTCATCCTCATCGCCCTTCGCCGCGCGCGTCACCACCATCGACGCACGTCGGTCGCCACCCGCGCGCACGGACGCCGCCGTCACCGACGCACCCGCGCATCGCCCGCTCGCCGATGCCGCGCACACCCGACGCGTCGTCACCGACATCATCCTCCCGCGTCTCTTATCCACAACCTTCGTCGCCACCGCCGCCGACGCCGCCGGCGTCGTCATCCCGCACGCGCGCGCGGACATGTCTCGACGGACGAACGTAAACCCCTCAACCACTTCGAACGGCGCGTGCGAACCGCGTGGAGCGCGACGCACAGTGACGCACGCCGACGCGGATGACCTTTTGACGCGCGTGCACTTTTTACCGCGTGATGACGTCATCTGGTGGTCGTCCCGCGCGGTTTCGGTTGATTTACGCATCTCGCGCGCGCGGTGATTCGCGATTCGGGGCGAACGGGAGACGTATATTACACACATATTGGCGCTGAGGTTAGGGACTAGGCGATGCGCGACGGGGTGATGCGTCAAAGCGCATGTCCCGCGCGCGGGTTTGAGCGGCGGCTCGCGGCTGCCGCGGTCGAAGACGCGCTTCGAGCGGTTGTTTTGTATCGATCGTTTCGCCTACGTCGATGCCTTGAGGACGCCGATGCGATAATCTTCAACCATGTCAAACACGCGTGATGGGTGTTGCGGGCCTTTGAACCCTTTCGTGGCGTCACCACCCGCGTGTTTCGCGAGCGCCGTCGGTCCGCCCGGGTGCTCATCCGCGTACTCGGTCAAATCGTACACCTTGTCGTCGATGATGACCCATAAATCGCTCACGCTCGCGTGCTTGGCGATCGTCTCGCGATCGTACTCGGTGTTAACGTCCACGGTGCGCGACGACGCCGCGGCATTCGACGTCGAGGACGACGGGAAGAGTTTCATGCGAAGAAACACCACGACGACGATCGACGCCATCAATCGCGCGATGAAGAGCGCGGTGTTGTCATCCATGGCGGCGCCGTGCGCGCGATGTGACGCGTACGGGTCGAGATGCGCGTCGCTCGTCGCTCGGCGCCGTGCGTTGTGCGTCGTGCGGCGATGGAACGCGCGCGCGGTCGTAGTGGCGCTTCCGCATTGATTGGCGCGCGTTGTCGTGCGCGCCGATGCCGCCGCACACCGACGGTGCGCGACGACGACGGTGCGGGTGATGACCATGACGACGGACGCGCCAGCGTATACCGCGCGCGAACGGCTCGCGGCGTTGGCGTATGCGCAGGTGAATCCGCAAGAAGTCGTGCGCGTGGCGAGCGCTGTTGAAGACGACATTCATGGTGCCGGTGACGGCGACGACGCGGTCGATGAGCGGCAGCAACGCGCGTTGAGTGATATGTTACGTGTGTTGTGCGCGCGAGGAGGTAAGCCGTACGCGTCGCGCGTGTGTAGAGCGGCGTTTAAGGCGGTGGAGCGCGGTGACTGGATGCGGGCGTCGGATGCGCTCGCCGACGTCATGGCGGAAGCGAGCGATGTGGATGCGCACGACATCGATGGCGATGCTGAAGGGTGGCGGACGAAAGTATATCTCTATCGCGCGCTCGATATGTCGCGAAAATTGGTGATTGCGCATCGAGAAGGCGATGCCAGACGGCGGTTGGCGTGTGATTTGGACGCCGTCGAGGCGCGCGTCCAAATGAACGCATTAGCTGGCTCCACGGGCGTGTTTGCGTGGAGTGCGGGTTTTGTGATGAGTGAATTTGCCATGTCATGCCCGGAATGCGTGCGAGATCGACGCGTGATTGAGCTCGGGAGCGGTGCAGGCGTGTGCGGCGCGGTGTTGGCTCGATTGCGCCCGCGAGCGTTGGTGCTGACGGATCGAGACGAATCGACGTTGGAAAACTTGGCCCGTAACGTCAGAGCGAATGCGGATGGCGTTAACGACGCCAACGTACCGTCTCGCGCATACGACGTGACGTTTGACGCGATCGAAGCGCCTGTAGTGGATGACGTCTCGCGCGTGTCCATCAGAGCGTTGGATTGGGGCCGAATGTCGGCTCGCGACGCCCGCGCGCTCAGCCCCGACGTCGTACTCGCCGCGGATTGCGCGTACGACCCAGACCTGATACCAGGTCTCGTACACGCCATACGCACGCTACTCGATCATTCGGGCCGCGACGCGAGCACCGATTGCGGTTCGTTTACGATGTCTTCGTGGAGCGTAGACGACGCGCGCGCTTTTTTCCTCGATGACGCTCCACAAAGGCGCCAACGACGCTCGTCGCCGTGTGCGATCGTCGTCTCCGCCGTGCGTCAACCAAAAACCATGGATGTGCTCATTAACACCCTCGTTCATGACGGCGCGTTACACGTTCGAGACATTACGAGCGCGTTTGCGCGATTACCCATTCGGTTTGCGCACTGCGACGCCGAACGCGCGCACGCGCTGGATGATTGTCGCGCCTTCCTGTGCACCACCGCGATGGCACACGACGGCGTCGACGATGAGCACACATAACACAATCCTTCCAATAGCGGTAGCAGGTAGCACTAGCAGTAGCGTTTGTAAAGTCTTTACATCGTTGTAGAGCGCGACGTCCCGCAGTGCGCGCCTCGCATGGCGCCCGACCAGCGACCCGCGGAGGTCGACGCGCGCACGAATCCATGGCGGGAGGCGTACGACATACACGGCCGCGTCTCCCCCTCGCCCTCGCGTGCGGTTGAATACGCGCGTAAGGTGGTTCGCGAGTCGGCAACGAGTGCACCCGTGATTTTGGTGGTTGAGCTCGAACGCGCTCGAGGCCTCCGCGCGGCGCAGCGACCGCCCGTAGGGGATGTCGATGGGCCGAAACACGTGCGCGCGTACGCGACAATTGAGCTCACACGCGGCGGCGACGACAGCGGCGATGGCGGCGAAGCCGAAGGCGTGAGTATTCATTCTGAATCGTTTAAAAAAGTCTCGGCGCGACGGGCGCGCGAGCAACAACGCGCAGAAACCGCGTCATCTAAGAAGCGTACGCCCGCACCAGTGTTCAAAACCAAGTTTACATTTTATGCCTCACGCGTGCTGGACGATGACGTGCTGAGAATCGTGGTGTTTGGCGAACGAGAGACTTTGGCGTTGACGACGGCGGATGCGGAGCTTGGCATCGTCGACGTGCCGACGCGCGCGTTGGGGACAAAAACCGATGCGGATTTCGATCAAGGCGCGTTTTGGGTGCCACTACAATACCGTGAACGTAAAGCAAAAGACTTGGGGACGTTTACCTTTCACGCGTATTTCGATCACGAGACGAAAGGGACTTTACGGGTCAAGGTGGTGAGCGCGCACGGCATCAAAGCGAGCGACTTGAACGGACTATCTGATCCGTACGTGAAAGTGAAGCTTCGTCGAGGGCGCGACGGGACGCTCGACGAGATTCCAATGAACGGCGACGTGTTAGTGGCGGCGACGCATTTGTTTGCACCGAAAATCATCGATAGCCGACGGACAAAAACCATCGCGAAAACGTTGGCGCCCGAATGGAACGAAGAATTTGAGTTCATCCGAGTGAATCGCTCGAGCGACGCGTACTTGGTGTTTGAGCTCTGGGATCACGATGTCGTTGGGAATGATGACATGCTGGGGCAATATGCGTTTTATGTAAAGGATTTAAAGGCGGCACGCGCTGGAGATGCGTACGCGGCGGCGAGGGAGGCCGCGTGGCGGGCGCAGACGAAAACATTGCAACCACTCGGGACGTGTAACGTCGCGGCGTACTATGAAGACGATGAAAGGCAGCATTTATGCGTCAAGGTGTCTAGTGCAAAACATATTTGCGCAGCTAATGTTTTCGGTACCGCCAGCGCATTTATCGTCGCAACTTGTGGGGACGAGTATTATCAAACGGCGCCGGCGCCAAACACGCTCTCTCCTCGATGGGATCACGTCATGCGGTTCACGACAACGACGCCACCTCCATCACCCGAGGCGCTGGAACAAGGCGCACCGTTAAGCGCTGGGCAAAAGTTGAAATTTGAATTGTACCACCGCGCCGACGACGGTCGCGCGTTGTTTATCGGACAGGCGCAGATGTCTTTACACGCCATCCAGACGGCGTCTGCGGGAGGCGATAAACATTCGTTTTGGCTTCCATTCGTGGAACGCAACATGGTTACGAATTTAGGAGAAATACGCATGCGCGCGTACTTTGAATCTCACGAGCCCGCTGAGCGACCGTACCCGCAAACGGACGCTAAAGGTCGCGTGCTCGATAAAGAGGAGGCGAGAAAGCGTCAGGCGTACGACGCCATGGCGGAGAGAATCGAGCGAGAAGTCAAAGCGCGCGCGTTGGCGAATGCCCGTCAATCGTCGACACAGGATTTGAAACTCCACACCACGCTCGCGGAGACGATTGCGAGTAAATTGCGCATGTTCCAATGGCCAGAGGCGCTAGTGCCGTCGTACGCAAAGGCATACGCCGCGTGCGCCAACGCGCCCGAGCTGTTGCCGCCGCCGCCCACGGGGTGTAAAATTCCACACGAAATCGCGCGCATGTTTGAAGCAGCGGCATTTTCGAGGGTGGAAAAACCGCACAAAAAGTACAAAGAGAAGAACCAGCGCGCAGTAGTCGACTAGTGTTGCATAGATAGAACGTAGAGAACTTAGATAATAGAAACCGGTTGAGTTATGGGATTTAGAAATATGTCACGACGCGTTTTTGCTACTAGTTCTTTGAACGCTCGATTTACTGATCGCCACGCGCCACTCTGAGGGTGCGCAAGCGAAGGGCTTGAAGCTTGATGAAACCAGCGGCATCCTTTTGGTCGTACGCACCTCCGTCTTCTTCGAACGTCGAAAGCTTGTCGTCGTACAACGAGTTCTTCGCCTTGCGGCCGACGACGATGACGTTACCCTTGTAGAGCTTGGCGCGCACCGTACCCGTGACGGATTCAGAGCACTTGTCAATCGCCGCTTGCATCATCTCGCGCTCTGGGGAGAACCAGAACCCGTTGTAAATGAGCTCAGCGTATTGCGGCATCATTTGATCCTTGTAGTGCGACTCGCCGCGATCGAGGCAGATGGTTTCGAGCGCCCGACGAATGTGCATCAAAACCGTACCGCCCGGCGTTTCGTACACGCCTCTCGACTTCATGCCGACGAAACGGGACTCGACAATATCAAGACGCCCAATGCCGTTATCCCCACCGAGCTGGTTGAGCTTGGTAAGCATCTCCGCCGGGGAATAGCGCACGCCATCGATGGCCACCGGGTCACCCTTTTCGAATTCGACTTCAATGTACGTGGGGGTATCCGGTGCGTTCTCCGGGCTCACCGAGCGCGTGAACATATCTTCCGAGTATTCAACCCACGGATCTTCCAACGCGTTACCCTCGTAAGAAATGTGCAACAAGTTGGCGTCGGTGGAATACGGCGCATCTTGACGCTTGGACTGCGCCACCGGAATACCGTTCGCATCCGCATACGCCAACAACTTGGTACGCGAGTTCAAATCCCATTCTCTCCACGGCGCAATCACCTTCACATCCGGTTTCAAGCCATAATACCCAAGCTCAAATCGCACTTGGTCATTCCCCTTACCCGTCGCTCCGTGGCACACCGCATCCGCGCCCACCATTTTCGCAATTTCAATTTGCCTCTTCGCAATCAAAGGCCGAGCGATGCTCGTGCCCAACAAATACGTCCCTTCATACACCGCATTCGCTCGGAACATCGGAAACACATAGTCTCGAACGAACTCCTCGCGTAAATCATCGATAAAAATTTGTTTCACGCCAAACTGCTCCGCCTTTTTCCGCGCCGGTTCGAGCTCCTCCCCTTGCCCGAGATCCGCGGTGAACGTCACCACCTCGCATCCGTACGTGTCTTGGAGCCACTTTAAGATGATGGAGGTGTCCAAACCACCGCTGTAGGCTAAGACAACCTTCTTGACGTCGCCGCTGGGACCGGCGCGGGCGCGAACCGCCGCGCGCTTGGCGCCAGAGGTGATGCTGCGGGTGACCTTGGCTGGCGCCGCGGATGATGCGTTGACGCGTCGAGGCGCGCACGCGGCGGGAGGGCGGATGGCGAGCGAGGCGAAGACCATGGTTTGGTTGCGTGCTGTGTGTGCGCGAGGCGCTGGGTGACGTGCGTGTGCGACGTGCGCGCGCGACAGAGTGAGGAAAACCCTGAACTTTAGGCAGGGTACATCTGAGCTGTATTCGGCAGTCGGACGCGCGCGTTCAATGACGGTCTTTGTGTGCGACTATGCGCATGTATTTCGCTATGACTACTCGTGTGCTATTCTACTGTGTCCTTTGGTGTTCGCGGCGCGCGGCGGCGATAGCGGCGGGATGTTTTTTTCGGTGGAGCGGACGTCGACGGCGCGGTTGGCTCGACGGATGTCGGCGTCGGCGCCGGCGTCTCGGGCTTGGATTTCGGCTTGGATTTTGTCGCCGGTTTCCGTCGACGGGACGTAGTGCTCGCTGTGGTGTTTGAAGACGACGCGGCATTGATGAGCGCCAAGGCTTCGGCTGTTTCTTGCGCTTCGATGGCGCGCAAGGCGTCTTCGAGCTCGACGCGTTCAGCTTCCGAGCGTTGAATGTCCCGAAGGCTCACGCCCGCGGGCGCCTGCGCGCCGTCGGGAACGTACCATCGATGACCATCTGCCGACGACGACGCGACGTTAAAACCTGTGGTAACTGCGTGCGTCGCCTCTGCGTCGCGCGCAGCGGCTTCTCGTGCCAAGATTTCAGACATGGACTCGACGCCGGCGCCGCTCGGCGCGGATGTTCTCCACGCGGACGCCGATGTCGAGCCGCGACCGCCGCCGCGTCTACCTGAATCGCGGCGAATAAGTGCTCCGAGACTCACCGTATTGGGCGATACTGGTGAGGGCGAGAACACTGGCGGCGGTGCATCTGCGCTCGGCGACTGCGTCCGGCGGAGTTGCGCCGAATCTGCGAGTTGCTGCTCTTGAATCCTAGCGAGCGACAAAAGCTCTTGCGTGAGCGCAGCAACCTCATCTCGTAAACTGGTGATGTTCGTCGGTGGCGTGTTCCATGACGAACCCGTCGACGCCCCGGTGGTTGATCCATTTTCCAAGTCGCCGGATAAAAACGTGCTCAACGATCCCTTCACCCCATGCACTTTGGCGCGCACGCCGCCGCGCGGTGGTTTACCGCCACCGCCGTCTTCACCTGCCCTCACCCGATGCGTGAGGCGGTACGACGGCGATGGTGGTGGCGGCGCTTCCGTCGCCTCGTCCGCGACGACGCGTTGTTTTGCGGGCTTGAGCCGTCGACCAATCAACGCCGCCCGTCGAATATCATCTACGTCTTCCACGCCTTGGCGTATTGTGCGCGTCCGCTTCCAATTCCGGTCGCGTGAAATTGCCGTGAGCGTGTCTAAATGGTCGTCGTCGATTGCCGAAAACACCGAGACCGGAGTCTCCATTAAAACGACATCCAAGTTTTCGCAGACGTACAACATGGCGTAGAGCTTCAACGGGTCGCAGCCCAAGTTGCCGGCGAGCTGAATGATGCTCATGGCATTGCGCGGTTCCATGCAATCGCCCGCGAGTTTGAATTGAGCCAATAAACATAGCGATGGGAAGCCGACGTCATCTATTGGTTCTTCTGCTTCTGGCCAAGGGAGGTCGTCTTTGTAGCTCTTGTAGAGCCGGTGCAACATGTCGAGCGGATCCTTCGTCGCCGAGAGCAGCTCGAACACCTTAAACTCATGACCTAAACCGGGATTTCTACTCATAAACGTAATCGGACGCGCGACGCCTTGAAACGCTAGAAAATGCGCGTCGCCAGCAAAAACGCGCTTCACACCCTTCAATCCGGTGACGCGCTGGAGCCGGATTCGTGACGGCTGCACGGCGCTCGTCGCGCCGCCGCCCTTTGGTGACTCACCAAAAGACGGCGATTTCGACGTCATCATCATCGATGTCGATGGTGACGATGTCGATGCGTGTGTGCCGAACGAAGTACGCTTCAGGGCGGCGTGTTCAGTGGCGTCCCATACGTACGCATTCCCGCACGCGCTCGCGGCGACGCATCGCGTCTGCCCACATGAAACATCAACCGCTCCGTGACCGCCGGGCACAGGCACGTAATCCGCATCGAGTCTATCAATGGATGCACTCGCCCACACCAATAACCATCCATCGCGCGTGATTGCGGCGCTATGCGCTTCGCCTGCGGAGACGCAAACGACACGTCTGTCCAGCAAATCCCACACAATGTCATCAATTTGAGGATAATTTACTCGACGCAACGACGTCGAGCCATGTCCCCATGAATACACGTCACCTTTTACGCTGTTCGATGCCACCACTGTGTGCGCTTTCGACGCAGAGACGTCGACGACGTAGATATCTCGATGCTTGAGGTATTCGACGCGTTTCGGCGTCGAGCAACAGATGTCGTCGGGGGCGCCGCATCTCGCACCGTCGTTCGCGCGCTCCGCGACGAAATATCCAAGTTGTCCGCATGAATTGCTCCCGACCGTCCATACATCACCGCTACGGTCGAGAAATACCGTGTGGGTATCGCCGCACGAGACCTTTACGACGTCTTCGATGTTTGGTACTTTTTTTGGCAAGAATTGTATGACGGCGTCGTCGGGGCCTTCATCGTCCCCCGAGGACGATGTCGACACAGCGACGACGACGTAGCCTAGACGCCCATGCCTACCATTCCCCCATGTATACACGTCCCCTGAAAGCGCCACCGCCGCGCTGTGCGCGACGCCCGTCGACACGCTCGCGATGACCACGTTGAGGCCAAAAGTCGACGCGCCCAAACGCGTGGGGAAAATCACCGCCGACGCCTCATCCTCGCGCGCGCCAGCGCATCGGTCGAGCCCTAAAACACCGTCCCGCGTGCAGCCCCAGGCCCATACTTTGCCGTCGGCGTCGACGGCTAAGGAATGATATTTTGATGTCGAACATTCGCGAATGTTAGCTCTCGCCAATGTTTCCACGCGAGCGCACGCGCGAGACGTCTCCGAGCTTCCAGTACCCAGGGTAAAATTCACCCCCGAACCCCACGAGTAGACGTAATGCGTCGTGAATTTCACGCGCGATTCGCCGGCATCCTTTGGCTCGATGTCCGCTTCGTCCCGGCTAAAGCGCCAGCTTTCGTCCACTCGTCGATTCACCAACCCGCCGCTCGCCACGTCCAACGGCGTCAGCTCCAACGTCTTATCATCCAGCACTCCGTCACACGCGCACACCAACGCACGAAGCGCACGAAAATGACCGTAATGCACCGCGTAGTGCGTCGCGTTCCAACCATCCTCATCTCTCGCTCGCGCCGCGCGTCTCGCGCTCTCGACGTCCCGCTCGCCCAACGCCCGCAGCGCGACGTCATCATCCCTCGACGCGAGCGCGCGCGCGATCGCCGCGCCTCCATCGTCGTCCCAGAGCTCAAACACGTCGAGAACGTCGCGCTCGCGCGCGCCACCGCTGCGCACGGCATCCACCGCGCCGAGCGCCTTGGCGAAATGGAACGCCTCCTCGCGCGTCATGGTGTCGTCATCACCCGTTGACGCGCTAAACGTGACACGACACAAATAACCTTCGCGATGGCATCGCGCGCGCGCGACACGGCCGACCACGGCGGCGCGCAATGCGGCATGGATGCGCAAAACCCACGCACGGTGTGCTGACTGTGCACACCGAGCTCACGTCACACAGCGACGCGCGAACGGGCGGTCGTCGTCGTGATCGCGACGAAACGCACGCGCGCGAGCGCCTCAGTCGCACGCGATCGCGCGATCGTTGTCGCGAGCGTCGAGGGCGCGTGAACCGGGCGATTCATTGGATTGATTTGGTGTAGGCGAGGCTCGAGTTTTGCATCGATGACGTCGCCGTCGTCGTCGGGGATCACCCCGGTGGCGGCCGCGGAGGCGCCGGAACGCGCATCGCCGTCGTCGTCAACTGCACCGCGCGTGCTTAAGGTGAATGGAGGCGTTTACGGGCCGAGTTTGAATGCAGACGTCGCGCGCGCGTTTGCCGCGTACGCGCACACTTTTACGGTGTCAGACGCCACGGCGGAGGATTGCCCGATCGTGTACGCGAGCGATTCGTTCCTAAAAATGACTGGGTACGGTGCTGAAGACGTGATCGGTCGGAACTGTCGATTTTTACAGGGTGAGAAGACCGATCGCGCAGAGGTGGCAAAGTTGAGAGAGGCGATTAAACGAGGCGAGCGTTGGAGCACGCGGTTGTTAAACTACAGGAAGGATGGCACGCCGTTTTGGAATTATCTCGTCGTGGCGCCGGTAAAATTAGCCGATGGTACGGTGGCCAAGTACATCGGAGTGCAGGTGGATGTGACGGATGTGAAGGATTCGGTGACGGGTGAGCGAGGAATCGCGTGGGACGCGCACGGGATACCCGTGCCCAGTAGGTACGACGCGCGCGCGGCGGCGGTGAGCCTAGGACGCGTGAGCGAAGTTGAGTCCGTGGTGAGGCAAAGCGAAGGACTAGAACCGAATATACCGGGACAAAGCACGCCGAATTCGAGAGCTGGACTTGATTTGGCGTCTACGCTCGAGCGCATCGAACAGAGTTTTGTCATCACCGACCCGTCGTTACCAGATCATCCAATTGTATTCGCCAGCGACGGGTTCTTGGAGTTCACGGGCTACGCCATGGATGAAATTTTAGGTCGTAATTGTCGGTTCTTGCAAGGGCCGAAAACCGACCGCACTGCGGTGGCGAAGATTCGTCAAGCCATTGATAGCGGCAGCGAGTGCACGGTGCGATTGTTAAATTACACGAAGGCGGGAAAGCCGTTTTGGAATATGTTTACTTTGGCACCGGTGCGTGACGATCAGGGCGTCGTAAGATTCTTTGCGGGCGTACAAGTCGACATTACCGCGCACGATGAAACCATGGAGGATGAGTCTGTGGCGGAGGTGTCGTTTGTTGACGCCAACGAACAAAACATGCAAATTTCCAAGGAAGCCGCCAGCCTCGTCGCGGGCGCAACAAAGGTTGACATCGAGCACGACCCGTGTTGGAATCGCATGCTTGGTGCGTTGAATGGCCCAAAGCCACACCAAATCGAGTTACGTCGTCAGTGGGACGCGTTGAAAAAAGTGACGAATAACAATACAAAACCGTTGACGATTGACGACTTTGTCCCGGTGAGACGCGTCGGGCAAGGGGACGTCGGTACGGTGCATCTCGTGGCTCTCGCCAAAGATCGCGACGTGTTATTTGCGTTGAAAATTCTCACCAAGCAAGAAATTATCGACCGCAATAAGCTCCATCGATTGAACACAGAGTCGACAATTTTGAACCAAGTTGACCACCCGTTTGTGGCGACGCTCTTTGCGTCGTTTCACACGCCGACACACGCGTACTTTGTCATGGAGTATTGCGAAGGTGGCGAGTTGTACGAACATTTACAAAAGATCCCCAGCAAGCGCTTGAGCGAAGAAGCGACGAGGTTTTACTCCGCTGAGGTCTTGGTTGCGCTACAATATTTACATTTGCTTGGGTTTGTCTATCGAGACTTGAAACCCGAAAACGTGCTTCTCCGAAACAACGGGCACGTGGTGATCACAGACTTCGATTTATCGTTTTGTGCGTCGTGCAGGCCTCACATTAACTTGCAAGAGGGCAATCCATATTGGCACCCTGGAAATCGCGCCGCTATTGCGAGCACAAAGAAGAAGATCAAGCCACCAAAGTTTCAACGCGATGGATCCAATCCAGTGCTCATGGCGGAGCCATTTACGTTTACAAACTCCTTCGTCGGCACAGAAGAGTACCTTTCGCCTGAAGTCCTGAACGGTGCTGGGCACTCGGGTTCGGTCGACTGGTGGGAGCTTGGGATTTTCATGTACGAAATGGCGTATGGCAAGACACCGTTCAAGGCGCCGACGCGTGAAGAAACCTTCAACAACATTGCCGCCGCCAAAGTTGAGTTCCCCACGGACATTCCCACGAGCGACGCGTTCAAAGATATCGTGCTCAGGCTCCTGACGCGAGATTCTACCAACAGGCTCGGCACCCTGGGAGGCGCCGAAGAAATTAAATCGCATGCGTTTTTCAAGCCTATTAATTGGGCATTGTTACGTTGGGAAATGCCACCGTACGTGCCAAGCGCGGCCAAGCCGCCGCCCGAACCTGAAACCCAATTCGAAATCGAGGTGTAGAATAGATAATGTGAGTTGTTTATTAAAAATCTGTCTACTAGTCGCCTCGCTATGGCGCGCGTCGTCATCCGTCCGTCGCTGTCAAATCGGAATAACGAAAGGCTCGCCCTCGTCGTCGTCATCCTCTTCGTCCCTCAACGCCTTGACCAAAGGATGCTTTTTCAAATCCGGTTGAATGCTCACAATCTTCTCAATCAACACCCGCGTAGCGTTTAAATCTTGCCTACCATTCAACTTTAACGTGGCCCAGTTAAATAACACGTCCACGTTGTTCTCATTCGGCTTCAACGCGAGAATATAATACGCCTCAGCTTCATCCAACTCCCCACGTTCTTGCAACAACATGGCCAAATTATTCGCAGCATCCACGTGCGTGTCAAACTCCAACGCCTTGCGATACTCTCGCTCGGCATCCTCAAACTTCTCCAACGTTTGGTAGAAATTTCCAAGCTGAAACCGACTCTCCGCCCCATCGTCATCCCGAACTCGACCATCAAACCACGCTCTAGACTCGGCAATGAGCGCGTCGTACGCCCACTCCACGCGCGCTAATCGTGCGTCATCATTTTCCGCGCGCGCTTTCTCCGCCTCGACGCGTCGAGCGGCTTTAAGGCCTTCGAACGACGTGCGCTTGGAGACGCGCAAGACGCCCTCTGGGGACTCTGGGTCGGCAAATTTGTCCTCGGCGCGGCTGCCGCTGGCGCGGGCGCGCGCGGTGCGACGCGGGCGCGACCCGACGCGGATGTGTTGGCGCGCGATGCGCGCGACGGCGCTCGTGGATGTTTTGGCGAGCATGCGCTCGACACAAAGTGTGGATAGGGACAGCCGCGACGGCGGCGGCGCTTTATTCGCTTTACTTTATCGACGATGCCTTTATATCGCGATTTAGTTGTGTTTGCACAATAATACGTCGCGCATTATTTATTTCAAAGCGTAATAATGTACTCACACCGCGTCGGACGCGTCGGCGTCGCGCGCGGGGAAGGTTTCGATTTCGGCGACGATGTCGTCGAATTCGCCCGGCGGCGGGATGTCTAAATCGTTAAACGTCGCCGACGTTCTACGGAAGAATAAACCAGGCGTATCGATCGACCGCACACGCGGTAAGTGTTCTCGCATGATGTTCTCGATGCTTTCACTCGCGTCTTCGATGAGCCTGACGTCTTCGGGGGATAAATCTGGCGAGTCGATGGCCATTTCTCGTAGCGTCGTGAGATGAAAGATGAGCTTTTCGCTCGCCGTGGCGGTTCGTGGAAACTCGTCCACGGACACCACGCTGCCTTCACGATCACGATCGCCCTGTATGGACGTCCGCGGGCTATCTGGTGGAATGGACACGCTGTTGCGGTCGTCATTCATGCTCGAACGACGTTGCAAAGTCGCCGCTGCGGCTTCGATGGAGTTGCGACGCACTTGCTCCACGCGCTCCATAAGCTCACCGCTTTCGATCGGTTTTTTACCATCGCGCGTGAGCCATTTCGGTCCAAGAGTAGAAATAATAATCATCCCGAGCGGCGCGGTCAAGATGATTGAAAATACCGCCGTGGTTAAAATGTCGTTGCCCCACTTGACGTACTCGTCGCTCTTGCCGTGCTCGAGGATGGAATCTAGCGGATCCGACGCCAACGCCGCTTGCACCGTGGCTTTGGGCACCCACGCCAGAGCGATAAATAAGCGTTCGATGAATGTGAGCTTCTTACTACCCTTTCCACCGCCGACGGCGAAAAAAGCCATGGGCAATCGCACGCTCAATCCGATGAGTAACAAGCCGATGGATTTGGGAATCGTCGACGGCGTAATGTCTTCAAACTTCACCGCCGAGCCGATAACGCCAAAGAGCAGAGGCTGAAATCCAACGCGCCACAACACGGCTAGATCAGTTTCCACCCCGTGTGCGTGATCGAACGACGGGCCAGTGCTAAGCTTACGAATTGGTTTACCCGTGGACCAAAACTTATTCGCCGAAATCCCGAGCGCCAACGACGCCATGGCGCCACCACCGTTAAACCCATACGAACGCCCAATAAACATAAAAAACATGCCAAGCATGAACACTATACTTGATCTTTTCCACCTCGTGTCCCATAACACGGTGAGGCCGCATAAGGCACCACCACACGAGCCCGCGACTAACCCCATGACGACGTCGGTGGGGCCGTGCATCACCGTCCACGCCATGTTCCCTCCGTGACTCGCCCCGAGCGCGAAAGACTTAAATATCGTATACCCCGTGATCGCCACCACGTCATCAAACGACGCTGCGGCGACGACTAAGGAAGGAATCCCTTTCGTCACACCGTACCCGCGCGATTGAAGCTCAAACATACCGAGCACGACTACCGCCGGCGACACGGCGCCGAGAATAAACCCGAGGCACATGCCCATCGGAAATCCCATATTAAACACCAACATCGAGAACAACCCCACCGCGATCGCCTCCGTAAGCCCCGGCATAACAGTCAACCGGCTCGCCATCCACCCAATCGACTTGAATGCATCTAGATCAAGCTCCAATCCGCTCCGCATTAAAATCACGCTCAACCCGGCGGCTCGAATATCGCTCGACCACCGCTCGGGTAAATCATCCACCAAATTCCCCGGCACATTCCTCAACACCAATCCAAACACAAGCATCCCAATTAACGATGGAAGCTTACAACCCACCGCCACCGCGCCTCCAATGTGCGCACACGCCCAAATTAATGTCACCGCCCACACCCCGCCGCCCGACACCGTCGTCGCCGGTCCATTCGGCGACAACATTTCACCACACATAAACCTCAACATCGCCCACAGCGCGCACGTCATGATCACGAAACTGATGCGATCGAGCGCGCGCTTACGATTCGCCATGTTTCGCGTCGTGCGCGCGTGTTCGTCGTCGACGGCAGAGGCGGCGCGTACCGATGTCGTGGACGTTGAAGGCATCGGCGCCGCATCGGTGCCGCGCGCGCGTGCGTCGTCGTCGTCGACGAGCGACGCGCGTTTCGGCGGTGCGCGGCGCTGCGTGACGTATGAGAACATCGGTGCGCGCGCGCGCGGCGTCCGACGGGCCGTGCGTGGACGAATGGCGCGAGGTGACCTCTCGCGCGGAAAGTTACCGAAAAAACGCTTCAATTTTTGAGCGGTTACTTGACATCGTTCCGTCGTTGTTTGCATGTGCGTTTTGGGTTTGAATTGCAATTGCATGGATACGCGGGCGCGATAAGGGGCTAGGTGTGTGGGCTAGAACCAACTCGTGGCGACGGGCGCGCGAGGCTTGGCGGCGGGGTCGTCGTCGGCGCGGTTTTGGCGAAGCCGTTCGAGTTCGGCGCGTAAACGATCCCGGGCGATTCGTTCGTCTTGAATGATTTTGGCGTCTTCACGCGCGGCGAGCTCGAGGGTGGAGCATCGTACGCGTAGCTTTTCGTGTGCGTCAGCGATTATTTTCGCGTCGGCGCGTAAGCGGTGGAGTGCGCGGTGTAATTCGGCGTTTTCTTTGCGTAGTTGTTTGTCGGTGAGCGTCGACGTCGAAATGTTGGCGGCGTCGCCGCCGCGCGTGACGTCCGATAGAGCGGTTTCAAAGCTCGATGCGTTCGAGCGTTCGCTCGCGGATGCGTCAGCATATTTGAGCGCAGCGTCGTCGTCGTCGTCGTCTCGACGAGCGTTGTCCTGGGCATGGTGACTTTTTAAGACGCCTCGGTCGTTTGGCTCGCTCGTGCTCGAGGGTACGTCGTGCTCGGGAAAGTCGCTTGGGATTCGCAAGATTTGCGTCTCATTTTGCGTGTGACCATTGTATCCTCCGAAAGCAATGACGACATCCTCGCTTCCGTCGCGAGTGCTCAACACGCACAACGTCATGCCTTCGCCGACGACGGGCGGAGCGACGAGCGCGTCGGCGCGCGACACCCACTTCATTTCCTCCAAATCCAACACCGTACACTCCGACAATCCTCGTTCGTTGTTACCTCCACCGACAGCACACCAGTATCGTCCATCTTTGACTAAAATTCCCGCGTGCCCGGCGCGCGGTGGCGGAGCCACGCCTTGTGGCGTGACGTCCATCCATCGTTGATGCACTAAGTCTAGCGCGTGCAACGAATGAAAGCACTTTGTACTCTTTCCCGTACCGCCAAACACGAGCAGCGTATCGGCCCCCCACATCGCAGCGCTGTGCTCGGCGCGCGGCTCGGGAGGATGCCCACCAGGAGCTTTAACTTCGCGCCAAACGAAGGACGTCATGTCTAAAATCCACGCGTCGTTGAGAAACCGACGGTCGTGGTCCTCCCCGCCGAAAACGATACACTTGTGCTCACCAACCATGGTGACGCTCGCGCCACGTCGCGAACACGGCGCGTCTTCACCGTGTGTCGTCACTTTTTCCCACGTCACCTCATCCACGTCTTCGTGCGCCTTGACCATTTTATACACGCTCATGCGCGTCGAATCAAGCGTCGAATCGACATCCTCGCGTTTGAAGCGACCGCCCACAATGTACACGCTCCCATTCGCCGCGACCGCGCGATGTCCCGCACACGCGGGCAAGGGTGTCGTCCCAGGCTTCGTCTTCAACGTCCGCCACACCACGCGCCCATCGCAATCGAGATCTAACTCGTGCGTATCGCGCATAAACCTCCCGCGATTCGTTCCGCCGACGACGTACATTTTATCCCGTAACGTGCACGCCGCGTGTTGAAATCTCGCCGTCGGCCGATTCCCTTCATACTCACAAAACATCCACACCCCTTCACGACACTCACGAAGCGCCAACGGCAGCGTACGCTCCCCAGTCTTCGCATGCATCCCTCGATTCGTACGATTCGCGTCCCCCGACGCGTTTGCGTCGTGCCACTGCGGTTTCTCCTCATCCAACACTTTCACGTACAACCGCATCGCCTCCGCGCTCGGCATCGACCCTAAATTCTCCCATGTCTCGCGCATCGCTCGCACCTGCGCGTCGGACTCGGCCAGGCGCGCATCGGCGTCGAGAACGTCGCGAGAGCACGTCGAACGCTCGCCGTACGTCGCCTGTCGGTCCAACGCGTACAACAACAGACGCGTCTCATCGCTAAAGAAACTACGACCCGCCGCGCTCGATCCCACGCGCACCGCGGCGTGGAAGCTGTGGACGGAAACGACGCGCGCGGTGTCAGTCGTTCGAGCATCAATTGCGACGTCGGCGTCGGCGAATAGGTTGCAACGCGATGTTCACAGTCCGAGACTGAGTCAATCATCATCGTCAACGTTTGCGCGCACCGCGACGCGTTCGGCGCGCGATGCGATGCGACGACGCGCGTGCGCGCACACAGACGTGTGCATCGGTGTCTTTACGCGCGCGCGTTGACGTACCGTTCGGGATAGGGCATGGTATTCATCGTGAGATTGATGGATTATCGATGCGTCATACACTGAAGCGTCGATGCACCGCACGGCGTCGTCGTCGAGTTCGCACGCGCGACGCGACGACGATGCCGACGCCGAGAATGACGCCACCGCGGTCGTTGACGTGCGCGCATTGACGCTCGACGACGACGGCGCGCGAGACGGCGCAGAAGCATCGACAGCCACTGATAGCGTTGATGTCGATGACGCCTATGGACCGACGCACTGGACGCGCGAGCGGCGCAAAAGCGTGCGGGAAAAAATCGCGCACACGATTTCTGCCGCCGTGGACGCGCATAACGCCGCGTGCGAGGCGAATGAGGGCGATACAGGCGCGCCCGTGGATGTGAGCAAAGTTTCAGCGTTGTTCGCGGCGCGCGCGTTATTGAGCGGCGGTGCGTACGACGCGGATGCGCGCGCGTGGTTGCGCGCGTATGCGAAGAGTAAAAATATGCCCTGGCGGAGGTTTGCCTCGGCGGAGGATTCAGCAGCGCGTGCGATGCGTATGAGTGTCGCGAACGGCGACGAGGCTGAAACCGACGGCGAGACAACCGACGCTGAGAATTCGGCTGCGTCTTATAAGTATTGGACGCGCGTCGCCAAAGTCACTGCGGCGTCGGCAGTAGGTGGTGGGTTGTTATTCTTTACTGGTGGTATCGCTGCGCCCGCGATTGTGGCGTCTTTGAACGGATTGGGCGTCATCGGCGCCACAGGCGCGGGATTGTTGACGACGCTCGGCGGCGTTTCGGCGGTGTTTGGCGCCACGGGTGCGGGATTGACGGGCTATAAGATGATGCGTCGCACTTCGAGTGAGATGGAGGTGTTTAATTTCGTGCCTATTCGTGGCGTTGGGAAGAGATTCGCGTTGCATGTGTACGTGCCTGGGTTTTTACGCGACGGCAACGATTTGTTGGGCGCTTGGGGCGTGGAGAAGAACGCGTACACGGTTGTAATTCATGCCGACGGTGCGCTTGGGATTCGTCTGGAACATGACGAAACTGGCGAGCGAATGCTTATAGTTTGCACGCACGAAGACTCCACCGAAGACGATGACGGTACGAGTAAACCGACGGGTTTGGCAAGCGCGGCGGGTGTCATTTCGCAAAGCGAACTCATCTCAGCGCGGTCGCTTAACGATGCGTTATTATCGAAACAGTCGTCGTCGTTGCGTAGATTTTCGTCAGGGAACAACGTTATGACTATGAGTGTGGAAGACCTCGAAGCGCTGCCACGGCCGTTAGAGTTGCGATTGAGACGCCCAGAGGGTAACGCGGACATTGTAGAAACGCTCGTCGAAGAAATGAGCGAGATCGTCCTCGACGCGCCGCTCAAGGAACACTCTGAGGACAAAGCTAAAACGCGCGAAATGGTCAACACGAAATGGGAAAACACTACAGGTGAGCAGTATGTGCTTGAATGGGAAACCACGACGCTTACAGCGCTCGGCGCCGCCATGCAATTTGTCGGAGGGCGATTCGCCATCGCCGCCAGCGCTCCACACGTGCTCGCGCAAACCGCTCTCGCATCCATCGCAGCCGCGGTGGCGTGGCCTGTGACACTGGTCACCGCGTCGAATTATCTCGATGATCCTTGGACGATTGCTAAATCAAAGGCTGAAATCGCAGGTGAAGAAATAGCGCACGCGTTGCTTTCCAAGGCGCACGGTCGACGACCTGTGACGCTCGTGTCGTATAGTATGGGTGCTTACGTCGTACAGAGCGCATTGCAAAAGCTCTACGACGCTGGAGATAAAGGAAGAAATATTGTTGAGCGCGTAGTTTTCATATCAGCACCGTTGTCGTGCTCGGAGCGAATATGGCAACCCATGCGCGAAGTTGTGTCGGGGCGATTAATTAACGTGCACTGCTCAAACGATTGGATCTTGATGTTTCTGTATCGATTGAAAGCGATCGACCCGACTACAGCGCTCGCGGGATTATCGCCGGTGCACGGTGCGGAGGTTGAAAACTTTGAGATGTCAATCAAGCACGCATCGCTTCCTGATCACATTGCGTACATTTTAAAATCGTGCGGCGTGGAGGAGTAAATACTCTGACACGGGTGCGCGACAAGAAGAAGTATGTTGTATTGCTAAATATCAAGACGTATTGTATCTCAAACAGCTATCTAGTACTATTGAATCACTTTGACTTGGCTTCCTCGCGTTCTTTCGGGAACTCGACGCGACGCACTTCGACGTATTGCATTAAATTTTGCACCTTGGCGTTTGCGTCGGCTTGACTCTGAATCGCTTGCAACGCGCCCGCGCGGTCACCCATAGATCCGAGTTCATTCAGAAAGTCGGAAAACGTAATGAATGTATCGATATCATCCAGTGGACTCGTACATTCGTCATCGTCGGCAAAAAAGTCGAAATCATCATCATCATCGTCGTCGTCGTTGTATCTGGCGGCGTGCGGGTCGGCGTCTTTCGCATTCTTCGCCAAGGCGCGAAGCGTGGTTTCGTCAAACTGCAAATCCTCATCTTGATCTTCGTCGTCGAAATCAGGCTCGTCGTATTCTTCTTCGTCAGATAATTCCCACGGACGCCGTCGCACCCCGCTCGCCTCGTCCGCCTTGCGTGAGGTAATTTGCTCTCGCAAAGAGCCGAGCAAGTCGAGCAGTGTGGCGAGAATACCGCCGAGCGCGCCGTGAATTTCTGGTGTCAGCACTTCCGCAGGCGCGCGTAAGAGCGCCATGAGACCAAGCGCGCACACCTTTTTGCTAGATTCAGTCGTAAAACGCTTCCGCTCGCCACTCTTTGTGCGCTCGTTCAACATGGATGACCAAAGCGCAAAGACTTCATTCGTCTTGCCAGATCGATTGGTCGCCATCAACGCGAGCGAGGCATTGTAGTGCAAAGCGTGCGCAAATGTCATCATGAGCAAATCGCGAAAGTAGCTGTTTTCGGCAGTCGCTAATCGCGCGAGTGCGATGTTGATATACGGCTCAATCACGACGTCAACGCGTCCTCGGCAGTTTGTCATGACGCACTCCATCAGTTTTGGCGCCGACAAGCAGTCTGGTTCTGGGTAGTCGCCTTCGAGTACCTTTTTGCAAATATTATACGTGTCTTCGACATACGGCGTCCCGGGGGTTAAAAACCGTTCCGTGCCTCGACTGATGTAGTTATCGAGTGGAATGAGTAAGTTTTCAAAGTACTGCAGCGCCCAATCGTCCATGGTTTTAATCATGAGCGGCCACAACTCCCACATACGAGGCGTCACGACTGGCGTGAAGTACGTCAAGTACGACAATATCTCCAAGATTTCTTCAAACACATCGTAGCCTTGTTCACCAATCATCTTTTGCAAGATTGGAAACACGGCGGCTTCGAGATCCGGATACATGTGTGGCAAGGACGAGATGGATTCGAGAATCGTCGCCATGGCGCGTAAACAACCGCAGCACGCTAAAGCGCCGTAATCTTCGTCATCTTTCGATTCAGATTCTTCAATGACTTTCCAAAACGCCGCGACTAAATTTTGCGTCATGCCGAGAGCGTATGGAGCAATCTCTTCGCCAAACTTTTCCGTGATAGTTTCCAATGTAAACACCACGTCTTCCGAATCAACTTCATTCATCAATTGGAAGAATTCATTGAGCAACTGCGGAAGAATAGGCTTAAGCTGCGACACGTCGTCCGCGGCGTGCACGAATGCGCCGAGCCCAACCACAGCCTCAACCCGAACCGGAAGCTCTGGATCTTTCATTGCGTTCACCACGCACGAAAACAAACTAAAAAAGTTTTGCGGATTCTCAAACTCAATTTCACAAAACTTTGCTGCACACGACACCGCCTTGGCGCGCACGTGTCCATGTGGCGATGAAAACGACGGAATGACATACGAAACGAGCATCGATTCGAGTTGATGCTTGTACATTGGATGCGCAGCTAAAATTTCAGACAAGTTGGTAATGACGAGCAACGCGCCGTCAACTTCTGAGGCCAGTTGTGGATCAAGCGCCGTCCCCGGTGGAAAAGCCGCAGCTTTGTTCAGAATCTGCACCATAGCTGCGAGGATCTTGGGCAAGTTTTCCTTCATTCTAGAGCCAGTCTTGCAAGATTCGCTCAAATAATTGAGCGCTGCCATGCGTGGCGAGTACATGTCCTCCATAAAGTCCTGCGATTTGCGCACGTACTCGTTGGGATCATCCTCCCATAACTCCTTGTCTTCTGCGCCAAAGCACACCAGTGGGAACATGACGCGCATAGCAATGTCATCCAAGTGCGGATGTAACACCTTGTACGTCAACGTCACGCTGAGCGCGCTGGAGAGATGCGTCACCGCCAAGTTCACCACGCGATTCGGCATCGCCATACCAGTCGTCAAGGAGCTCAACAGCTCGACGTAGCACTGCAGAAACTGCGTGGCGTATGACTTTCTGTACATCGCGGCCAACTCTTTACTATCGCTTTGTGCGTGTTTGAGGTTACCGTACCTCGTAAACTGTCTATTGACGATGTGCAAGGCCCACTTCTTCGTTTTCCACCACGGCCAGTGTCTAAGCTCCATCTTGTCCGTCGGGTCGGAAATTCCTTCGATGTGCACGGGTGTGGTGATTACAGCGTGAAACGCCGACATCCACTCCCGATAGGTGTCCTCCTGTTGCAACGACGGACCGACGTGCAAGTAGGTTGCGCTCCAATACGTCTTGCAAATCGTTTTTTTCAACTCTTCCAACGCTTCATTCGGCGTTCCATACGCAATCAACGCCTTGAGCACAGACAAAAGCTTTGGAAACACCACAGCAATCACTTGTTCGATATCCGCTCGCTCGCTCGAGTGTTTAAACTCGTACTTTCTACACAACGCGTGAAGCACCAACACTGTCCCGCACAGCCGCTCGGGGTGCGCCGCGTTCGCCTCCTCCAAGCCTTGCAACACCTGCGACGCCACCTCGGGCCATTGCTCGGGGAAATCATGATGCACCATCACTCGCACCGCCTCCACGAGCTGCGAACGCACTTTTGCGGGCGTGCGTGCAATGGCATCCAACGCCGCGCCTCGAGCGTTCGCCTTGTCGCTCGCGCTCATCACCCACGCCGTCGGTAAGTGTTCGCGCGCGGCCCAAGATTTGGCACACATGTTTTTGAAGTAAATACTCGCGCTTTGCCGCACGCCCATGTCTAGCCCATCGTCCGCGGCGATGCGTAAAAGCGCGAAAGCTGTGCCGTTTTGTGTAGAGGCGGCGGCCAAAAACGCATCCGCTTGCGCCCGTGCCTGCGCATCGGACGCGACCGACGACGCGAGCGCGGCGACGAGAGTGGCAATGCCGTTCTCGTCCATGTCGTTGACGCGTGTGTGGCGAAACCTCGAGGGTGGTTCGCGCACGACGCGCGCGTGAATGCGGCGAACGTGCTTAGGGCTATAAGTCAGAGGACGAGCGCGCGACGGGACTGCGAGCTTCAAATTACAAACGCTAGAGCAAGTTTTGCTTGAGCGAAATCACCAGCAGTACTTGGCGTCGATGAAACGGTCTTCATAAAGCTGCGCGGCGTGGTCCCAGCCCAGGTCGCGGTCGAAGCCGCGGCTTTGGATGCGTTTGAACGCGTCGCGATGGTCTCGGAACGTCGAAATGGCAAAACTCATGGAATCTATGAGTTTGTGAGTTTCCGCGGAATCAAACGTCCAGCCGTTACCTTGGTCGTTGAATGGGTCGTACTGTTTTACGGTGTCCCGAAGACCGCCAACGGCGTGCACGACTGGCACTGTGCCGTACCGCATGGCGTACAATTGGTTCAACCCGCACGGCTCAAATCGCGACGGCATGAGCAAAATATCCGCTCCGGCGGTGATGCGATGAGCCATTTCTACGGAAAAC
Organism: Ostreococcus mediterraneus; assembly: GCA_012295225.1. NCBI lineage: Eukaryota > Viridiplantae > Chlorophyta > Mamiellophyceae > Mamiellales > Bathycoccaceae > Ostreococcus > Ostreococcus mediterraneus. The sequence goes on from WMKK01000015.1 coordinate 61,740, forward strand.
CCAACCCACGCGCGACATTTATCGCGGTGTCGCTCTTCCATTCCTCGCAACGCGCCTTCTAAGTCCTCGCGACCGCTCCCGAGCATAATAAGCTGCACGTCTTGGCTCATCAACCATCCTTCGGCTTCGGCGATTAAATCTACACCCTTCTGGTCATCTAAACGTCCAATAAAGGCTAAGATTGGCACATCGTCGCGTTCGGGCAACCCAAGTTGACGTTGCAATGCCAGTTTACATTGTCGCTTACCGTTGTCGATGGAATCCACGTTCGGCGCAAAGCGCGTGTACCCGTCGCCGTCCAAATGATGGTCGACGTCGGGGCTCCACTCCATGAGGTCGATGCCGTTTACAATCCCACTCAGTTTGCCTTCGCCGAATTCGCGAATGATTGGGGCCAGCCCCCATCCGCCCATATCCGTCGTGATCTCCCACGCGTAGCCTTCGCTCACGGCAATCACCTTGGTGGCGAGCTTCAGCCCGGCTTGCATAATGTTCATGCATTCGCCGCCGAACGGGTCGTCCAATTTGAAGAAATCTTCATAGTGTGCCGGGAGCTGCAACGCGCCAAACTCGTTCAGCGGCCCTCGTCCTTGATGCGCCAAGTTATGAATGACGAAACACGAGCGTGCAAACTCAAACTTGCCGTGATCGCGGTAATACGCTTGCAAATATACCGGTAGGAGCGACGCGTGCCAGTCGTTGGCGACGAAAATTAAATTCTCATCCCCGTACGGGAATCCCCCGCACGGCACTTGCCACACCGCCTCTAACGCGGCTTGGCACAGCATTGAGTTTCTAAACGTCGCCGCCGATCGGTCACCGCTATAAATTGAATCTCTCACGTGGTGATACGCCCCGTGGTCGACGAATACGTAATCCACGCCGTCCCGGTACGAGTGAAAGTATCCCACCTCAGTGCTGCCCCCCAACACGTTGAAGTTCACCCGAACGCCCGTGTCGAACACGCCTTCGTACTCTTTATATCTCGGCACGACAACCATCACGCGATGACCGCGTGCGGCGAGAGCTTTAGGCAACGACTGCATGACGTCGCCTAAACCACCCGTCTTTGAAAAAGGCGCGCACTCGCTCGCCACCATGACAATGTTCAACTTTTCGCGGCACTTTGGCTGCTCTTCAACGCGTGGCGGTGCGACGACCACGCGCTCGGCCACCGGCGCGGATGGTGGTGGCGGCGGCGGCGGCTGCACCGGCGTCGTCGTCGTCTTCGTCGTCGGCGCCGGCGCCGGCGCCGCTTCGACCCCGCGCCCGCCGTCCGCGTCGTACATCAACACATCCCCCACCGCAGGCCTCGACGCCGCACCAGACCCCGCACTCCCACCACTCACCACCGCCGCCACCGACGACGACGACGACGCCACCCCACGTCTGCGCTCCAATTTCGCCATCAACGCCTTCTGTTTCTCCAGCAGCTCCGCGCTCCGCGCGCGCAACGCCGCCAACCTCGCGCTCGCATCCGCATCCGCATCGCCCTCATCCCTCGTCCCCGCGCGCGTGCGCACGCCCAGCCCCGATCCCCGCCCCGCGCGCGTCGCCGACGCCCCCGCACCGACCCGCGCGAGACGCACGCACCGCGCGCGCGCGCGCGCTTTATCCATTCGTGTCCCGCGCGCGCCACCGCAGCGATGCGTCTGCGTCACCGCGCGCGACGCAGACGCGGCGATCGCGGACGCGGACGACGTCATCGCGTGCGAACGAGGGTTTCGCGCGTCTTTGCCGCAGACTCGCGCGCGATGCCGACGCGCGGGCGACGGGCGACGGCGAAATGGCGCGCGAATTGTACAGTCAGCGTCGTTTGCCCTCGACTCCAGGCGCGATTTCATTGGTCGATTAACTCTAGGGCGAGGGACTCGCGATTTCATTGGTCGATTAACTC
>WMKK01000015.1:64036-277368 GCA_012295225.1 Ostreococcus mediterraneus
AGGGCGAGGGACTCGCGATTTCATTGGTCGATTAACTCAAGACGAGGGACTCGCCGGTCCGCACGCACGCAGCACACGTATGCGCGACCAATGCTGGTCAAATATGTATTCAAACTACGCCCATGGTGTGCTCGCTAAAAAAGTATATCCCCCAACGCAAGGACTGCTCCCCCATAGTGTATAGGTGCGTAGGAGTATGCGTGCGAGTGCGGCACGGGTGACGGTGACGAGGCGCGTGACGTCACACCGCGACGCGACGGATGTATGCGTCGACGACGCGCGCGATGGCGGTGAGGGCGGCGCGGCGCGGACGCGAGGGGCACGCGCGCGCGTGCCGATGGACGACGACGACGAGGAGGACGACGCGGCGGTGCGCGCGAACGGTGGCGAGACGCGAAGACACGGCATCAGGAGGATTGTTAGCCACTGGAGCGTCATCTTTTTCCGTGGTCGCGCGGGCGTCGATGCGGAGCGGGGATGACGGGGACGATGACGGCGCAGGGCGATCGAAACCGTCGTATTCGAACGAGACGAAGCTTCGCTCGGAGGCTCAGGCGCCGTTTCGAGTGGCGAGGCAATTTTTGTACGGCGCGTGCGGCGCTTCGGCGACCATCGGGACTGGCATCGCGACGATTCAGTTGCTCACAAAGCTTGCGGGCGCGCCGAGCGCGCCGCCGATCGAGGGGACGTTAGAAAATTTAGCTATTGATGTCACAGCTTTGGCGGTGTTTGCGTTTTTGTATACTCGTGAGGAGAAGGCCAAGGAGAAGCAAATGGCGCGCATCGGGAGAGAGGAGCGGTTGGGACGGCTGCGACTGGAGCTCGCGGGCGGTCGGAGCGTGCGTTTGGAGGATTTGCGTGGGTTTTCGCGCGCGGTGATCGTGAGTGGTGATGAAGAGTATTTGCGTGACGCCATAGGCGATGCCGAACGCGTGCGTGAGGAATTGGTGAAGCGAGGCGTGCTCGTTATTCCGGTGCCGACGACGGCGTCGGCGGATGTCCCGCCGCCCGCGGCGGAGGATCGTAAGTTCCGCGCCACGCCTCTGCGCGTCAACGAATGGCTCGAGTGGGTTCGCGAGCAAAAGTCGATGGCAAAGGTTGGCGATGATAAGGGTGTGTACGTTGGGTTACGCATGGATGGCCGCGTTCGAAGTTCGGGGACGGGTCGCGTACCCTTTGAGCGATTTAGCGTCGAGCTCCCACCGGTGGATTCTTGGGGAGGCGCGCTCGATGGTTTCGACGGTCGCGTCGGCGTCGACTCTTAATTCATGTGACAATATCATCCAATTGTATTAGAATTTAACACAGAAGAAAAAGACTATTATAGCAGCGGCTGGTTGACGAAGACGACAGCCGCGGCGACGCCCGCGTTGACGCATCCGTGTCGAGCCGTCACCGTCACCGCGCGTCTCGGTGGCGCCGCGCGTGGACCAAACGAGCTCGACACACCCATGGTTTGCATGACGAAATTAAATGCATCGTTGACGAATGCGCCGCTTCTGTTTCGACCTCGGCGTCCAGTCTCGCTTCGAATATCGATCCATTGCACGCGAATGGCGAATTCGCGCGCGTTCAATTGTTCAACCCACGCGTTTAAACCATCCGGAACATCCGTCACGCTCACGCGCGGCGCACACGACGTACCCGCGCCATCAAGAGCAACGAGCGTAGACTCAACGACGGCGATGATCTCTACGCTCGCTGGAGCGACCGGCGCGGAAACTGAATAGTCATTCAACGCGAGCGAAATTTCAGGCGCGCGTTCAATAGCGTCCACCGTCCATCGTCGATTCGCCGGCACCAGCGTCCCACGGCTCGACTCAAGTTCGCGCAAACCATCTCGCCAGATGATATCTTCCGCGACTGCGCGCTGTGCGGCGTACCTCGGGTCGTCGGCACTGCGTAAGTATAGGGACATCACGCCCGACGCCAAAATCCCGTCTAAAACGTCGACGCCTCGCGTCCCGAGCGTGACGTCGCATTCCGACATTGGAACCACCGCATGGCAATGCGTGGCGCCCGAACCAGCAATGACGCGCACGCGCGGTGCGCGACTGTCGCGATAGTACAGCGCAGAATCGCGGTAGCCGCCCATGCGGTCGTTCACACCCGCGACGAAGACGGTTGGAATGGTCATCGAAGCCGCAAACGCTTGATAGAGCTGCGCCCCGATATCGTTCACATCGTTCACATCCTCCGACCCAATCGTAGGCGCGATAGCGAGCACGCACGCGACGCGACCGGGCATGCGTGCGTCGACGCGCTGGGCGGTGTATTGCGTTAAAGCGCCGCCAACGCTAAATCCGGCAAAGCCGATGAGGCGAGCGTCGACTGGAGCCGCGAGCGAACCCGTCTGCGCCAAATCTGCCACATATTCCACGGCGTGCGTCATGAAATTGACATATCTCGTGGCGATTTCTCTTAAATCCATACCATTCGATGTGGATGATGCGCCTGGGAATATACCGCCGGAAAAGGCGCGGGCGCCGACGCCAATCCGGCGAGGCGTCGCTACGGCGAATCCGTGCGAGCACAGCGTACGAGTCAATCCGCCCAATAAGTTCCGCCATGCGTTGAATGGGAACCCGTGAATTGGAAATAAAAACACTACGAGAGGCAAACCTTCGCTGGTTGCCGCCGCGGCGGCGGTGGCGCTGTATTGAATGACGAGTTCGCCGGCTTCCCGCGCCGCGCCGCCATCAGCGATGGCGACGGCGTCCGACGCCAGCGTCGGTTGCGCGAACGGTCCAGGCTGTTCGAAATCGTGGACGCTCGCGGCGACTGCACATTGGACTATGGCGGCGTACGCGATTGCGCGAATGAGTCGGCGCGCGCGGTGCATGGGTGTGGTGCGTGCGTGGGAATGACAACAATCATGTGACAATCAAATGTGAATTTCACTCTCGCCATCGGGTACTATCTGCTACAGCTGCTACCGGTTATTGTGGGTCAAGTCATCGTACTTGAAATATTTTTCCCGTGATGCGTTCTAATCGCATCGCTATGAAAGATTTCGCGCGCGTCGAAATCGTAGTCAAAGACGAAGACGACGCGTTCGCAATCGTCTTGTCTTCGACGTCGTGAATGTTCACCTCCGCCACGGCGTTGGATAACACGTGCTCTTGATCGACACCATCGTCACGTGCGCGCGCGTACGATGCACGCGCGCGGCGCAATTCGCGAGCTGCGCACTGGTACTTACATACACAGTACACCATGTGCATAAACGTAAATTCTGGCCACAACGCGTTGACAAAGACGAGCGCGGCGAATCGAGCGTTGTACAACATGTAATCGCTCAATCGCGTCTCCCCAGACGTACGCACGAGTAAATCCACCTCGGGCATCACCGCCCACGTCGTCGCCGTCGTCGAACATTGTCGTCCTTCATCGCATCGAGACACATCTCCAAATCTTTCGCATCCGTGCAAACACGCCTCGACGACGCGCTCATCCGCGTCGCTCGCCCTCAGCTCACCATTTTTCACACCGTCGCGAACGTCTCCGATCGCGCGCACGATGTCCTCGCGACCAGTATACCCCAAACACACGTTTAACATTGGCCCTTTGTGCGTCCACGTCGCACGCATCACCGCTCGAGCCGCGTCCCGAACACGTTTCGGCAACGCGTCCAAGTCCCCGCTCACGTGTACCCGTGCATCGTACTCGCGCACCGCCGCCGATTCCCCCATGGCTTCGAGCCTATCACACACTAAATCAAACAATTCCTCTAATTCCTCGCGCGTGCGCTTAAAGTTCTCCGTGCTAAGCGCGTAGACGCTCAAGACGTCGGCGCCGAGCTCAAAGCTCCACGCCGCGAGCGCATCCAACGTCGCCGCGCCCGCCTCGTGCCCGCGCGATGCGCGCAACTCTCGCGTGCGCGCATAGCGACGATTTCCATCCATAATCACCGCGATGTGCCGAGGTGTCGCGCCGCGCCGGAGCGCGCGCAGGATGAGCCGACGGAGCGTCGTGAGCAGCGCATCTGCACCGCGAGCGCATTCACCTTTCGCATCGTCGCGTCGTCGTCGCCGCGTCATGTCGCGCGCGACGGCGGCGGTGACGTCGACAGTCACGGCGCCGACGATTCGGCGCGCGATTCGAGACGCGCGCGACGACGGCGGTGGCGGCGTGCGGCGGTGAGTGGCGTCGGTGACCAAACGCATCGTCACTTCGCTGCGCGCTCACGGCGCTGCACATGCCCATTCGCCGCGCCACCGTCGCCGCCACCGCGCCCGGGTCGATCACTGCGTTGTACGCGCGCGTCATCGCGCCGTTTCTCGCGCAGTTTGCGCAGCTCGCGGACGTGGAGTACTATCGAACGACGCCGCTGGACATGGTTTTGGGATTAATTGTCAAGTGCGCGGTGAGCGCGTACGGGGCGCTGCTGTGCGCGTCAATCGTGAGCGCGCGGGCGAGACGCGGGGTGAGAAAGATTCACGCGGGCGCGCGGGCGAACGCGCACTTGGTGTTGTCGAGCGAGAAGAAATGGTCCAAGGATAATCAATCGCGGGTGTTTGGCGACGGTTGGCACGTGCGCAAGACAAAGACCATCGTGTTTATTCGTCACGGTGAGTCGACGTGGAACGAAGTGTTTAACCGTGGGTTTTTCTCGGGGCTGACCATGCCAGTGCGCATCGTGATCGGCGTGGCGTGCGAAGTGTTGAAGTTTTTCAGCGACGACTCGTATTTTCTCGACTCGCCGTTGAGCGCCAAGGGCGCGGCTCAAGCCACAGAACTTCGCGAATTTTTCACGAAAGAGCGTGCGCTGCGCGAAGCCGGGGTTGGCGATAGACAATCTGACATCGTGGACATTATCGTTGGCGTACGTGGACGGTCGGTGATTGTGTCGAGTAACTTGCGCCGGGCGGTAAATACGACGGTGCACGCGTTGTGGTGTCGATTGCGCTCAAAGAGCGAGAAGGTTGTCATTCACAGCGCATTGCAAGAGATGGCGCGTAATGTGGATACATATGCACTGGCGAGCGGTCAAGGCGAAATCGTACCCACGCAGCATCTGGCCAAGGAGCTCGGACTGGATGAATTTGACGCGAGCACGATTATGGACGCGAGCGCCAACGCCGGGCAAAAGAGTCTCAATCGCAAGGGTGTGAACTCTCTGCGCGAGTTTGCCGCGTGGTCGATGAATGAGTCCGCGGACGTTATCATCGCTGGCGGACACTCGATTTGGTTTCGGGAATTTTTCAAGCATTTTCTCCCGAGCGATTCCTCGTGCGAAGGCAAAACGAAGAAGATCGTCAACTGCGGCGTCGTCGCCTTTGACTTGCAATTCGGCACGCACCCCGAACACGGCGAGATGTACGCTATCGACTCGGCGAGCGTGCGCGTCGTCCGTGGTGGCTTTGGGAAGTAATTAACGCCGTCATACGTTGTAATAAATTAAAAATGTTTTACAAATGGATCAATCGCGCTTGTCGACGTCCAATCAATTTCGTTTTTCCACCTGAATCACGAGCTCATCAAGCGACGCGCACGACACGTTTCCTTCTCTGTTACCTAGGCTTTTCATGCCTTCACGCTTGGCGTTCCACGTCAACAAATAACCCACAGAGTTGAAGCAGCCTTGAATGTACTGGTCCATTCTCAGATGATTGGAGTGCGTCGGGTTGAATGGAATTTCACATTCCGTGGCGCCACCTTCGATGCCTAATAATGCAAACGACACAGCGGCGACGGCCGCTATTGTGCCCCAGCCCCAGCGGCTGACGAACACAAACGGCATGCTTAAACAATACAATACCAAAAAGGTCCTCAGGTGAATGACGTAGATTTGCGGAAGTTTTGTCGCCCGCAACCGCTCGAGCGCGCCCTCTTGTAGGACTAAGAAATCGATCTGCGCGTGCAACTCTCGCACGCGAGATTCAAACCTAATTGTGTCATTCACGCTATCCTTCCCGGCGTTGTCTCTGCCGAATGCGCGATAGATTGCGCGACGAATCATCGAAATGCAAAACAACGGCGGATGCGAAGACTTTTCTATGCGCGCTCTATCTTCATCACTTAAAATTCCCACAACCTCGTTCGCGGGGATAGTTTTAATCCCACGTAAGTACTGCTTCGAAGCCAACGCAAACCCGCATGTCCATGCACAGATATCATCCATGGCGTCGGGATCTCTACCGTCGCCGTACACCAACGCGACGTCAACTAAATTTCTCACGCCGACGTTTATATTCCCAAACGCCGTTCGACAGTCCCAAAACCGCACCGCCGCGCGTGAAAGCCTAAAAACCAACAAAAACCCCATCGTGGAAAACACCAATTGATACACCACGTCGTACACACTCAACGATGCTTGACTCTTCGGAAGCGCCAACTCGTACGCGCACGTCCAAATCACCGAGCACGCGTTGATAAACAGAAACGGCGCAATAAACGACCCTATGCCCCGTCCTCTGTAATCAAACGAAAACACAGTCTTGACCCAGTTCTGCGAGTCGTACTCGGGCTGCAGCGCGGCGCCACGGGCGAGAGCTTTGGCGCGAATGGCGACATTCTCTGGGGCATTCATCGTGTCCACCAGGCGAAGCTTTACTCGCTCGTCGTCATCATCGATACCCATCGCGTCTTCGGAAGCGCGTCCCTTGCGATGCTATGCGTCGTCGATGCCGTGCGTCGATCGTTTGGGTGCGCGTGAGATTGGTGGTCGGCACTCGTCGCTTTGTGAGGACGCTATCCGTCGCTGCTCGTTTGTGTTTAGTCGGCCACGTCTACCCAATGGTGGTGCTACCTCGTACACACTTTTACAAAAACAATCAATAATAATGCTGAATAATGCTACTACCTACTAGTTGACTGCGCTAAATGCCGTAGACGCTTCGCGTGTTCTCTCGCGACGCGCGGTAGACGTCGCTCACCGGGACACCGTGCGTAGACGCAATCGCCTCGGCGATGCGTGGAATCATACCAGGGTGACACACTTGTCCTCGATACGGCGTCGGTGCCATGTACGGTGAATCGGTTTCGAGTAAGATTCGATCCAAAGGAACGCTCGCCACGACAGCTCGTACGTCGGAGCCATTCTTAAAGGACACCACGCCCGTAAAGCCAATACAGAGCTTTGGAAACGATGCGAGCAACGCCTGGGCTAACGTCAACGACGACGTAAAGCAATGTACGTGCACGCGCGCATCGCGAGGTAAATGTGCGCGCATCAATTCGAGGGTATCTTCTTCCGCTTCGCGCGTGTGTACGATGAGAGGCAAGTCCAACCTCGTCGCCAACTTCATTTGTGCCTCAAAAGACGCGCGCTGCGTCGCCTTGTACGCCTCCACGTCCACGTCCTCACTGATGCGATGATAATCTAACCCGGTCTCGCCCACGGCGACGCACTTGGCGTCCGCGCAGAGCGCCTCGATGCGCTCGGGAACGCCGGCGCCGTCCCACTCGGGCGCCGACAGCGGGTGTATGCCAAACGCCGAATACACCCCCTGTTTTTGCGATAACTCCGCGGTGCTGGCCAAGCTCTTGAGAGAACAGCCAATGGTGATGCACGCGTCGAGGGCGGCACCGTCGTCGTGCGCGGTGGCGTCGAGCGATGCGCGCCAGTCTTCAAAACTGAGCTCCAGGCGCGGGAGCACCATGTCCAAGTGACAGTGCGTGTCGACGTACGTGTGCGCCGGCGCCGACGCCGCGCGCGCGGCTGTTGTCATCCTCCTCGCCGTCGTCGAGCGCACGCGGGTGACGAACGACGATGAAACTCTCGCCACGGTCCGCATAGCTTTACCGAGGCGCGCAGTGTGGATAAAGCCACCGACGTCGACGGCTGTTTATTACTATGTGAATACATTCTCTAGGCCGCACTTACGGTTCGTTACCGCCTGATAAATAATCTGTGGGTTCATACTTGGACATTTTTCTCACGTCCACGCATCGCGCGTATCCCGCGGCGAGCGCGCTTTCGATGCCCAATTCCGCGTCTTCGTACGCCACGCATCGCTCGGGCGCGACGCCCAGCGTCTTCGCCGCGAGCGCATATAAATCCGGCGCCGGCTTCCCATGCTCCACGTCCTCACACGTCACCACACACTCAAATAAATCTAATAATCCATGCTCGCGCAAGTGCTTCATCACCGTCGTCTTGACGCCAGACGACGCCACGCCGACGCGTAAGCCTCTCGCCTTGGCTTCGCGCGCGACGTCGATGACGCACTCAATCGCCTTTGGCGTCCCCAACTCGTGCGCAAACGCCCCACAACGATCAACCATGACATCCAACTCGTGAGCCGTCATATCTTTCCCTTGTTCCACCGCGAGGCGGCGGAATATCTCGCGAATTGGAACACCCGCGAGCCGATAAAACACCTCCTTGCTCAAGCGCAAACCAACTTCTTCGCACGCCCTGACGTCGGCGGCGTAGAATAACCCCATCGTATCTGCGCGTAAATGATGACGAAATCCACACGCTCGGCGTCAGTGTCGCTCTCGCGCGCGTCCCGTGCGTCGTCGTTCCACACCACGCGTACGAAGACAGTTCAAGCGCATCGACATCAAAACGTCATCAGTCGAGCTCTCTGCATCGCGTCGCCTATGCACGCACCGACGAGGGTGCCATCGCAATCGAACACCGCGGCGTCGCACGCGGTGAAATCGCGCGCGTCGGCGTCGGCGTCGGCGTCCGTCATGCTCTGCGGCCACCGCGGCGGCGCGACGTCGACGCACGGCGTCGCTAGGACGCCGAATGTCCGAACTTTCAAACGCCACGACACACCCACGCGACGACGTCGTCCGCACTTCGAACCGCGCCGACGCCGCGCCATGTCGAGCTATTACGACGTTAACGATTTCCTCGCCGCCGACCACGGCGTACCGGTGTCGTTCGAGAAGGGCGCGCTGGGTTTAGGCGCGGAAATCAGCGGCAGCAGCGCGCCTCGCAACGAACACATCGCGCGCGACCACGCGGGCGTGGTGCCCCTGTGGTGGCTCGACGGCGCCCTGGTGGATGAATTGGACATCACCGGCTTACCGGCGTGCCTCGGGAACGACGTGTTCGCGGCGATGGGGGCGGAGCAGGGCGCGAGGATTGCAGATTTGCGCGCGTTGAATGAGAGCTTTTTTGGCTTTGGCGCGGGGTTCGCGTCGGCGCTCGCGAAACAGTGCGACGACGGCGACGATGACGAGGATGTGGTGTTAATTAGGGATAAACTTGAAGAAGCATATTTGAGGCGGTGGCGAGAGGTGTTGTGGGAGGCGTGCGGGCGATCGAGTGATGTTGGGAAATTGGAGCGGTTGCTGACGCGGGAGGAGCGCGAGACGTGGGACGAGGGTCGTCGGTCGATGACGACGTATGAACGGTGGAGATATGGGCGCGGTGAACGCATAGAGACGGCGAAGATTGTGCGGGATGCGAAGAAGAAGCAACGCATGGGGTGAGCAGAAAGGAATGCGTGTGTAGTAATTTTACAACGGGAAAACGATGTAATGTAATATCAGATTCGCGTCGAGCGCGCGTAAATGGCGTCGTAGGCGGCTCGAGCTCCAAATCCACATTTTGCTCCGAATACGCACGCGAGACCGAGAGCGACGCCTCGAATTGCCGTGCGGTAGCCGCCGTGGAATTCTCGATCGAAGGCGGCTTCGAAAATGAAACCCAAGGCGAAGATGATGAGAACCAACGTGCGATAGACGAACCACGCCGCGAAACGCGCGAGGTCGAAAATGTACAAGAATTTGTACACGCCCGCGCGCATGTCGCGACGGAGCAAGTCGACGAATGCGCCCGACAAGCCGAGAACGTCGTTCACCGACGTGACCACATCGTTGCGCTCGACAGCGGAGAGATTGACGCCGCACAACGCGAGCAATCGCTCGTTGATGCGCTTCAAATCTTCATCGTCACTCTCAAGATTGGCGAGCACGCGCCACGCCGCGAGCACGACGCCACCGATTCCGTGCGTATCCGCTAAACGTCCCACGGCGGCGTCAAACATAAAGTCCGGGACGTCGGCCCAAGTGCTCATGTACACGACGCCGCGCTCGCCGTCAAACCCGCTGACGAAACGTTCGCTAACGTTTGCATCGTCCCCCGCGCGCGAGTCGGGGTCTTGATCGATGGACCAGCCAGCGCGGCGAATGATGCTCGCGAGTTCGCGAAGGATTGGCACGGCGCGCTCATTTGGCCACAATAGCGACCACATCGGCGGCACGCCTTTGGCCAAGGGCGCGCGCCTCCGCCGATGTCCGCCGTCGCCGTCGCGAAACGCCTCTTCAAGATTATCCAACAATTTGTCCAACACGCACGCCGCGATGGCGTGCTCACGCCTGACCCAATCTCTCACGCGCACGCGTTGTACGAGCGCCATGGAGTAGATGAGCATTTGTGCGATGACGCGAAATCGGCTTTCGACATCCTCCGCGTTCAGGCTAATCGAGCGCATTTCAATCGTGCCATCTATGGTAGGCAGCGGATTCAACACACGAATCATCCACCACGACAGGGCGTGTAAATCATCCTTGGCTGGTCGCGGGCCGACGTGTTGCAACAACGCGCTCATTTTGCCGCCGTAATTGTACAACCATCGCGGCCCCGATGTCGTGGCGACCCAAATGTCGAACAACTCCTTCGCGCGCTCGGCGCGCATAAGCACGCGACAACGAGTCGCTAGATCGACGTTTACGTCATCTTCAGGCACGTGTGAACACTGTGCGACGACGTAGCCCGCGGGGTCGCGTTCGGCGGAGCGCACGTAGGCGTGTTTTAACGCCTTGACGCGAACGACGAATCGACCATCCATGAGTTCTTGCGCGCTCACGATGTGACACTCCACGCAATATCGACCGAGATTCTTCAATGAAACGCGCATCATTCGACATCCTTCGCGCATGGCGTCAGGAATCTCTACGCCAGACGGCAACCATCGACCGTCTTCGTCTTCGGCGCCGCCGGCTCCGGCTGTTGCATCCGCGCCCTCCGCGCGTCGCGTCGCTTCTAAAAACTCATCCTCATCCAAATCTTCAAGCGAAAGCATTAAAAACTTTCGCGTGCCACTCAACGCGCGGCGCACGAGCACCTTGTAACGCGCTTCGTAGACATTGAGCGAACATTCCTGTCCCGGGACCAAGGCGTCGAGGAAAAACACTGGCAACGTCGTCGTTCGCGGCTCCGAGCTCACCCCATGGTTTCCATCACTCACGCCATCGCGCGCGCCGCTCTCGGCGGGGAGCGATTGAACGCCGTATATAGCCTCTACGCATTCGCGCACGACGGTGTTTATGGGCCATTCGTGCGGCATTTCGTGGTACAACGCCCCTCTGCACCTCGGGCAGCTCGCGCCCACGCCCGCAGCGGACGACGCCGCATCTCTCGGATTCGCGCGCTCTAAGTCCCTGCGCGTCATCCAGCGCGCTAAAGCTTCGCGCTCGAACGTGTGCCCGCACGGCGTGGTGCATGGCTCGACGAAAATACGGCCAGTGATGGGGCACGAAAGGGCGCTCGCGAGCGCGGCTTGGTCGAGCGCGACGTCGTCGGGCTTTGGGCGCGAACATGCGTCGTCCTCGTCGACGACATCGGGTTGAATGACGTGCGACGTGCTGGGCGTGGGTGTGTGCGCCGGTGGGTTGAATGGCTCGCGCGCGCGGCGGCGAGGTCGCGCGGCGGCGCGCATCGCACGGTCGAGTCGCTTTATGAGGACGACGAGAACGAATATAATATTGCACCGATGTCATGCTCGTATTAAACTATGTTCACTGTACCAATACACATCAAATCAATCCTTGCCGCACGAGATCTTGGTACGTCTTTTTGTTGTACACGTTACCCTCGGCGTCTTCGACTTCTTCATCCGTTCTCGTGTTCCACACACCGTGCTCGCGTTGGTTCAAGTTTTTATGCAACGCTAGGGCATCGTTAATAGACGTCACCTCGTTGAACGCACGACTGAACGGAATTTTCAAGCACCGCATGCCGTGCTGATGGCGCCATTCGGTGAAGTGACGCTCGAACGCGCGACGACCCCAATACGAGTAGTTGCCGCAAATTTCACACGTAAACTCCATGTTCAACCCGTGAAGCTTGTACAACCAATACGGAATGGGTTTACCATCCCACCCAAGCGGCAACTTGAGCGGGTTATAAATCTCTTCTTCGTCATCCGTGGCGGCATCAGAAAAGTCGTCGTCATCTTCGGCTTCGGCTTGAAGTTCGGCGAGAGAGAGCGTGGATTTCTTTTCTACGTTTGTTCTCGTGGCGTCAAGTTGCTTGCTCAAAAGCTTCAACAAAGTCGCGCATTGGTATTCCTTAAACGCCACCGCGCGCGCACTGGCTTCTTTAGCCTTGATATCTTCCTTGGTCGCCTTGGCGTTCTTCGCGCCGACGACCACACCCTTGGCGAAAAGCTTCTTGTCGAGCTCAGCGAGCGTCTTGCCCTTGGTGCTCCACAAACGCTCTGCGCGTTGCTCGGGCGTGCCTCCCGCCTTCAGACCCATGGATTCCAGCGCCGACTTGATCGCATCGACGTCGAGGGATTTACTCATGTCGTCAACTGTTTTATACCCCGATAAATCTACCACCGCAGACTTTATCGCGGCGGCGTCCACGGATCGCACGCCCTTGTCCTCCCAACCGTCGCACTCGCCCTTGGCCCACTTCTCATCAAACTCCTTCGTGCTCGCTTCTAGCACCTTGTCTACGAACTGCAACGGCAACGCACGCGCATGAAATGAACGCAAATACTCGATCAAACCATCGAGATATGTGCCGTACGCGGTGGTAAACTTTTTCCCACGACTCGTCGCCGCGAAATTCCCGCAGCGCTCCAAATACTCTCCGTAGTCGCATCGCTCACCAAAATTCGCATTCGAATACATCATGTGCGCCTCGTGCAAATCCAGATATCTCCCAGTCGCCTCTTCACCGCTAAAAATAACATCCTCGCTCAAATCCTTGGTGATGAGCTCGTCAATAAACTCCGTGCCATCCGTCGCGACGGCGCCCGCAAACGGCTTGTGCGACGCTCGCGTAGCCTTTATAGTTTCATAAAACGCCCGCATCTGCGCCGCCTCGTCTCCACCCATGCGTGCCAACTCCTCCTCACGCATTTTATCCTCGTCTGCGTACGTATCGCGCTGTTCGTGCGTGAAAAAGAAACGTATCCAGCGCGTCAGTGGTCAGCCGTCAGTCGAGCGCTAGGGATGCATGATTCACGCATCCGCTCGCCTCGTCGCGCGCGCACACACAGCGACGCGCATGTCAACACGACCGTGCACGCGCGACGCATCGTCTCCATCGCACACGCTCGCATTAACGCACCAGTCGCTTCGCGCGCGTCGTCGATGCCTCTAACAGTCGATCCACAATGTGATTCTGCGTCAACCGCGCCCTATGCGTCGTCGGCGCCGCATCCTTGAGCACCTTGACGCACGCGCGCTCGAGTCTTTCGATGTCTTCGTGCGCTCGACGGGCGAACTCGAGCGTTGACGTGGCCATGGCGCGTCGTCGCGCGTCGTTGAGTGCGGCATTGAGCGACGCGATGGAGCGCACATTGGCGATGCGCGCATCGCTCGTCGGCGCGCCGCGCGCGAGCGGTGCGGCGCATCGCGCGCGGCAATCACCGCGGGTTGTCATGCGGCGTTCGGCGGCGTTCGCGCGCGTCGCGTGGCGTCGTCAGGGGTATCTTCAGCATCAGCGTCATCATCGTCTTTCTACATTCTATTCTACAGTGGTCGCACGTTCATCGACACCGCCGGCGCCGGCGGTGGCGTCCGTCGCGGTGGCGTTGATATCTGCGCTCGCGCCGTGCGCGGCGCTGGCGGCGGGATTCGCCGTGGGCGGTTCCGGGGGCGTTCCTGAGTTTGGTTCGGATGAAACCGTCGAAGCCGCGTACGCGACGGCGGATTTAGCGGTGGATTTGGCGTCGCCCTTAGCGGCGTATTGGGTCGTGACGAAAGCTTTGCGTCAGGAGATTCCCACGTGGTTGAATGCGATTATTTTTTTAGCGGTGCTCGGCGCGGTTTGGGTGTGCGTGACGGGGAACACGTCGCTGGACGCGTACTTATCTTAGAGAGTGTAAATTATTATGCAACGCGGCGCTATTGAGCTACAGTGTACACGAGAAACGCAGAAATCATGCATCAGCCGACACGGCGGCGGCGGCGGCGGCGGCGGCTTCAGCGTCTTGACGGGCGTGCGCTTCGTCGCGATTGGCGCGGTACGCCGCGTACGCCTCGAGAATTGGCGTCGCTACATCCTCCGTAATGTTTCCTTGAGCCAAATTTTCCTTGAACAAGTCCCATTCATCATTCAATAACGACGGCGCTAACGCAGGTTCAAGTTTTTCGCGCTGGAAGCGCGCGAGGTCGGCGCGAACGGCGTCGGATGGCACGAGCTTCTCGAGTCTATTCGGCTGGCTCTCATCCAAGTTGACGCGAAACTTCATAAATTCTACGTCGTACAGGTACAACGTCGACGCAGGCGCGAGTGGCATCGCCGCACGACACGGGCGACTCAACGATGCGGGTAAAAACTCAAGCGGTACGTACCCGAGGCTGACTGCGACGGCGGTGGCAATCATCTTGCGGATTTGATACAACATGAAGGATTCGCCGCGCACGCTCACGCGCACGAATGGTTCGCTCATCGTCGTCGTCGAACCATCTTCGGCGGTAATTTCCATGCGCTCAATAACAGAGCTCGCAGTAAAACTATGAATGCGCCTGAAATGCGAAGGTCCAATCTTATCATTTGGGTCAGAGCCAAAAAGCCAATACGTGCCGTTGCGGCGGTTGCCCACGTGCTCAGGAAACGAGGAGTCACCGTCATCAGTCGCTATATCGCCAACGTCGCCCTCTTCATCACCGTCGCTTTCTTCACTATCACCCTCTATTTCGTCGTCTAAATTCGACCCGCTATCCATTGTTGCGCCTTCTTGACCTTCCCACGCGAGGCGACCGCGCGCGTCCCGAAGCTTTGGTGAAAATGTAGACTTGGCCTTGCGCGTGTACTGCGACCGCTTGGTGTAGTTGTGAAACGGATGCGCCCCTTCAAACGCTCGCAATGCATTCTGAAACGCTTCAATCCTCGCCTCGCCGCCCTCGAGCTCGGCATCGAGGACGCGCGCTGGAAGTAAATACTCGTACGTCCGCATGATGCATTCTCGCCGCGCCTGGAACGATTTCGGCGTGTTGTACACCGCAAAACACGCAATGTCGTTCGGTAACAACTTGGTTATTTCCTTCGCAGTCTCGCGCGCCTCGGCGTCGGCATCCCACACCTCTGGATCGATTTCCGCACGTAAACTCACCACGGTGCACAACGAGCTCACGCCTTTATCGGTGCGGCTCGACCGGCTCCACTTCAATCGCTGCAACCCGCGCGAGCGATAGTTTGGCAGCAAAATCCCACCCCACGCAAACAAAGCATCCTCAATGTGATCGTCTACGGTGTCGCCTCGCGGACCTTGCGAGTTGTGCGTGTTACCCTTGTACGCGCCGCCGACGTACGCGAGCAGCAGCGCCACTGGTTTCTTCTTTCTCTTTGCGTCGTGCGGCGGCGGTACGACGTCGTCTGGAATTGCGTGCGACGGGTGCGCGTTAGCATCAGGTTGGTGCTTGACGCGCGTGTAATCTTCGCCGCCGTTGCCGTCGACCTTGCGGTGGCTTTGGCGACGCTGACGGCTGGAGACGACGACCCAGCGGGACGGCGGCTGTGACGTCGGACGCGCTGTGATACGCAGCGCGCGTGCAAACGACGGGACGAGGGTCATGGTTCTATACATGCCGCGACGTGTGCGGTGCGAGGTTATGCGCGTGAGGCGTTGACGACGCGCGCGAGAGGCGCGGTGTGGGGCGCGCGCCGTTCGGGCGGCTGTCGAAAAGCCACTGGCGGCTCATCATTCTCATGGCTCTTGTACCGGTATATGTCTATTGTACACTACTAGTCGTGCTCGGACTTTCACAAAATCACCGTGTGTGTTGGGTGAACAAGGGCACCCACATGGCTTGGTCGCGATCTGGCTTGCCGTCGGCGTCGACGTTGACGACTTGATGTTCACCCGTCGGGTTGTTATAATCGACAATTTTCACAAGTTGCCACACCGGATCGCGGTCTTTGGTGTCGTCGTCGTCGCGGAAATCGCGCATGTCAACGTTGGTGTTAATCTCGAAAGTTTGGCCGACGACGGCATAGCTCCAACGCTCGCCCTGGATTTTGAACCAGTCGTTCAACGACGCGTCGTCGTCCAAGCCGTCGACGCCGTCGGCTTTGATGTAAATCTCACGACGCCATCGCGAGCCCTTGTCGATGTCCGGGTTAAAATAAGTACAAAACTGTGTCGCGCGAGCCGTGACCTTGGTGCCTCCTTCGTTGACGTACGACACGCATTCGTAGCCCCTCGGCATGCCTGGTTCGAACCATCCGCTCGTGCGCTTGTCTTCGGGTCCCGTGTACACCTCCAGGCGCATAGGTTCTATTCCTCGCACGGAAGGTGGTCGTACATCTGGGTTTAAAATATACACTTGTACCTTTTCTTTGGCGAAATCAAGTTCTTCTTCGCAGTCGTCTTCGTAATAATGCACAGAGTACTTGTCCGTTCCGGCGACGTGCGCCCGAATTTGGCCGACGTACCAAGCCTTATCGAGTGGCCAATACACGCGCGCACGCCCACCAACTTGACAATCTGATTTATCCCGATGTAATTCCGCGATGTAATTGCGCCAATCACCAGGAAGATCTTCGCGAATGGGCCGTTCGACGTGTCGAGACGCGCGGCCACGTGTTTCAGTGGCGTTGTCGGCGCTCTTTTGCTTCTTTTGTCTAGGCACCATACCGCAAGGAATCCACGTCGCCCGCTTTTTACCCAACTTGTGCTTTAAATCTACTTTTTCTTTACGGAAATTCATAACTTCTTCCACGCCATCTTCTATGTATACGATGGTGTACATGCGCGTCGCCTTGTCGTACGCCTTGACTTTGGCTTCATAGTACTCTTGATCGAGCTCCCACCACACACGAACGATGGCGCCAATCGGAATCTTCACCCTCGACGTCGAAATATTCTCAACATCTCCAGTCAACGCCGCGAAGAAGTTCTTATTCGCCGAAAACTTCGATGGCTTGTAGTTGCCTCGAGCCTTGAACGTTCCCGTCGAGGCGTTGACAAAGCCGAGCGCAATGAGCGCCTCCGCCGCCGCATCCCGCACACCCTCGTCAACGTCTTCTACGCGTGCGTGTATCAACTTGACATTTGCGGCGGCCGCGGCGCGAAGATGACCCAAGCACCGCGTCGCCGCGGCGCGAACATCCGCGTCTGCGTCTGTCGTCAACGCGCCCACAAATTCCACCGTCATGTACAATCTAACGTCATCCGACCCATCCGTCGCCGGATCGCCTTCTCGCCCTTCCCATAGCCGCTGTAACGCCTCGCACGTAATCTGACGCAGCTCTGGATCGTTTTTCCCGAGCTCGAACGCGCGTTTACACGCAAATTTTTCCACCAACCATTTATGTTTCGGTCCCCGTAACCGACGCACCGCCTTGAGCGCTCGTTTGCGAACAATCGAACTCTTCTCCGATGCGTTGAAAAACATTCTACTAAATTCAACCGCAGTGTCTTCGTGCGGACCACCTAAAGCATCAATCGCTGACACCAACGCCGCACGGACGACGGGTACTTTCTCAAACGACGCGAGCTTGAGCAGCAACCCGCACGTCTCTCGCGTCTCAGTTTGCCTCGCCCCACACACGCGCGCGAACGCCAGCCGCAAACTATTTCGGTAGCACATTCTAAACTCGTCTAACCGCGCGAGCACACCGCGATAGTACCGCTCGAGCGTGCGATCCGACGCCAAGCGCTCCTCAGTCAACCGCCGCAGCGAACGGTTACACGCCGCGACGCCTCGCGCCCACAGCCGCCCACCATCAACGTCTTCATCCATCGCGTGCAGCGCCAATCCAAGAACGCCAATCTCCCCAGCAACGCTCAGCGTCTCGCATCGCGAGCACGCGTCGAGAACAATCTCTAAACCTTTAGACGGCGCGCGATACACGACGTCGTTGGCCACGCGGTCATCCGCGACAAACCCCCTCACCGCCGCGTCCTCCGCGTCCGACGCCTCACCGCCGCGCGCCGCATCAAGAACCGCGCCGCCGCCATCGCCCGCGAACGCGCGATGCATCGCGAGCAGCGCCGCGCGCGCGTGCGCCGTGCCATTGTTTTGTTGGTCCGTCCCATCGCACGCAAACTGTCGCACAATCGCCGCGATGGCGCGCGCGAACACCGCGCGCACGGCGTCGGCATCGACCGCATCACCCTGCGCGCGCACCGCCGACGCCATCGCGCGCGCGCGACGACGGCGTCGAGCGATGCGACGGGTGCGAATGTGGCGACACAGTGCGCCGCGCCATGGGTTTTTTAACGCGATTCATCGCGAGCGGCATTCAGGACGACACCGCGCGCACCGAGGCGCGAGCGGCGCACGTGAAAAAGGTCACGGCGAAGTGTGAAAGCTTGTACGTGCGCTCGATGCGTTCGATCGAACGCGCGTCGCGTCGCGAGTGGTGCGAAGATGAAGATGAAGATGAAGATGATCGATCGCGTCTTCGCGCGGTAGTGTATCAGTCATCGCGCGACGACGAGGGCTGGATGCGGATGACGGTGCGCGATGGCAACGCGAGAGCAACGCGTGCTCTCGCGTCGCGCGCGCCGAGCGCGTCGGCGACGACGGCGCGCGCGCGTGGGATGTCGAGGCGAAGAGCGCGTCCGCGGGGTTTCTCGAGCTCGAAAACGCGTCAACCAAAGACTGACTCACCGCGCGCGGTTTCGTCAAACGTCGCAGGAAGGATAATTGGGACCAACCCACAAAGGTGGATAAGTATTGGTTGAAGGACAAGGCGCGCATGACGGTGGTGGATGCGGATTCCCTTCCTTTGCAAGAGGGGAAGCGCCCGGTGTGGTAGAGGCTCGAGCGCCGGACGAGAGAAAAGTTGTAATACGTACTAGTACCAGAGTGTTTTAAAGCTGCGTGAATGCATGGTTATGGTGATGTGGTGTGGTTTTGAGTTGTACTGCGCGTGTTGACGTCGTCGACGACGAAGCACTCGACGCGTCGGCCGCACGAGGCGACGATGACGTTTTCATGGCACGCCACGCGCGTGATGGCGGGCGACATGGCGTCATCGTATTCGTCTAAAATTGCGTGCAATGAAACGTGACCAGTGCGCACGTTCCAGGCGAGCACGGTGCCGTTGCGAGTGCCAACGCAGGCGACGTCTCCGACGGATGCCAACGCGTTCGCGTCTGGTACGTCGTCAAAAATTGTCGAGCCTATGGATACGCCGTGCGAACGAAGGAGCGCGGCGCATACGTTGGTATCACGATATATGTCGTCGACTGTGGTCCAGTCTTCAGTCGATCGATACGACTCGCTCGGCGCGGATTTCTTGGTCGCGATGGCGAGCGCCGGAATAGCGGCGTCTTCGCCATCCGCGGCGGGTAAACCTTCGAAATGAATGGGCACCACGCACCGCACGTCGTGTTCCATGACGTACGACACGCGTTCGAGCGATTTTAAGCGCACGTTCCACACGGCGACGAGCGCGTGATCGAGGGTGACGACGAGTTTGTGCGTCGAAGTCGCGCTAATCCACGCTAAACTCGTCGGCGCTCCGGGCTTTGGAGCGACGTTTCGAAATAACACGTCGGGAAGTGCCACTGTTTCCGTCGGCGCGCGAGTGAACATGTCTTCTTCATCGTTGATATCGCTCTCTAAAGCGGCGGTCCAAGACCATACGACGCACTGGCCGTCCTCGCCCGCGGCGGCGAGAAGGAAATCATTCGCGACGCGTCGCGCGGCGACGCGCACGACTCGGAATCCACACTCTAAACGCCGTTCTCGTTCATCGTCAACACTCAGTGGTGAATCATCACCATTCGCCATCCCGTTCACGCGCATGATGCGCATACCATCCGTCACGTGCGGCGCGAAAACGAAACGCCCGCTCGAGCTCACGAACACCGCGTCGGCGCTCGGCGCGCGAACGGGCGCCGTCAAGGATGACCGCCGCCGACTCATCCGTCGACCAGCGGTAGACGACTTGAACACCGAGCGCGCACCTAAGCACTTATTCGAACCGCGCGCATCGCCGGCAACGCCCACGCGAAATACCAAGACATCCATAGCGTCGACGTCAGCGTCGTCGGCGCTCGAATGTTGACTCGTCGACGCGCCTCCGTCGCTCGGAAACTCCACGACGACACCCAAAGTCACATAGCGTTGGTCATCATCGCAATCAGCACTCAAAACGACCGTCTTGGGAACACCACTGTTAAACGTAGAAGAGAACACGCGCCGAGATGTCGCGGCGCGCTCGGCTCTCGTGGCTCGTTTTTCGGCGCTATCGTCGCTCGCCGCACCGCCCACGCTAAATCGTAACATCCGTCCCGGACTGCCCTCACGCGCGTCAGAGCCGTCGATACCACCATCACGCCCATCATCGTCCATGTCATCATCGCGCGATGCGTGAGGAGAGGCGACCAAAGGCGTCTCTTCGACGCGCGCGCGCTTTGATTCCATTCGACCAGCCGACGCGTCCTCGCCCTCGTCTCCATCAGCCGCCCAATGACGACGCGCATCACTCCCCGAATCATGTATTGACGCAGGCGTGATGTCGTGTACGAATACTGGCGACGCCAAATCAATCGTCCGCCGCCGAACGTCGTCTTCCTGTCCTTCGGCGTCTGTACGCGGCGCCGTCGGCTCTGTCGGTTCGTTCGCGTCGTCGTCCAGATCACCCGCATTCGCGCCTTCAACGTCAAAGCTATCCATCGGAATCGTCGCTCCTCGTATGCATGCTAACGCCGCGGCGCGCTCGGCGCCTGGTGATAGTGAATACACGCCACGCATCGGCGTCGACGCGCGTCTCGCGGCTTCGTCAGCCGCGCGCGCGTCGACGAGGTCACACCACCGTCCATCGCTCGCCATGCCCGCGCGCACGCTCACGCGCGACAACGCGTCGACGAGCGCTTCGCGATGCTTCAACAGCGCGGCCCGGTGCGCGATGAGATCCTGCGTGCGCGACGAAACACGCGTGTGAGCGCAACGAATGCGTTTAAACTCAGCTCGAGCTGTCGGGGGAGTCACAGAGCGCGATTTTCGATGCGCGCGCGCGCGTACCTGCGCGAATGACGGAAGCGCGGCGTATATGATGTCATCGTCGACGTCTACGCGCATGCTTACCGCGACGTGACGCGCGACGCGACGCGCGACGCGGTGTGCGGTCGAAGCGTACTGTACTACGGTAGATGTTACACAAATGTTTAAAACTAACGGCGACGACGAAGGGACTCGTCGGCGACGCCTTTTCTGCTTTCTCCATACTTTTTAAATTTTTTCCTGAATGAGCGCTTGCGGCTAAACGCGCTCTCGACGGATTCGCCTTTGGCTTCGGCTTCGCGGACGGCGCGCACGAGCTCGGCGCTCCCGGGTAAACATAAATTCGTGACGCGTCCAGTGGCACCGGCGCGCGCGGTGCGCCCTATGCGATGCAAATAATCGACGGCATTGCCGGCGAATTCGGCTTGGATGACGTGTTCGACGCCGGGAATGTCGACGCCTCGCGCGGCGCTGTCGGTGCACACCAACGCGGTGACTTTACCTTCAGCGAAATCATTCAAGCGAATAGCGCGCTCGACGCTATTCATATCGGCGTGAAACGCCGCCGCACGTAAATCTAATGCGTTGAATTCGCGCGCGATTTCATCCGCAGCGGCAGCGGTATTGACGAATACCATTGTCTTTGTCTCAGAGTCGGCGGCGGCGCCGGCGGCGAGACCGACCGCTCGGGCGAGCTCGCCCGCGCGTGATTCCATCGTGACATCGATCCATGTTTGGTTCACGCTCGCCACTGAGCGGTGCAAGCGACGTCCTTCAATCCACTTAGCGTCCGGGAACCCATACTTGATCATTGCTCCAGGAGTTTTCTTGCCGTTGCTCATTACCGTGGCGGCGGCGAAAATGTACTGTCGCCTGAAGTCGCGACCTTCGCCTTGGCCCATCTTGCCTTTGCCCCCGAGTGCGGGTCCACGTTTTCGCGATGGGCCGTCGTGATCTTTACGCCAATCGCGCTCATAATCCGCTTCACCGCGTTCAGCATCGCCGTCCCACGCATCCGCCGCCGCCTGCGCCGCGTTTTCTTGATTCGCTATAAATTCCAATTCATTCACAAAAAATCCTTCGCTCGCGAGCTTTTCCTCGCGGTACAACACGTCAAAGCACGCACGTAATGGTTTTAAATACCCACCCGAGAACAGCATATCGGCTTCATCGAACACGACGTGGCGCAACGTTTGCGCGATGGGCGCAAAACCGCCGCGTCGCCAATGTCCGTCGCGAAACCGCAACAAATCATCCATCGCGCGCGCGGGCGTGGTGACGTACACATCCGGGTTCGTAAATGGCGTACCGGTTTCGGGCGTCAACGCGTGCGTGCGCAACAGCGGCTCGCCCGTGGCGGTATCGATGAGTGAATCTGCCACCCGCGCCACTTGCTCGCACAACGTCGCGTTTGGGCACAAAATCAACGCCCCAGTCTTTGTTTTAATCTCCCCATCATCGCCGTCCGCCTTAGTCACGCCACTCGCGGCATCTTTTTCGAGCTGTCTCAACAAGTTACTCCATATCGGCACTAAATAACACAGCGTCTTCCCGCTCCCAGTCTCTGCGGCGATGACGACGTCGACGTTTGCCGCCGCCGCCGGGACGGCGTCGGCTTGAATCTCCGTGAGCGCGGTAAATCCCAAATTCCGCAACGCCGCAGTGACTTTCGGATGTATAGTCTGAGAAAAGCACAATGGTAAAACGCCCCGTCAGTTATCGCGTTGCGAAGCGATGCGAAGCGATGCATCAAAAGAAGACGAAGAAGAAGCAAAAAAAAGTACCCGCGTTCGACGCCTCAATGTTGTTAAGTTTGCCGCATAGGTTGCTCACGCGTCAGCCCGAAAGCGTCTCGGTGAAGCTCTAATAAGGAAGATAACGCAGTATATAGCATCATCGGCGTCCCAAACGCGGGTACACGCGTCGCATCACGCAAAAACCAAAAAGCTCCATCAAACGCCGCGGCGCCGCCCTACCTCATCATCCAATCCAACGCCGTTCGTCCCCGCGTGCGCGCCGATCGCGCGCGTCCGCGCGTGCGCACCGCTCCGCCACACCGCATCGCACCCTCCGCGCATCGCGCACGCGCCGCGAACGCCGCGGCGCGCCACCACGGCGGCGCGCATGTCTGCGCTCGCGCTCGCCGCCGCCACCGCACGCGCGCGCGTCGGGCGCGCGACGGGCGTCGCGAATCCCCGGCTGGCGACGATGCGCGACGGTGGCGACGGTGACGACGACGACGGTGGCGGTGACGCGAGCGACGAGCGGGCGTACGCGCGCGCACAATCGCTCGCGCAGGCGCGCATCGAGGAATGAGGCGCGCGAGGCTTTTCGGCGCAGACCAGTTTTCAGCAGAGGGACAAAACGACCAATTATGACCAGGGGATCCGTTCGCGTTAGAAAAACATTGCATGAACGATGCGTCATACCACGACGTCGACGAGTCGCGCACGAGGACGACGACGACGAGGAGGACGACGGGGTAGTGGTAGACTCGTTCGGTGGTGCGACGACGACGAGGAGGACGAGGAGGAGGTTTGATACGTTGATTTGTTGAAAATTAGTTGGTAGTTTATAGTGTTGGCGCATTCATCGGTGTAGATCAAATGGAGCTGTCGACGTATGGCGCGGGAAGCGCGACGAAGGCGGCGACGTATTCGGTGTTATATTTGATATTCGCCACGGTGCTGATATTGGCGAACAAGCATTTGATCACGGAGACGAGCTTTAACTGCCCGATATTCGTGAGCTCGCTCGGGAGTTGGTTTGGATGGGGCGCGGCGGCGGTGGCGATACACACGGGTATGGAGCCGTTATCGCACAAGTTGACGTTTGGGGAGTGGTGTGCGAATATATTACCCATAGGCGCGTGCACGGCGTTGAGTTTAGCGGCGGCGAACGTGGCGTATTTTTATTTGAGTTTGAGTTTTATACAGATGCTCAAGGCGTTCGCGCCCGTGGTGACGTATTTTACTCTGGTTGGGTTTGGGCTCGATCGCTGGAGCGCGCGAATCATGAGCACGCTGAGTGTGGTGATGTTTGGGTGTTTCATCGCGTCATGGGGCGAGGCGCACGTCACGGTGTTTGGTTTGGCGTGCATGCTCGTGGCTGAAGTCGCCGAGGCGTTTCGCTCCGTCGGCATTCAGTACTTGATTGCCAACAAAAAGTTTTCACTGTTCAACGGCATGTATTACTTTTCGCCCGCGACGTTGGTGTTCTTAATGGCTCTGAGTGCGGTGTTTGAAACAGAAGAGCTCCTCAAGGGTGGCGAGAACGCGCGCGCGTTTAGAGAGTATTGGTATCTGTTTGCGATTTGCGCCACGTTCGGGTTCGCCGTAAACTACGTGTGCCTAGGCGTCGTCAAACACGCGGGCTCACTCATGGTTAAAACCATGTCGCAGCTGAAGAACGTCGTCGTCATCGCCGCCGCGGTGGTAATTTACGGCGACGACGTATCCGCGCTCGAAATCTTTGGCTACGCCGTCGCCGTCGTCGGTTTCCTCTTTTTCAACCACGCCAAAGCCCTCGACGCGGCTGCCGTGCGCGAACTCACGAAAAACACCACCGCGCCGCCGTCATCGTCGTCGCGCGCACGCGCCGCACCAGGCGGCGGCGACAGCGGCCTCGACGACCCCGCGCGCGCGCCGCTTCTCGCCAAAACCCTCCCCGCCTAGCCCGTCCTCCTCCGTCGTCCTCCGTCGTCCTCCGTCCTCCGTCGTCGTCCTCCTCCGTCGTCGTCGTCGCGATGTAATGTATAGTCACGCATGCTCCGGTCATCACGCGTCGCGTCGTCGCGCGCGCCCGGGCGCACGACGTCTCTGTAACCGCGCGCTATAACCAGGCACCCATACCCACACCCTAAGGGTGCCTAGTTTCGGAAGTTTCCGACGCGCGCGCGCCGAATCCCCGCGCCCCCATTCGCCGCCTCGCGCCTCGCGATGCCGCCCGCGTTCGCGCCCGAAACCCTCATCCCATGCGACGACGACGACCGCGCGTCGTTCCTTCGCGCCGACGCGCGCGGCGACGCGCGATCGAGCGCGCGCGACGGCGCGGATGACGAATCTCGCGCACCGAGAGACGTGGCGTTCGGACGCGCGCTCGTGGCGTGCGTCGCGCTCGTCCTGATCGGTGGCGTCGTGGGCGTGAGTAACGCCCCGCGCGATGCGTTAGATTTGATGTCGAGCGATGCGTTGAAGCGGTACGGGAGCTGTCACGCGAGCGATGGGACGGCGGTGAGGCGACGGATGTTGTCGTCGGATGACGAGGAGAATGAACAGTTTGCGGCGAGCGAAACGCCGGCGGCGATCGCGGTATCCATCGGTGCGATTGCGTTAGGACTGATGACGATACATTTGTTTAAGAATCACCCACGGATGATGACGTGGGGGATGATTTGGGCGGAATGTGGAATTTGTGTAACCGTCGGGGTGATCTTGCTCGGGAACGGCGCCGTCGCCGGAGGGGTGATTTTCATCGCGCTCGCCGGATTATGGGCGTTTTGGATGACGAGGACGAAGGACAGGGTTGAACTCGTGGCCAAGCTGCTCGCCGCGGCGTCGACGGCGTTGAAGGATAATCCTCATTTGGTGACGGTGTCCACGTTCGCGGGGCTCGGGTTGTGCTCGAGCTTGTTGGTCGCGGGCGCGTGCGTCTTGTTCGCGTCGATGAACGGCTCAGTCGTCGCCACCGGTGCGCCGGATGAAATGATCTATCGAGATGGTGCGTGTTATTGGGCGGATGATTTGACGAACCCCATCCGGTGCTGCACGTGGGAGCTCGACACGTGGGTGCCGCCGTTTCTGGCGTTTGCCCCGCTCGTCGCCGCGTGGACGGCGTTGACGTTTGCTCAAGCGCGCAACTTTGTCATCGGTGGCACGGTATCAAAGTGGTATTTTGCCCCAGTAGGCACGACGTCGTTCGTGGGTACGACGAGCACGTTTATCGGGCACGCGTGGCGCAATTCGTTCGGGTCGTTGGCGTTTGGAGCGTTGGTGCTCACCGCGGTGTCGGTTATGCGACAGATCAACGAACGCGCGCGACGACGAAGCGAAGGCTTCATGGCGGTCTTGGCGTGCATCGTCACCACCATCATGGATTGCATCGGTGAGATCATCGAAGCGCTCACGACTTTTGCCACGATTCAGTGCGCGATTTCCGGTGAGGATTTGTGCACATCTGGACGAGAAGTGACGCGGTTGTTGAATGATAACTTTTTGAGCGCCGTTCGCGTCTGGTGGTTGCCCGAAATGGTGCTCAATTTGGCTGCGGTTTTCCTTTCTCTGGCGTATTCAAGCATCGTGACGTGGATGTCGCGTTTAACCATGTCCATCGCCAACGTGGACGTGAGCGGGTACGGTGGCGTGGTGTTTTTGTCGGCGTTTATTTCGTCGTGGATTGTGCTTTCGTTCTTCTTCAACATTTTGCTCTCGTGCGTCGACGCGGTTTTCATTTGCTACGCCATCGATAAGGACCGCAACACGCTCACCAAGCCAGACATCGTGGCTGTCTATGATGAAGTTACCGACAAGACGCGTGTGTTGCCGGTCGATGCCGTCGTGACGCAGACGCAGAGGACGACGCAGCAGGGAACGCCTTCGCAACCGGGTCGCGTGTTTACGCAACCGGGAGCGAACATCGTCTACGGTCGACCGAGCGACAACGGCAATTTGTAACGACGCATCATCGATGCTTGTAATGACACTACACACAACATATGAAATACTCAAAAATGAGCCGGATTGGAACGACCTGCGGCGCGATATGAAATCTTCTACAACGTGTGTACTACTACAATAAATGCTACTGTGGCTTAGACATCGCACACCAATTCTAATTCTTTTGTGAGCCATTTTTCTCGATCCATCGAACGAAGCGCGGCCAACGCCGTCTGCGCCGCCTCGAATTTCGCCGCCTTGAGCGACGTCGCCGATGCGACACCCGCGAGCTCTGAACCTATTTGTATCGTAGCCTTAAACATCGACTTGTCTGGCGGCTGCTCGACGTGCCACACGACGGATGTTTGACGCGCGCGAGGCGCTCGAAAACAATCCGCCAGCGAAGACGCCGCCGTCACGGGATGTAGATTCCCATTCAAAATGCTCGACAACAGCTTTTTCCCGCGATGTACTTTTTTCGACACCCACTTCTCGCGCGCCTCGGCGCGTTCCTCCTTGGTATAATCCACCAAAGCGTCAGCGACAACTTTTGGAACGTTCGCGGAGCGCGCTCGCCTCGCCAACGCATCCGCCGAAGGCGCGTTGGCAAACGCCGCCACCCAATCCATCAACTCGCTCCCTTTCCCGCGCTCGTTATGCATACACTTTAACACCCACAACCCAAGTGCGGCGTCTTCCGCACCGTACCGTATTTGCTTGTCATCTAACGGCCCTCGTTCCCAATTACTCGTCTGCGTCGCTTTCGGCTTGTCGGCGTCGTACCCGTAGTACGAGCTCATCGCCTTCAATCCAAACTTCTTATGCCCAAACGTGCGCGCAATCGCGCCAGTATCTACATACCCCTTACACTCCACACCTAGCGCGCGTTGCATGTCTTGCATGTCGTGCGCGACGCCCGTACCGACGAATAATATCCGCGCGTCGGCGCACATCGCCCGCAGCGTAGGAGGAACTTCGGGACGCATCGACGCCAAGTGCACGAGCACGCACCCCGTCGCGTTCGCCACCTGCACCAACGCGGGCGGATTCTTCGCCGTGCCCCCGGAAAAGTTTGGACGCATCTCGATATCGAAACCTACGAGCGAGAGCTCGCCCTCGCGCGGCGACGTCGCTGGGGCAAAGCCTCTCGCCGCGAGCGCGCGTTCAGCAGTCTCCACGTCGTACGCGACATCGATGGGGGGTAAAATGAAAGGTAAACCCTCACGCGACGAGGATGATGTGGTGAACTGCGCGACGCGGCGGAGCAGGGCGGCGTTGGGTGGACCGCGCATGGTTCGCGAACGCGCGCGCGAGTCGCGCTCTGACCTCGCGCGCGCGACATCGACGCCTACGCCCGATGCGGCGTGTGATACATGATGACGATATATGAATATTAATAAAGCGTCCAATGGTTTTCGAATTCGAATTCGATGATTGGCTACGTGCTCGCGACTTGCGGCTTTTGTTTGTTTTCAAACGTAAAATACAACGCGAGCGCCAAAAACGCCGTCCCGCACGCGGCGCTCGCGACGCCCCATCCCGCCAACGCCAGCCTCGACGTCGCCACGCACAACGTCGCGAGCACCAAGTCAAATGACCCAATAAGTACGCGCACGTTTTGCGGAATGGTCTCAATCGAGCCTGATGCGCCTAAAACCCGAGCCGAAGACGCCATGAACGCCGCGTGGCCGACAAACGCTACCGCGTAATACGCGCACAACTCCATCGATACCGTACACGGCGTAAACGTCGTCAACGCGTACCAATACGCGATGAACTCCAAAACAATCTTTCCTACCACTTTCGCGGCGAATATGCCAGCAAACTGTTTCGTCGCCGCATCTGACTCGGTCGACGTCGCGCAACGCAAACATAAACCCAACTGTTTCCTCGCCTGCGGATAAAAGTTCAACCCAGCGAGCGTGGTCATCCCGATCGCCACGAACAACCGACCGAGCACGAACGGCAGCGGTTGTTCAATGATAGGCGCACTGATGTCTAACACCCACATGAACGCGTTGCAGCCGGCGAAATAGACCAACACGGCGTACGCGCACGCGAGCGTCGCGGATAACGCCGCCGACGCCACCGCGCCGGCGCTCAAGCCCCCGCTTTGCGCGCTCGCATGCGCACGAACGCGCGCGCGACGCGTGTGCGACGCGCGCGTCGACGCGTGTGCGACGCGCGCGAGCGCTGGGACGGCGACGGCGCGCGTCACGGGCGCGCGGAGCGGCGTGGAGCGCACGCGCGGGCTGAGCACTCTCGAGCGCGCGCGCGCGTTGAACGACGACGAGGTCGACGCGTGCGGCGCGAACGCGCGCGCAGAGGACGTCGATGCGATGGAGAGAAGCATGTTGGTGCCGTGTGACTCGGGTGCGCGCGAGCGCGGCGACGCGGGCGTGGGTGAATGACGTGTCCCGCGGCGGGTGGGACGAAGCGTTTTAAAGTTTTTTTCGTGCTCGTGGCGTTTCAATTACACGCACCGATTGTCATCGCTCTCTGGTGCCGCTACGCGCGCACGCGCACACGTGTGCCATATGCCATGTGCGCGCGTGTCATGTGCGACACCCGCGGTCGCGGTGACGATCGAATTGCTAGATGTTCGCTAGTGGTTTGCGCGACGGGGCGAACGCCCGAAACTTTAGACGTAAAACACGTCTCGGCTCGGCGCTCGCCTCCTCGTGACTCTCACATACGCAATGGAATATTTATTGCGCGAAGAAGAGCGCAGACTTACCAGCGCCAGCTTCGATAGAGATGATCACCATACCAACCATTGCGAGACGTCCGTGCTTGAGCTCCGCCGTCTTCAAGCGGAACGCCTCCTCGGCGTCGGCGTTGGCCAAGTAGCCGAGCGGGTCAAACGGACCACCCGGGTACATGCGCTTGTCTTGATCGAGTTCCGCCGAACGCGCGACTTCAAGGTAACCCATGAGCAACACTTCAATCGCGGTCAACGACGTGACGGTCAAACCCGGAAGCGGGAAACCGAGGTATTGCGGTTGTTCGAGTTCCACCTTGCCGGCGTCCGCCCACGAGACACCCGTCGCGGCTTCGGCGGCGGCGGCGCCGAGCAAACCGAGCATGGCCCAGCGCGAGTGCAATAACTCGCACTCACGGAAGCGCATGATGTCGAAAGACTCATTGTACGGCTGTGTACGTCAAAAAACGCATCGAAAACCACGCATAATTGTCAGTCCCGCGCGCTCGAGGACGCGCGCGCGCTTCAAACGAAAGATACGGATAACGAGATACGATGATGCATTCCGCGCGCTCGCGTCGCCGTCGACGCCGTTCGCCCCGCCCTGGCGCGCCCAATCGACGAAAAACATTCCACATCTACACACTACGTACCACAATCGCGCGCGCTTGCGGCTTGTTATCCACCTTCTTCAACTTGCCAATCACGCGCCCGGACGGGTTCGTCGCGGCGTTTTGATCGAGGCGGTCGAGATCCATTTGCAAGTACTCGGTCGGCTTGGCCAATCCGAACGGATCGAACCCGCGATCGCCCGGGAGGGAGCCGTCGAGCCAGCTGGGGCGTTCGGTGCCCGGGAGCGCGAGCTCGTCGTCGCCCTTGGGCGCGCGGCGCACCGGCGCGGCGGGCTTCTTGGCCCCGAACGCGGGCTTCTTCGCGGCGATCGGCTTCTTCATCGGCGCCTTCATCGGCGCCTTCATCGGGGCCTTGGCGGCGAAAACCGTGAACGTGGACATGGTGATGATGTAGAAAAAAAAGAGGTTGGTTTTTTTTCTGGAGGTGCGTACGAAGTCGACGACGGAGGGCGACTGCGACGGCGTGTGCGGGTGTGACGGATCGGGGCGCGATCGCGCGAACGCTGTGGCGGGACGAGATCCGCAGAATCTCGAAGGGGTCAAATTATGGATATATTGTGTCCTCATATACTGACCGAGTGTCCGAGTTTACTTTTATATGTCGGCATCGGCGATTTTTATCGGCACATACGCGTGATTGCATCGTACTGTGGTTAGTTGACATCTATGAAATGTGCATGTATATGGTATGTGATACATTGGTGGCGCGGCATGGGCCCCTGCGCGCGGTCGCGGTCGCCGCCGACGCCGCGCGAGGCGTCGCCACACCTCGACGCGCCGCCCGTGCGTTGCGCGTATTTTGTTGCGCTCGTGCCTCTGGTTTCGTGCGTTGAAACGCCCCAGTGCGTCGTCGAACGAGGGGTGAGCTCATCGGTTGTTATCCACAAGTGCCACAGCATCTGTAACGATGATGTCTTCGTGCGCGCGGGCGTCGGTGGCGGTGCGTGCGTCGTCCGTGACATCGACGACGTCGAAGAATATGTGCGGTGCTCGCCGCGGGGCGGTGCGCGCGTGCGCGTCGAACACGACGAATGCGCGATTCGCGTTGTTGTTTGACTGCGACGGGGTGATTGTCGAGACGGAGGAGTTGCACCGGTTGGCGTATAACGGTGCGTTCGAACACTACGACGTGCGCATCGATGGTGAACGCGTGGATTGGGTGGTTGAGTACTATGATGTGTTGCAAAACACCGTGGGTGGGGGGAAGCCGAAGATGAAGTGGCATTTTAATCAAAACGCGTGGCCGACGTCGTCATTGTTTCCGACGGCGCCGACGACGGATGCGGAGCGTGACGCGCTTGTCGACGCTTTGCAAGATCAAAAGACGGTCTTTTATAAGAAAATCGTTGAGGAAGTTGCTGAGGCGCGACCGGGGATTTTGGAATTGATGGATGAAGCCATCGCGGATCCGACCATCGCCGTCGGCATTTGCAGCGCGGCGACCAAGGCGGGATTTGAAAAGGTTGTCAACTCCGTCGTTGGCGTCGAGCGTTTGAGCAAGATGGACGTCGTCATGGCAGGTGATGATGTCACGCGCAAGAAGCCCGATCCGCTCATTTATAACTTGGCGCGCGAAAAGGTTGGTTTGCCCGCGTCCAAGTGCGTCGTTGTGGAGGATTCCTTGGTCGGCCTTCGCGCCGCCGTCGGCGCGGAAATGAACTGCGTCATCACCCCCACCGCGAGCACCGCCAGTGCAGACTTCATCGGAGAAGGTGCCAAGGCGGTATTCACCACCCTCGCTGGCGTCAAGCTCCACGCAATGTTCCCGAATGAAGCGACCGAGCCGAATTTCAAGTTTTAACAACCAAGACGACCGAAACGCAAACGCGATTATTGTCAATGTCGGTGTCTTCCGCAGTGGCTTTGTCGGCGTCGACATCGCCGCAATGCTCGCGCACGGGCACGGCGCATTATTACTAGTTCATATTTAATTCAAAACCACACATTTAACGCATGAAACATTGCGCAACGTCTTTATCGAAATATCTTTCAGCGGCACGCGGTGCGCCACACATCGCCGCGCGCTCGCACCTCGCCCGATGCGCGTCATTGCTCGCGCGCCGCACGCATGCGTGTTCCCTGCGCACGCCCGCGCGCTGCGGGACGCGCGTTCGCGCGCACTGCCCGCGCACCGCGTCGTTTCAGCGTCGTCAGCGATTCAGCGTCAACGCATCGTCATCGCAACGTCGTCGTCGCTCGCCGCTGACGCCTCAGATGGCGCTGACGCGCGCGCAGAAATGCCAGACACGATCGCACCGATCGCCGACGCGCTGTATCCACGCGCGCTCGACGCCGTGCCGATGTTTTTCGGGCGTTTGAACCCGCTCGCGGCGACGCTCGTCTTCTACACCGGAGCGATGCTTCGCGAGAGCCGTGACGTCCCCATCGTCGGCGCGCAATGGCTCGCGTTCGTGTTCCTACCGATGTTCACATTAATGTACGTCGTTCGCAAGTGGTGGTATGCGAATCGCACGGTGGTGAAGCATGAAGGAAAGTACGCGCCGTTTACGTTTTCGCGAGCGTGTCGCAGCGCGTGGCTTGATTTTCACCTCGGGTACATGTTACTGCTCCCAGCCGGCGCGCTCGGGGGTGAAGGGAGTAGCTTCTGGTTGTTGTTGTGTCCTTTGCTATACGCCGTGCGGTGGATTGGCGGACGTAAGGGGAAGGTGATTAGAATGGTTCGTCGAGCGACGGTTGTGATTTTTGGCGCGTTGGCGTTGGCGACGTTGTTAACGAGCGCATCGACGACGTTGATGAAAGCCATCGGGGCTTTGAGAGGAGGAGGATTGATTGGTTTTGTACTAGCGCCCGCGGCGATGCTCATGGCGTACGGATTTTACGTTGCGCCCGCGACGTTGCTTCCGCGCGCCATTATTCGCGCGTGGATGAATACTCTCGACGACGATGTGGAAGTCGAAAAACTCTCGCCCGAAGATGCAAACAAGACCCCAGAAGAACTGGCAAAGGAAAAGAAGAAGAAACGCACGTCATTCATCATCGGCGCCGTCGCGTTCGGCGCGACGATCGCCACTGGGAGCGATATCCCGCTATTCATTTTGTTTGCGTTGCAGCTCATTCGCGTCGATCCGGGCGAGTTGATGAACGCATTGATCGACAAAGGCTCGCCCGAACGCGCAGAATTCGAACAAAAGGTTGCCGACAAATTCTCAGGCGTGTTCAAAAAAAGCGAGAGCGATGACAAGGAAAAGAAAGAAGACGCCGCCAACAAAACGTGAACGCGCCGTCGACGTCGTCTCAAACCCCATCGATTCCATGTCGCGACGCGTCTTGTACAACACAGCAAAACGACGAGTAGCGCAGACGCGCGGTACGCACGCGGTGCGCATAAAATTAGTCATCACGCGTCAATTGTATGTAAAACACGTTGTTGCTTCTAGTCTAAGTCGTCGCCAGCTACGTCATCATTCTCCACCGCGGTCCCCGCCCCATCCGCGGCGCTTGCTTCCTTCGCCACACCCCCGCCTTTCTTTGCCTTCTTCTTCATCCTCTTTGCGCGATTCTTTGCCGTCTTTGCATCGCACGCCGCCTCGCGTTCCGCCTTGCGCTTTGCGAACGCCTCCTCCGCCTCTCGCGCCTCCTCCTCCTTCTCCATCGCATCCAACCTCGCGCGCTCCTTCAAGCGCGCCGCGCGGTACTTATGAAACTCTCCGCTCCCCGCTCCCGCTTGCGAGCCTTGAATATCGTGCCCCCGCCCCGCGCCAGGGCCCTCCGCCATGACGCGCTTGAGTTTCGCTTCCAAGATGTCCGCGTCGCGAACGCGTCGTTCCTGCGCCGTCAGCCCCGCGTCGGCGTCCTCGGCGCCGCGCGACACGACGAGCGCGTTATGCGCGTGCCCTGCGCTCACCGCGAGCGACGGTTCGATGCCCATCGTCGGCGTACGTGCGGCGATGAATGCCGAATGCGTGATGCGAATGTCACGCGCCATTCACTCGCGCGCGCAGCCCGGGCCGACCGCGCGGTGCGTGCGCGCCCG
This sequence comes from Ostreococcus mediterraneus, assembly GCA_012295225.1. Lineage (NCBI taxonomy): Eukaryota > Viridiplantae > Chlorophyta > Mamiellophyceae > Mamiellales > Bathycoccaceae > Ostreococcus > Ostreococcus mediterraneus. The sequence goes on from WMKK01000015.1 coordinate 98,123, forward strand.
ACGCTGATGCCGCCGCGACGACGAAACGGATTGGTCGACCACGCCGGTCGCGTCGCGCTCAATGCGTACCAGCTCGCGGGCGCGACGGTATGGGCGTGCGAAGTGCTCGGATTTTATTTCCTGTTCGCGCCGAGCGTGGACGATGCCGGCGCGCGCGTGGGGGCGATGATTGCCTACGGCGCGCTCGCGGCGACTGCCACGGTGGCGTTCTTCTCGGCGGCGGCGACGGACCCGAAGGCGCGCGTCGCCGACGGTGAGGAGGACGACGCGAAGGAGAAGATGTTGTACTGTCGGTTTTGCGAAGCGACGGTGTACGCCGGGGCGAAACACTGTCGAGATTGCGACAAGTGCGTGGATGGGTTCGATCATCATTGTAAGTGGTTGAATAATTGCGTCGGGGTGAGGAATTATAGGAGCTTTTTTGTGCTCGTGAGTGCGACGTTTACGCAAGTGAGCGGACAAGTGGTCGCCGGGACGTATTTGCTCGGGTGGTTGGCGAGCGATGAGGACCGCGCAAGGGCGTATATTGCGACGAATGCGACGTATGTAGGACAAGGTGTGACGTATGCGTCGCTTATTGGGGGATTGTGCGCGTACATTGCGCTCGGGGGGGTGTTGCTGTACATCGTTGGGGAGTTGTTTACGTTTCACGTGGCGTTGTGTCATAAAGGACTGTCGACGTATGAGTATATCATCGCTGAGCGCACGATTGCCGCTGATTTACGCGCGGTGGCGGTGGAGCGAGGGGAAGATCCGAATGACATCGTCGTGCGCACGAATGTGTGTCGGTTGTGTTATTTAGATGAGGCGTACGCGCCGGAAAAGCCAGCGTCGCGCGCGGCTGCGCCGGGAACGGCGAGCGAGAGTAAGAAAGCCACCGCGGAGGAGAAAAAGGTAGCAAAGGCGCAAGTCAAGGCTGAGAAAGTCATCGCGAAAAATAAGTCCAAAGGCGCGGCAGCGAGTCAGCAGAAACGCGACGAGTCTCCGCCGCCGGTGAAGCGCGAGGAAGCGCTCGGGGACTTTGATGAAGAGCTGCAAAAGAAATCCGACGCTCGCGGCGCGTCTCGCAAGTTAGTAGCGCACTAGAACCATAGCACTCACGTGGCGTTATAATATTTGTTATCACGATAATTAAAATGAAAGCTACTGTAGTCGAAGATGGCCTACTCCATCTTGCCGATTTCCATCTCGAGTTGTTCGGCGTCATCCTCGTCTAGGCTAAAATCGTGCAATGCTCGATTTTTCTTTGCCGACGACATCACGCGCTCTCCGGGCGTCGACGCTCCTTTCGCCGTTCTATTTTCTTCGTCATCGATGAGCTGGTTCCACCACGACTCTTCGGAGATGTTATCGTTCGCCATGTCGCTGTAGGCGTAGCGCGACGCCGCATCCGTAGGTCGCCACAACATACAAATCACACACAGCACCGCAAACGATAGAATGTGCCAAAACGCCCCGACTAACCACACTGATTCCCACTTTTGGTCAATCATATCCGTCGATTTAAACCACACCTCAAAGCCGAGCCAGAACAAGGAAAAGGCTGCGGCGAGCGCCAAGGCGTTGGTAAAGACGCGATACAGCGCCAACTTTTGTGATTGACGACGCAGCAAAAGCTGCGTGAGCGTTTTCGACAATGACGTAAACGTCCAAATTAAGAATATCGCGTCGAATACAGACACGGGGAGGATTAAGAACATTTTTGCGCCGGGTTTCAAGTCATCAACCGTGCCGACGTGTTCGACGACATCCTTCACGGCGGCGGAGAAAAAATAACACACGCTCAACGCAATCACCTTGGTGCTCAACCCACCGAGAGTTGGGCGAACTACGCCGTACCCCATGCTAACCACGAGCACGAGCGCTCGACTCAACGTCGTGCGCATCGACCCGAGTAAGACTGCAAAAATGGTGGCTAAGTACGGTCGGAATCCAGTGGCGTTGAAGTTTGCGTAGTCAAAATACCACACCGCCGTCTCGCACATTCCGAGCGCCACCACCGCGGTGATACAATTCTGTAATTCTAGCAACTCCTTCCAATGCGCGACGTACGCCACGGCCCAGGAAAACCCGAGCGCCAAGTACGCCATGGCCAAAAAGCCGAAAAACTTCAAATTCGGCGCCTTCATCCCGGGCAAATATCCATCCGGATTCTTCCATATCGTCTTCCCGCGCACCCTCACCCCAGCGTGCTCAGGATCACACACTACAAACCACACGTAATACATCCCCGTCACCTCCACGCTCATCGCCTCTTCGAACGCTCGCGCCTCGACGTTATCGTCGTCGAACCATATCTCGCTCGTCCACGGCGCCGACGCCCCGTCGCTCCTCGCTGACCTATCCACAATCGCCCGCCCCGCGCGCGCACACACCCCACGCTGAACCATATCATCATCGCAACAAAATTTGCGCCCAGATGACCCATCGGTGTCGTACAGACCAATCGCGTCGTACGCTCGCGCGTCAAACGTCACCGCCTCAATCAATCCATTCGCCCCTTGATTCGCCCCTCCCGCCTTCGCCACCGCCTCCGAACGCACGAACGCGACGTTATCAAAACGTATATACGCCCGACCATCACTCACGTGCGGATTCGCGCCCACCCAAGCTTTGGCGCGCGTCGTAGAGGTGTTTAAATCTACGCGAGTCGCAAATAATCCTTCGCGTCCAGCGACGAAGATCGCCGCGTTGCTCACGGCGTACAGCGACGCATCGTCGTACTCGTGCACCGCAGCGCGCGCGACATGCGCGAGCGACGCGAAGACGAGTGCGACGAGCGACGCGCGCATCGCCGGCGCGAACTCGACGTGCGGTGTTCTGGCGACATGAGATCGCATCATCGTGTTGTTGAAATGCATGCAAAGTCTCGCCATTTCGCGTCGCTCGACGCGCGCGCGCGACATCGATCGACCGTGCTTGACGCGTGCGCACGAGAACGTCACCACTGTACGCGATTGCGCGCGTCGTTGGCGCCGGACGCGAGGCGAGGCGACGCTCGGAGACGCGTGAGCTGGGCATTTGACGATGAACGAGCGTTCTCGCGCGCGCGGCTCAAGCCTGGAAGCCGTCGTCGACGGCGATGCGGACGACGAAAAGTACGTGAGTTACGAAGAACTGACGTCGGAGGACGTGCCCACGGCGGAATTTAGGCTGACGTGTCCGGATAAGACTGGGTTAGGGGCGGATATTTGTCGAGTGGTGTTTGAGTTTGGGCTCGTCGTGACGCGCGGGGACTTTACTACGGATGGCGTATGGGCGCTCGTGTTGCTCACCGTGCGCGCTGGGCACGCGGAAGTGAGTGATGATTTAGCCGGGAACGACGATGGGCGCGGCAGAGAGGAAGAGGAGGAGGGGCAAGGGTGGAGAACGAGACGAGTCGCCGTCACGGCGGCGGAGAGCGTGAAGCGCGCGTGGACGGCGTTGGGGAGTAAAATAAGGTTCTGGCGACGCGGGGAAGACGTGTTGGAGCGATCTCGCGCATCAGAGATGGCAAGTTCTTCGAAAATTCGCATGTTCGAGAGCAGCTCGCACGGTGGGTTCGCGGCGGCGGCGATGCTGGAGACGCGAACGTGCGTCGTCGACTGGGAGTTATTGCGACAGCGTCTCGAGTTACTGTGTCCACACAAGAGCACGATCTCCACCATTCCATCGAGTGACTCGTTGCATTTGTTAGAGATGCAGAACCAGCAGCAGTCGTTGTATATTTTGCAGGTTGAGGTGGATGACCGCGTGGGTTTGTTGCACGACGTGACGTTGGCGTTGTGGGAATTGCAGCTCACGGTGCATAGAGCGCACGTCACGACCTCACCGAGTGGTATGGCGGTGGATTTATTCTACGTCACGGATGATTTACACGAGCTTCCTAATCCCGCGCGCGTGGGGGATATTTCCCGGCGCGTAAAGGCTATCGCGGCGGCGACGCCGTCGGCGGCGCGACGGGTTAACATATTAGTGCATCCAGCGCCAGGATTCGTCACGCGCCAAGGGCGCGCGAAAGCTTTGCGTGGGACGGAAGACATGGAGGTGATCATCGGTGAAAGTCCAGAGTTTAGCTTTGAAACCACTGTGGAAGTGGACAATTTGATGTCGCCCGCGCACACGGTTTTCCAAATCAGAACGCGGGACCGTCAAGGTTTGCTATACGATTGCTTGCGCGTGTCGAAAGACCTCAAGGTGTCCGTGAGCTACGCCAAGATTGAAATAATTGAAGGTGGTATATGCGAAGTCGCGCTGTTCACTCGAAATATTGCCAGCGAGGCGCAGACAGATTATTTGTGTTCGAGATACAAGGAGCACGTCGACAGACCGATTGTGGTGCAAATGCTCGCCATACCAACGGATAACTTGACGAGCGAACTGCGGGTGTTCGCACCTTTAGACATTGGTGGGCACACGCGACCGCGCGTGCTGCTCAATGTCACTGAGGCTTTGCAAGACTTAGCGATCATGGTGTTTAAGGCTGATATTTTAATCGACCCGCGCACCGTGGACCAGCCCATTCAAGAGGAAGTGCATAGATTCTTGCTCACCGAATCCTCGGGCGAGCCCATTTCAGATGCCGCGCGTCGCCAGTTAGTGTGCGACCGCGTCATCAATGCCTTGCTACGATAATAATGTACTGTATAACAAAATTCACGAGTTTCTCCAGTCTCCCTCTAAAAGTAACACACAGAGTACAACGGTCGCATGCCTTCCTGCGTCTCAAAAGCATCTAAAATCTCATCAACCTCGCACTCCCAGTCTTCACTCGCCTCGAGCGCCTGGCACAATCGCAGCGCTTGCGGCGCCGCTTCTAAACTATCGCGATGACTGTCCCGCACGTCCAAGTTTACCACGAGCACCGCCTCTGAGTTCCCACCCTTACTCTTCAAATCCGCAATCACCAAATCAAACACGCGCTCTTCAAAACACACGACAACATCAAATTGCTCCTTACCGCTATGCGTCTGCCATCGTTCGGGCTTTGGTTTAATCTCAGCGTTTCTCGAAAGCATTTCAAACATCCCGAGCCGCTCAAACTCCTTCACGTGCTCAGCCCCTTGTGCGCGCAAATCCGCCGCGATGTCCTCGTACGTGATCTCATCGAATGGATACACGTTTGGATCATCCTTCGTCGCCCCCGGAAGTTTCACCGCGCGCCCGGCGCCGTAGGATTTGACGTTTAAGTTGGCCCCGGCGAGCACGCTGTGCGCCTGCATCGAGCGATTAAAGTTCGCCGCGCACACCATCGCGTACCTCTTCGGTTCCGACATCGCGCGAAGAGACGGTGCGGTGACAGGCGCGCGGTATCAACCAACCGCCGGTATCGGCGCGCGCGTCGCGACCGCGGCACGCGGATCACCGGCGTGTGCTGTTCTGAGGCGCAAGCGGTGCAAAGCCAACGCCAAAACTCGTCGCGCGCGACGCACGTCTTCGCGCCCAGTCGTTCGCCGTCCCACCGCGCGCGTCGCGACACGCATCGCCCCGTCCGCACCGCGCATCGCCGCCGCACCGCGCCTCGAGACGTTGCGCAGATCGATTGGATTCGATCTCGTTCGAGCGCACGAATTCATAACCACCGAGTGAGAACACGCCGCGAACGCGCGCGCGATGGACGTCGTGTTTGGTTTCGTGGGGTATGACTTCGCCGTCGTCGTCACCGACTGCACGGCGGCGCAGCAAATCATCGTGCAGAGCCACGACGTGGACAAGACGGTGGAGCTGGACGCGACCAAGGTGCTCGCGATCAGCGGTCCGCGAGGCGATTGCGTGGCGTACGGAGAGTATTTGAAGGCAAACATACGGCTGTACCGGTTGAAATATCAACACTCGTTGGACACGGCGGCGTGTGCGCACTATGCGAGGAATGAGTTGGCGACGGCGTTGCGATCGGGCCCGTACCAGGTCAACTGTTTGTTGGCCGGGTACGACGAAGGCATCGGTCCAGAGTTATATTTCATGGATTACCTCGCCACGAGTCACAAAGTGAATACTGGTGGGCATGGATACGGTGGGATGTTTTGCTTGTCGCTGTTTGATAAGCACTGGGTGCCGAACATGTCTCGCGGGCAAGCGATGGATTTGATTGACTTGTGCGTCGGCGAAGTATGCGAGCGTCTCGTCACGGCGCCCAAAGATTACTTGGTAAAGATTGTAGACAAAAGTGGCGTCGAAACGATCAAATATGACGCTAATGAGCGCTTAAAATTAAGGAAGTAGCACGCCACATGGAATGGGATTGCGCGCGCGGCGCTCGAGACGCGAGCGCGACATGACATGTACTCAGTTTTTAGAATTTGCAATCGTTACGACATCGTTAGTTACAACTCCAGCGTCTTTCTCTCTTTCTCTCTGCGTGTGTGTGTGTGTGCTTCTAACACCTATTCGCGTATATACTCAATCGATGGTGTTCAACCCGTCGGTCAACGCTTCATTTCGCGACTCGCCGAATGTCAACAGTCAGACGCGCTTTATTGACCGCCATCTACCGCGGTCGCCTCGACGATGCAAAAACAGTGTGTGATGAGTGCGAACCCGTGTTGAACGTCTGGCGAGACGCCGATTTCGAGCCGTCGCGCGTGGCCATCCTGGCGCCCAAGCCCAAGGCTGAGATGGTTGAGTTCGTTCTAGACTCTGGGAGCGACGCTTTTGTATCCGATTCTCGAACGAAACCATCGCCCGCGGCGCTCGCGTTTGCCATTTCTCTCCATGAAGATATTTTAGACGTCATTCTGGAGCATGCATTCGAGTCGTATGCGACGACGATGCACGTCGCGTGTTACGCCGCGCAGTTTGGGAACGCCTTTGCGCTGACGCGACTCGAAGACATCGCCGAGCGCGAAGACAATCACGAACTCCGCAAGTTAATCGCCTTTGCGCAATGTTTTCACAAACTGGACGTCAGTCACTGGAGTGCAGAGTGGTATATGAACGTGTATATGGACTATTTCATGGTGGACACGGGTGGAGTGAGCCCGTGGCACGCGGCGGCTTTTCGAGGTAATTTGGCGCCGTTTCGCGGCGCGTCGCCAAATTTTTTACTGGATGAGAAAAAACGAAGCGTGCTCATGTACGCCATCGATGGCGAAAAAGGACACGATGTTGATTTCATCTCGCTTCTCATGTTAAAGTATCCGGAATTCGAAACGGCGAAGCCGTTCTCAGTCATCGCGTTGGAGAATTACGGCGCGCCGCTGCATTTCGCGTGCAGACGTAGAAATCGCGTAGGCGTCATTAAACTGCTCCTCGACACATATGGGGTGGATTGCAACGCTGTGGACGCAGAAGACATGCGTACGCCATTGCATACCGCGCTTGGAAATTGCATCGAGCTCGAGGCGATTAAGGCGTTGGATGCCGCGGGAGCCGATTTCTTCAGTCGGTGTCGGCTGGGATGGATTCCGTTCTTCTATCTCTTGGACGGCGTCGCTCGCGACGAGGCGCGCCAACCTGGTCGCGGCGATCTCGCGAATGAACACGAAGCGTGCATCAAGTACGTACTACAACGTCATACAGAACTCGGGGACACGTCTCTACAAGGGGCGTCGACGACAGCGCTCATGATTGCATGTTTGCACGACATGAAAAAGTATGTAGAAATCATTTTGCTCTCGGTGCCATCCATGAAGAATCTCATGGCCGTGCGCGACAGCCGCCGTCGCACAGCCTATCATTGGGCGTGCGAACGCCAAGCGACCGGTGCGATCGAGATATTGAAAAGGTATGACTTGCTCACGTCTGATATCACTGAAATGCTCGACGACACTGGTCGCACCGGAGCCGAATTACTCCGCGACGCCGTCCACGTCCCGCGCAAGCATCGACACTGGGCACCGCGCATTACGAAAGAGTACGTCTTTCCCGATTTCGCCGAGAACAACGACATCATGGCATCCATCGTCGCTGCTCGGGCAAAGTACGCAAAGGCGTTCGCCGAAGACGGAGAGGACGGAGAAGGTTGGCGCAAAATGAAACTTCGCACGTGCAGAGCGTGCTTCGCGTACACCGACCGCGCGCGACGATGCAGTCAATGCAAAACAACATACTACTGCACCCCAGAGTGTCAAAAACGAGACTGGTCCGCGCATAAAGTCGTGTGCCTTCCCGCGCCGACGGTGAAAGACGCACTCGCTGAGGGCGCGCGCCTGATGCGCGAACGTTCGCGCTAATCGTTTCTATTCCTATAGCTCTGTATTTGACATTATCGCCGCCGCCGTCGCGCGCTACTACTACTACTTCTCACCTCGCTTATGTATGCTCACGCCTTCGATGCCTGTTCGAGGGCTTTGACGCGCGCGACTAAGGAGGAGCACTCCTTCGCGAGCGCTTCGTGATTCTTTTGAATATCTTGTTTAATGATGTAAAACCCCGCAGCCGAGGCGGCAGAAAAGCCGACGGCGAACGACGAAACGCGTGTGGCGAACATGTGCGTTTGCGCGACGGCTGTGTGCGGTGATGGTCTTGCAAACGGCGTCGGTGTGCGCGATAGTGGTGCGCCCGCGTCTGAGGAAGCGCTGACCGCGGGCGGTCTCGGTCTCAAAGCGCGCGCTCGCGTACGCACTCGTGCGTTGTGTTCTCGTGTGCTATATAGATTTGGTGTTGTTTTACAATATGCGAGGTATCGAGGTATCGATATGTATGCCTCGCTCTATAGCGGCGCCAGCAACAGCGCACTACTTTGATGTTATTACGCGCAGCGAATCTCGTAAGAGCCGGAGCGTTCGCCTCGGCCGCCCGACGTACACAAGTACCTCACCCACTTTACGACGTCGTACCCGCTCGTGTCCGTGACCTCTAAGAAACGCACGCGTAAGCCAGATGCGGTGAACATGGGGACTTGGAACTCGACGTTAATCGGGGGCTGTACCCACGGCTTGCGCTCCTCCAACGTGTTGGCCAGGATGACTTCGGCGTCGAGTTGGAATTCTTCATGACCGGCGCAACGCTTGATTTTCCAGCGCAAGCAGTTTTCTTCGGGCACATACTTTGCTTTGCCACCCGTCGCGTTGACGATGGCTCGAGCGGTGTGCTTGGGAACGGGAATACGTACGCGTACCTCGGTGGCGACGGTTTTGTCGCTGTACAGCGACTTCAAGTTTACCGTCACCGCCAAGCGCGTACGTCCGAGTTCTTTCACTGCCGGCATCAGCTTGAACGGAAGTGTTATGCCGTCACTCACGCGATAGCGCACGAGCTCGAATTCGCCATCAGGTGGCGTGAACTCGATGGTCTTCTCGCTGCTAAATTTATTTAACCGAACGCACTGATGAAACTGCAAGTCATCGAGCTCGATAAATCTCTTCGATGTCGCCGCGCTGGCGTTGACATCCACCCCACGCGCACTCGCGCGCGTCTCTTCGCTTAATCGGTCGTTCAACCCGACTTTAATGTTTGGCATACCCGTCAAGAAGGTTTTCATGTAAATAGCTCCCGCAACGCTCGCCCGCAACACCGTTCCCTCTACGCTCATCATCATATTCACGCTCTCCACAATGTCTAAATACACCTGATTCTTTTTATATACCAACCCTTCCTGGCGCCACTGCACCGCACCGGTCACTTGTTTCGCCGCAGCGACCGCCGCGCGCTGGTCCGCGAGCTCTTGTTTCGCGATTTGCTCGCGCGTCGCGTCTCTCGTTGAACTTCTCTGCGTAATGTACGTCTTCAACACCTCCGCTGCGGTGATTTGCGGGTATCCATTGTCGCAAATCTCGTCCAACAACTCGTACAACAGCACGAAATTGCTTCGGATAGCGTTTTCTGTGCACGCGCCAAAGTAGTGCGCGCACAGGCGCGACACGTGCGAGAGAAAAGTAAACCCCAACATCGCATTCGACGCGCCTCTCGTGACGCCAACGACGTAGACGTCGTTACAGCGCTTGAACATGTACGTCACTGATCCTATCGTTCGCATGGGTGCATCCAGACTGCCGTTACGGCGCGCGGAGCGAGTGCTTCTCGACTGTCCGCGCGCATCGATGATCTCACTTCTAAATGCATCGAGTAAGTGCCGCTCAACGTTGTCGCGATACGCGCGCGAGATGAGCACATCCCCGCGCACGTTGACGATGAAGAGCCCGCTCAAGGCGTAGCCCACGTCTGGGGCGAGCGCGGGCATGGGGTTCGCCGTGGTCATCGCGAGAGGCGCGCAATGCCGTCGAGCTACGCGCAAACTTGCGTGATAATCGCGCGCGCGTGGATGTATAGCGTTTGGCGCATTCGTCAGCATGGCTCTAATTTAGCTAAGCATTGATATTTCAAACGCATGCATGCATGCATTGCGCCTTGAAAACTTGTCATCGCGTCCGGTGGACGCATCATCTATGTACATTTCAAGCGCCGCGAACGTTTGCATTCGGTCATCGTACGCGCTTTTGAACCACGATTTTTTAATCAGACGCGATGCGCGGTGGCGTACAAGCACCACCAATTTACGCATCACATCGTCACACATCATCGCGCACACATCGTGCGCGCGCGCGCCATGGGCGCGCGCGCACGAGGTCGCTTCGTGGCGGTCAAAACGCGACTCTCAAATCCGTCGGCTCGCGGCTATGTTTTTTGTTTTAATCTTCGAACTCGCGGGAGCGTTTTCCTCCTCAGGGTTTCCATCGTCCATCATCGTCATCGTCATCATCGTCGCATACGCTACGACGACGACGACGACGACGCACACACACCCCGAGCGCCTAAACGCGCTCCCAAAACACGAGCTCTTACGCGCCTCAGCACTTTTTCAACTGATTCACATCCGCCGCATCCATCGTCCGCCCACGAATCTCCAATCTCCTTACGCTCGTGCGTTCAGTATCGCCCACATTACTTTCAAAATAAAACGTCAACGTCCGCACGTTATCGAACGCCGTCTTATCGAGCTCGAATACGCCGCCGTCCCGCGCGCCTCGGCTCGCGTCCAGCGTCTGCGCCGGCGTCTTCTTCGCGCACTCCTCAAACCCCAACGACGGCTTGTTCACGAACACCTTCACCACCGCGCACGCGGAAACGTCGGGGTCATTCGTGCCGCCACCGACGATGACAACGTGCGTGGGCTTCACGTTCGTCGTGAATGGCACGCTTAAAATGCACGTCTCGTCGTCATCGGTGACGAGCTCCAACGTGTCCTGATCGCGTTCGCCCGCGGCTAAGATCTTCGTCCACGCCCCGTCGTCGGTTGCGTTGAGCACTTCGACGCCGCGCGTGTCGATGTGCGCGAGGAGATCGTCGTCCATGGCGCGCGCGCGTGTGCGGTCGACGACGTCGCGCGCCGTGTCCTCGCGAACGTCCGTCTACATATACTAGTACACAACCCTCGATATGAACCATATCGGATGTCCTCACGAACGTCCGTCTACATATACTATCACACAACCCTCGATATGAACCATATTGACGTCCCAGCACACGCGGGTGTCTGTTCGAAATCCACCCCAGTTCTCATACTCCACCCCATGAAATTCTCATTTATCACATACTCGAATTTCGGGACCTAAATCGTACGTATAGCACGCGTGTTTTATACCATGAAATATATCCATGGACCCCCCCTTGAGGCAAAAATCCATGGGCCCCGTGCGCGCGCGCGTCGTCGTCGTCGTCACACCATGGCGCCCGACGACGACTGCCCGTCGTGCGGCCACGCGCACGCGCCCGGCTCCACGTGCCACCAATGCGGACACTACCGCCGATGCAGCGAAAGCGTCGAACGCGCCAACGGTAACGGCGCATGCGGCACCACCATGGATGCGACCGGCAAGGAACCAATCGTCGAAGTCATCGATAAGTTTTTGTGCATCGGCGCGTTCGAACACACGTCGAACATCGATGTGCTGATAAAATGCGGTATACGAACCGTGATGAATGTGCGTGCGCGAGTGCGAGGCGACACGCGGGCGCGTGTGGGCGCGGAGAAGGGAGTTTTGTGGGTTAGTATTGGAGGGGGGGGGGGACTTTTCGCGCGCGCGCGACGCGTCGAGCGTTTTTCGTGGCGCGTCGCGGGTGTTTGTCGCGACGGGATCGTACTGACGAGGTGTGATGTGTTTTTATCTGTCTGTGTAGGCTGTTCCGGCGTGTACGCCGTGCTGTAGTTCGAGAGATATTACCGTGTTCACCGCGCCGAGCGACGCGAGGGACGCGAGCGCGTTGGATTTGAGCGCGACGGTGAGGATTTTAGAGGAATTACACGTCAAAGCGGAACGCGCAGACGATGCGTTTCCATCGCGCGTGCTCGTGTATTGCATGACGGGTCATTCGCGCGCGCCTTCGATAGCGGTGGCGTACTTGATGTATAGCGAACGCCGGCGCCTTCGGGACGCCGTCGTCGCGTTGGCTCGACGGTATCCGCGCGGCCACACGGCGGTGAAAATCAAACCGTGTGATTACCAGCATCTCGAAGCGTTTGAGAAGACGCTTTTTGGTGAGAATACAGTCTAAGCGAGCATGCAATCGCACGCGCGCACGCATGCGTGGTTCCGTCGTCGATGTGTACGCATCAAACGGGCCGAGACGCCCCAGGGGGGCGTCGCCCGCGAAGACGCGCTTACGAAGCGCACTTTCTAGAAATTCCCGTATTGGAGCTCGTCGCCGCACATTAGCGTCGATGACTTACGTATAGCCCACACTAATCACCCCTCATCGCAAAACTGCCGAGCGATTCATTGTAGATGACATAATTAGAAGTTCCCGACGCCGCGCGCTCGACCGACGTTTGCCTCAGCCGCGCGAGTGTCGCTCGCGAGTTTCGCTCCATACCGTGACGCGGGGAACTTTTCGCGTCGCCGCCGACAACGAACGCGGCATCCAACGGGTCGTTCGCACGCACCGCTCGCGCGCGCACATGCGCGGGCACGCGCTACGCCGCGCGGCGTCCCGGTTCGCGGCGACCCTGGAGGCGACGACGACGTCGTCCAGCGCCATTCGCGCCGTCTCCACGTCCACCGTCGCCGCACACGGCGGGGGGAAAACCAAAGCCACGGCGGAGAACTCGATAGAAATCACATTCATCGATCGCGATGGCGATAGGAAAACCGTGCGAGGGATTATTGGGGAAAGTTTGATGGAAACCGCGCACGCGAACGACGTCGAGCTCGAAGGCGCGTGCGAAGGTTCGCTCGCGTGTAGCACGTGTCACGTCGTGCTTTCCGAAGCCGTGTTCGCATCGCTCCCCGAAGCGTGTGATGATGAGAACGATATGTTAGATTTGGCGTATGGGTTGACGGAGACGTCGAGGTTGGGGTGTCAAGTGAGCTGCGCGAAGGGGCCGCTGGATGGGTGCGAAGTCGTCATTCCTTCGGCGTCGAGAAACTTTGCGGTGGATGGGTTCAAGCCGAAACCGCACTAGTTGTGTTGTGTGGTAGCGGTATGTAGTGGTATCGCTGCCGCCAAGACGTGATGGGTCGTTAGATGGAAGAGTTTGTAGGCGAGAGGTTCGTAGCCGCCGCGGCCGGCGTCGTCGGGTGGATAGAAAATTGTCGACTTGAATACTAGATACATAGAGACGTATTGTTTTTCTTCGAGCGTCTGCGACTGGAGTATTTGCCCCTCTGCATCTTCACACGCCAAATCATCACGCATCTCATGAACGACGCTCTTGACCACCACGTTTACCGCGCGCGCCTGCGGCGCTCGCTCTCGCGCTCACCACCGCAACTGCTCGCTCTAAACCACGTCTACATTCATTAAAAGCATCGCGCTCCTGAACGCACGCAGCCTTCATGTAGTTTCTTTTTCCTCTTCTCATGCACGCGTGTGCGTCGTTTCATGCGTCGTCGCCGTCGCGTCCTCAACGCGTTCAATTGAACTGGCGCCACTCGCTCGTACTTTGTATCATGGACTGCTATGTACGCCATAAATCTACGGTACTAGTACATCAAATGTGTACCACACGGCACACGGCTCGAGTCGCGCGTGACGCGTGTCGATGACGTGGACTCCCCAGTCCCGCGGCGCGATGTCCCGTCGATCGCCGCGCGCGCGTCGACGTTCGACGTCGAACGCCGTCCATCGTCGACGCGCGCGCGCGCGCGATCGCCGACGTTGGATCGATCGCGACTCGTCGAGACGCGTCGAAACACGTGTGCGACCACGTTCGGAACACTTTTCGGAACACTTGTGCGACTCTGTGCTATATTCTGTGTGCGGACGCGTCTGTGATATACTGTTTACCCATATGACCGACCGACCGACTTCGACCGTGACTCGAAACGTCGCGTTCAAGAATATTCCAAGCGGCACTCGCCGACGACGACGAGACGACGACGACGACGACGACCATGCGCGCGACGACCGCGAGGACGATGAAAACGAGATACGCGCTCGCGACGATCGTCGCCGCGCTCGGCGCTGGAAGCGCTGTGCACGCGGTGACGGTGGGATCAGAAGGATTCACCGTGCCTCCGTTGTCGTGCTTCGGTACCGTGGCGACGATGAAGTACGACATGACCTCGGTGACGTCCGATCTCTCGGGGATCACGTATAATCCGGAAACCGGGACGTTGTTCGCCGTGAATAACGGCGATCGAATCGTGTACGAGATTCAGTTCCCGAACACGTTGGTGAATCAGTGGGACGTGAGCTCGGTGTCGCAAGATCTCGAGGGCATCTCCGCGCTCGGCGGACGAAAGTTTGCCATCACGGATGAGAATCCAGCGACGGTGTACCAAGTGACGTTGAATCCGGGTAGCACGAGCTTCGCCTCGTCAACGCTCGGTCAAGGCATCACGCCGGCGGCCGGGAGCAACTTGGGTTTTGAAGGCGTCGCGTACATCGGCGCGACGGTGAACAAGTTTTACACCATTCAAGAAGCGAGCCCGTCGAAACTCTGGAAGTTGGACGCGCCGAGCGGTGGTACCATCACCGCGCAATCGGGTGACTTGGAGGCGTCTCCGTACAAGATTACCTCCGTCGGTGGCTTGACTCGCGGCGGCGACGAGACGGACGAGCTCTTCCTCGTTGTCAAAAATTACAACGCGACGGGTCGCAACAATGAAATTTACGCCGGCCAAAAGGGTATTTTCCGATACAACATCTCCACGGACACCTTCACCGAACGATTCGGCGGTGAAGTGTGCACCATGGGCCAACCGGAAGGTCTCACGTTTTGGAAAAACTCGACGACAAACAAAATCATGATGTTGATCGTCGGCGAGACGAATGAAGCCCGCGTGTACGAAGCCGATCCGACCTGCACCGACTCGATCGGCAGCGTCTCCACCCTCATGGCCACGTGCGCGAAGAAGGAGATCTCCACGAGCGCGTGCGAAAAGACTCAAGAAGACGGCGGATGCCCGTGGACGCGATGCGACAAGTCATTGACCGATCACACGAAGATTTGCACAGACGACGTTCCGGGCACGACCGACTGCAGCGAGGCACAGTGCAAGGCTTATTGCACGAACAACGGCTTCACCGGCTCGAACACCGGTAAGACGTGCACCCACTGGGCGTACGACGTCGCTGAGAAGGAGTGCTACATCTTCGCCGGATGCAACAACGCCAAGTTTGACGCCGATTACACGACGTACATCACCCAAGACCCGACATGCGAACGTACTCTCGAGGACTACCCGCTCGGATGCGAGACGAGACGTTGCGACAAGACTATGTCCACGCACAACAAAATCTGTGTGAAAACGACTCCGGGCACGACGGATTGCACCCTCGCCGAGTGCAAAGCGAAGTGCCAAGCGCACACCGATTTCACGTGCACCACCTACGCTTACGACGTCGCCGAAAGGGAGTGCTACCTCTTCGAGACGTGCGTCAACGAGGGAAACGACGCCGATTACTCCACCTACGTCTTGCAAGACCCCACCTGCGACAAGAACAAAACCGAGGGCGGTTGCGTTCAACGCCGATGCAACAAGGACCTCATGCCGACGACGCACGAAAAGGTGTGCGTCGACGACTCCCCGGCGCAACAGTGCACCATGGCCCAGTGCGAATACAAGTGCGCCAACAAGACCTTCACCAACATCGACAGCGAAGCGTACTGCACGCACTGGGCCTACGACGTAGTCGACAAGGAGTGCTACCTTTTCTATGGCTGCACCGGCGAAGCGTACGACGACGATTACACGCTCTACACCCAGAGCTACGGCGAGCGCACGGCGCTTATCGCAGCCGGTGAGCCGGCGCCACCAGCGCCGCCGCCGACGACGACGAGCGCCACGATGGACCTCGTCGGTCCGCGCGCCGCCGCGTTCTCCGTCCTCGTCGCCGTCCTCGTCGCCGCGCTCTTCGCGTGAGACGCCGAAAATTTATACGGACATCGAGCAGTTGATTATTTTGTCCGTCTTGAAGATTTATTTTGTCCGTCTTGAAGATTTAAACAGTAAATTAATAATATCATCATTATCATCATCATCATCATCACGTTCGCCTCGTCGCGACATGTCGACCGATCGCGACCTCGTCGTCACCGCGCGGTACGCCGGTGTGTCCGCGACTTGAAATACTATACTACCTGGTAGATACATAGAGACGTATTGCTTGCTACTATGCGTGTGTGTGCGTCGAATGACGACACGCACGTTGCCTATCGATTGTTCTACTGGTATTCGCTACGCAGCGGCGGGCATCGCGCGCGCCCTGCGACGGTGGCTAATCGAAAAAGTCTTCGACATCGAATTCGGGATCGAGCAGCGCCGGGCCGAACCGCGACAAGTCCACGCCATCCATGATGAGATTCTCAAACGTTTCCTCGAGATCGGTATCGCCGATGAGCACGGCACCTTTCATTTTGCCACGCAGCAACAGCACGCGAACGTACGTTGACGCGGAAGGATTGTCTTCATCCACGCGTTCGCGTTGGTACGTCGCGACGTCTTCGACGGGCTCGTCGTCGAGCTTTTGCGCGTTGTACGCGCCGAGCAAGACCACTTTCAGGCCAAAGAATTGCGTGACGTGCGTGAAAAGTTCAAAATTAAACCCAAATGCGTCGGCATCGCACACACCAGCGTGAACTTTTGCGGCGAATGCGCCAGTCTGCGCCGCGTGGCTCCACAAACGCATTTGAAACCAAGGCGCGTCGCTCGAGCGCGACCGCGCCTCCATCGAACACGCATCACCGACGGCGTAGATGGAGTCCGCGTACGGCCCAACGGTGCGCATGCACTCGTCGACGAGAATGCCGCCGTCGATGGATGACCGCGGGGCATCGCGAGCGTCAAGCCAATCACATCTGGGTTCGACGCCCGCCGCGGAGACGACGACATCCGCGAAGAGCGTCTCGCCGTTACTCAGCGTGATGACATTGCGCGCGCCGTCTTCGTGCGCGTCAGCAATGGTGGCATTTTTGATGATTGTCAACTTCATGCGATGTGTCGCAGTTGTCCCCGTCGCATCGCCGCCGCCGTCGCGGCATCGAGCGCGGAAGCGAGACGTCCAATCCGGTCCCGCCGACGACCCCAACATTCTGCGCTTCGCATCGCGTCCGTCTTCGTCGCCGGCCACGACGTTTGGGTATATCGCCCAATCCTTTTTCGCGCGGCGCGCCGCCTTCATCCTCCGCCGTGCGTACAAAATCCGCCCAAAGAAATCCGCGGCGTCGGCGTCAAACATCGCGTCGCCCAACGCGTCGTGCTTCATCACCCACACCAATTCGCACGCCTCCATCGCGCGCGTCGACTCCACACCCACGCCACACAGCGCATCGACAATTTCAAGCGCAATCGCACCGTTCCCGACTAAAACCACCGCGGTCGCGTTCGCATTCGTCACGCGACGCGCGAGCGCGTCCACGCTCTCGACGTCGCGCACCTCGAGCGCATCCACGCTCGCCGGCACCGCACGCCTCGGCCGTGCGCCCGTCGCGACGCACAGCGCACCGTACCGCACGCACGCCCCGGTGTCGAGCGTCAGCGTGCGCTGCGCGGCGTCGTGTCCGACGACGGCGGCGCTGGCTCGCGCGCACCCGCGCGCCGAAAAACTCGCCAGCGACGACGCCCCCACCGCGAATCGCGCCGCCCGGCGCGTCAGACGCTCTGTGACTATTACATCTTTCGCCACGTTTGTCGGATCAATCAACAGCATCGTCGTTGACGAGGATTGTCGGTATCCAGGATGACGTTCCGCGGCGCGAGGATTAAAGTCATCGTCGGCGCCGAAATCATCATCCTCGCCCGTCGCGTCAGCGTACGCCCGCGCGAACGCACACCCACCCACGCCCGCACCGACGATGACGACATCGTACCACGCGCCGTCCACGCACGCATCGACCGCCTCCGCGACGCCAGCGCCGCGATCGCGACCGTCGTCGCGAACGCCATCATCATTCGCGCACGGCGCGCACCACGCGTCCGCGTCCGCGTCCGCCGTCGTCACGCACACCACGCGCGCATCCGAATCCGACGCCCCCAACCTCACGCGCCGACACCGCGAACACATGCGCCCACGCACGCGCGCCGCTGGCCCGCGAAGTCGCGGTCTGTGGTGGCTGCGAATGCACTCGATGCGCGCGTTGGATGGTGACGACGACGCGAGACGCGCGCGCGAGACGCGTGAACGCTGTGAAGAGCGACCACGAGTGCGTTGGTGGGTGTTGAACCGTCCCGTGAGACGCGTCGTCGTCGTCGTCGTCGTCGTCGTCGTCGTCGGTCACGCGGCGAAAAGTACAGTTTTGTGTTGACTGGTGGTCGAGGACGAATGTTTGCGTGGAAACATAGCGCGGTGCGGCGCCGCGTCCTGGGCGCCGTGCGCGCGTGGATGACAGCGCGATCGTCGTCGTCGTCGGCGGCGGCGGCGGGCGGTGGTCGGCGGTCACGCGGCGAAAAGTACAGGTTTTGTGTGACTGATTGATCGATTGATTAATGCGATCGATCGATCGATCGATCGATTGAGTGGTGCGCGGGGCGTCGCGCGAGCGTCACGCATGTATGTATAGACACACACGCGCGTGCGCGCCACGCATATATATAGATGCATCGCGCACCGCCGCGTCGACGGCGCCGCGCGACGATCGTCACCGATCCATCCATCGATCCAAATGGAACACGAACCGTCGCACAGCGTCGCGTCAAAGTGGATAAGATCGCATCGATCCAAAGGGAACGCGCGCCGTCACATCGCCGCGCACGCGTTCCGCGCGAACGCGAACGAACGAACGCATCGAGAACGCGCACACGCGGTCGACCGACGAGACGCGACGCGACGCGCGCGACGAGACGCGAGCGAGCGCGTAGCTTGAACGCGACACCATCAGCTCGAGTGTTAACTTTTTCAAGTCTTTCATCATGAGCGCGACGACGACGTCTGCGTCGTCGTCTCTCGGCGCCGCCGTGCGCAGTGCGCGATGCCGAACGACGCGTCGTCATCGGTGTCGCGTCGCCGTCGCGCGCCACGCGGCGGCGGGGACGAAGACGAAGAGAATATCCAACCCCGAGGCGGTCGACGCGGGACGCCGCGCGCCCGCGGAACCCGTCGAAGAGTCGCGCGCGCGCGTCAAACTTCCATTCGGTGACGATGGCGCGATCGATATCGTCGTCGTAAAGCTTCCCAGTGGTGATGTCGATGTGACGTTTGCGCTCGTGGGGGCGGCGAGCGCGGCGAATGCGCAAGGCGGCGGGGTTGAGTTGCACTGGGCGACGACGTCGACGGAGGGCGACGTCGGCGCGTGGCGCGCTCCGGCGGCGACCATCGCGTGCGATGGCGTCACGCGCGAGTTTGGCGACGGCATCGCGAAGCGAAGTGTGTTTGATAAAGCGACGAATGCGTTGGTGGTGCGCGTGCCGGCGAGCGAGGAGGATGTGGGGTCCATCGTCGGGATTTGCGTGAGCGGCGATTTTTGGGCGCACGCCACCGACGGCGACGTGCGCGCGACGATTAAACGCTTGAGTTTGGCTGGTGGCGCGAGCGGCGGCCTCGAAGCCCTGGCGCGTCGCGCCACTGACCTTGAGGGTGGATCGGTGAACTTGTTTACGCGATTTTGCGCGGTTGATGGCGCGCTGGATGACGCCGCGGCGCTCGGCGGCGCCGGCGCCGCCGTCGTGTACTCGTGGTTGCGTTTGAGCTCATTAAAACAGCTCCACTGGTACGCTGGGAACAACTACCAGGGCAAGGACATGGCGAGCATGCAGGAACGTCTCGCTGGTCGCATCGCACACAAGGCTGCGACGGCTGAAGACCCAACCGCGCGAGGATTAATGCGCGCGTCTCTCGCGTTTCTCCCGCGCGGCGGCGGCAACGGCGACGACATTCGCATGGGCATTTTAAACATCATGCGCCAACACGGCATCAAAGAAGGCCACCGACCGGGCATTGAAGACCCATTCATCGCGCAGTGGCACCAAAAGCTGCACTCGAACACCACGCCCGATGACGTGAAGATTTGCGAAGCGTATTTGCACTTTTTGCACACTGGCAACTGGGATGACTTTTGGGAGCATTTGTGGAACAACGCGCGTCTGACGCGCGAAGATTTAGCCGGCATGAAGGCTGGATGGCGATCCGATGGCATCACTGGTCCAGCGTATCACATGCCGCACATGATTGATTCATTCAAGCATTATTTGTGGATTTTAAAGACGACGCACGGTGGGGGAGACGTGGATAGCGCGATGAATTTCGCGCGCCACGGGTTGCCCGGGGACGTGGCGTGGGAGGTGGATGACATGTTACAAAATCGCGATGCGTGGTGGGTACCTGGGAAGATTGTCGAGATTCGTGAAAAGATGCTGCACGTGTGGCAAAATGATGCGCCGAATCGCGATGTGGTGATGCTTGACGCGACGCTTGAAAAATTTTTCCGAACCAAGGTGGAATCCGTGGACCACGCGGCGATGAGCGCGGATGATTTGCTCGAGTTGTTGGAGTTGTCGTTGAAGAATGCGACGCTGACGCAAGATTCACCAAAGCTTAGTATGGCGTTGAGCTACTTGCGCGCGGCGATGGGTGAGGCGAACGGTGCGCGATGGAGCGAGTCGTGGGCCAAGACGATGGACGCCGCGCTCGAATATTGCGCCCTCGCCATGGAGCACGACATGGACTTTTTGTGCTCTGCGACGCAATCTGCGGCGAACATCATCGCAGCCAAGAGCACGAAAACTGACCCAAAGTATTTGATTAACTTTGGTGAAGAAAACGTGCGTTCGCACGTGGTGTTTGTGGTGTCGCAATTGATTTCTTCGCTTCGGCCGACGGTGCGCGCCGCCGCCGGACGGTCGCCTTGGCTCATCGCCAGCGTCGGTGATGCCGCGCTCGAAACCTACGCGGGCGTGGCGAAGATTGAAACACTGAGCGAAATCCAAGGTGAAGACTTTTCATCCGCCCCAATGGTGTGCTTCACGGAAAAGCTCGGTGGTCTCGAGGACATTCCCGCGGGCGTTAAAGCCGTCGTCACCAAGTCGCCAGTGGATTTATTGAGCCACATCGCCATTCGCGCGCGCAACACCAACGTATTGCTCGCCAGCGTCGCCGACGACGCGCTGTGGGCGAATGTCGTCGCCATGAATGGCGAACACGTGCGATGCGCGATCGTGGACGAGGCGTTGGTGATTGAAAAGGCCAACGTCTCATCCGCGGCTACGACTTCGGCTTCGGCTTCGGCTTCGGCTTCGACGACCAAGGTGTCCATCAAGCCGTACACGCCCTCAGAATCGTGGGTCATCACCCCAGACGCGTACGTTGAGTCAATCGTCGGTGGTAAGAGCAAGAGCTTGGCTGAAATGGCTAAGGAACTCGCGGCATCTGACGCCGCCGCCGGCGTCGACGTCCCGGGATCGTTTGCGCTTCCATTCGGCTCATTTGAACGCGCGCTCGCCGAAGACACTGAAACTCGCGCGCAACTCGACGCCGCCGTGCGCGCGATTGAATCGTCAACCACCGCGAGTGAACGTCGCGACGCTTTGGCGCACGCGCGCGAGATTATCGCCACGCAACTCGTGTGTCCGAGCGGATTAGAGGCGCCGTTGACGCGCGCGGCGAAGACGCTCAACGCCGACGCCGACATGGAGCGCGTCTGGGATGCCGTCTGCGGCGTCTGGGCATCCAAGTGGACCGAACGCGCGTGGCTATCGCGTAAGGCGTGCGGAATTCCTGACGCCGACCTCAACGTTGCGGTTTTACTCATGGAGCTCGTCGACGCGGAGTACGCGTTTGTGCTGCACACGGCTAATCCGGTGACGGGCGACGCGGATCAAGTCTTTGGCGAACTGTGCGTCGGTCTCGGTGAGACGTTGGTTGGAAACGATCCGGGGTGCGCGTTAGGATTCACAGTGAGCAAGTCTACGGGCGAGATTACGATTCGATCGGTGCCGAGTAAGCTTCAAGGACATTTCGCGCCGGCGGGCGGGACGATTATCGCCCGAAGCGACTCCAACGGGGAAGATTTGGAAGATTTCGCCGGCGCTGGATTATACGATAGCATCACCGCGGAAGCGACGGAAGAGCGCGTGATTGATTACGCGTCGTCGGTGCTCGTGTGGGATGCGGCGAAGCGCGACGGATTGATTACGCGCATCGCCGAGGCTGCCAAGGCGATTGAGTCGTACCGAGGCGCGCCGCAGGACATCGAAGGCGCCGTCGTCGGCGACCGCATCGTGTTGTTGCAAACTCGCGCGCAAATATGTTAGGCTATAGTTCGTTACTGTTGTTACCCGCCGCTAGTGTGTTTCTGTGCTACCTACCTACCTACCTAGTGTGTCGTCTATTGTTCTTCTACGATGTCGATGTTACACAACGCTTTCGCCGAGCGAATGATATCGTCAGCGACGCGCCTCGTATTTGCCTCGTGCTTGAACGCGAGAGATTTCAGCGCACTCGCGGCTGCAAATATGATACGCCTATTATGTGCCGCGATGGTGTCTTCGCTATCGTCGTCGTTGTCCTGGAGCGACGTCGCGCGGCTTCGAATGACGTTTGAGAGAATTTCAACAGCCCCGGCGTCTCCAGCCACCGTTTGATTCTCCGTGCTCGCGTTATACGCCACGTTGCGCAGTGCCCCGATAGATTCCACGCAATGTTGCTCGCGCACGAGCGCGCACAGCGAAGGAATGATGCCTAACCGTCTACATGCGTCTCTATTCGCCCCGCTTGCGCACGCGAGCTCTCGAACCGCCGCAGCCGCCTCGACTCGATGCTCAGCGTCGAGCGTCGAGTTCGCCAGACGCTCGCCGAGTGTCGTCATCATTTCAATTGATGCTTCGCGCTTCCGCGACGGTCGAAGCTCACGTTGCGCGAGCGTCCTTTGGCTGAGCGTCCCGTGTCTCCACGCGTCGGCGACGTGTAATTCCAAATCCGTCAATTTTGCACCCGCGTCTCGAAGCGCCGAAACGGCTTCGGCGTCGCCCAATCGCAACGCCCACGCGGCACCGGTGCGTTTCCATCGATCCCACGCCTCGAGCCCGCCCTGGCGCGTCTTTAACGGCGCGCACGCAGTGATGGCAACGCGAATGGTCGCAATGTCCCCGCTTCGCACGGCTAAATGCAGAATAGTTTGCTTGTCGGCGTCTTTAACGCCAGCACATCCCACAGGCGCGCGGCGGATGAGTTCTTCAAGCATATCCACGTTGCCTCGTGCGGCGGCGATGTGCGTTGCGAGCGTGTTCGCACGTGATGGCACAGAGATGTCGGCGCCGGCGTCGAGCAACGCGCGGACGACTGAAATCGCCCGCGGCGACGGGCTAGCCGCCGCCGCTCGGAGGCATTCGGCGTCTGGCTCGACGCCCGAATGTAACAGTGCGCACACGACGCCGACAACGCCCCGCCCGCACGCGGCGCGCATGCACCGCGCGTCAGCGTCGAAATCATCCACGTCGCTCGTCGATGAATACGGCGACGAACATTTGTCGTCGTCGTCGTCGACCGCGACGCCATTCGCGATGAGGTAGTCGGCGTAATCGCGAAGCACGGGTCTGGCAAATATTTCGCACGGCGCGAATGGACCGTCGATGACGCCAAACGCGCACGCCGCGGGTTCGTCGTCATTTGGGAGTAACGCCGCAGCTTCGCCATCCGTCAAGCCAATCGTCGACGAAGACAATGTCGACGAATTCGGCGCTAAGCGCAAGGATTTCTCAGCCACCAACGCGCGAGAGACCAAAAGCACGTTCAACGACGTCCCGCCGATCGCATCGAACGCGTCCAACGCACCGACGCCGCGCTCGTCACTCAATCCCAACGCCTCCATCCACATCCGCGCCAGAGCGCGCTCGACGCCGTTCCTGGGCGCTTCGTAACGTGGGCGGTACACCGACGTCACGCCTTCGAGCAATCGCTCACGAAGCGTCATTCGACAGGTTTTGCCACTCGATGTCATCGGCCAAGACGCGAAATCGACAAATACATACCGAAGAGGTACGGCGTGCGTCGGCAGGCGATGTCTCGCCCATCGTTCGAGCGCTCGAGCGTACACGCCGTCATCGAACGCGTCGTAGTCTCGTCGTAATTGCACGTGCGCCGTCAACGCCGACGACTGCGCGTCATCGCTGTTGACGTCGTAAAATACCACCGCATTCGCCACGAGTGCGTCGCACGCGCGCAGAACGACTTCGATTTCATCCAGCTCCACGCGGTAGCCGCGAATTTTCACCTGTCTGTCCCGCCGGCCGAGCACGTACAATTCCCCGCTTTCATCCACGTACCCGTCGTCTCCGGTGAAATACACGCGTCCTCGATCGGTATTTACGAATGCTTCCGCCGTGCGAGCGACGTCGCCGACGTATCCCGCGGAAACGCACGCGCCGCCGATGACAATTTCGCCAGCGACGCCCACGTCGTCGATAAACGTCGCGCCGCATTCATCTTCGTCTTCGTCTTTTCGTTTGGCAATGTACACGCACGCGAACCCATCGATCGCATACGCCTTCCCCGCACGCCTCGCATCATCACCTACGCGCATTCTCGCGTACGTTTGCACCACCGTCGTCTCTGTCGCGCCGTACGCGTTGTACAATTCCACCGCCGGCGCCCACGTCTCGAGCGTCTGCGTCGACATCTTCTCCCCAGCCAACGTCACGCATCGCAACGTCGGCACCTCGCTCGGCGCGCAACGCAACAAAGAAAACACCGTCGGCGTACAGCACACGTGCGTCGCCCCGCTCGCGCGCACGACGAGTGCGAAATCGCTCTGAATCATCGCTCGGGACGACGCCGCGCACGTCGCTCCAGCCAAAACCGCCGCGCACGCGTCGCCCATATACAAATCAAACGTCGCGTTCGACGCGAGCATGACCACTGAATCGCTCTGTATGCGCTCGACGGCTATTTTATTCCTCGCATACGCCATGACGGCGTCGTGCGTCGCCGGGACAGGCTTTGGAGCTCCGCCCGACGTGCCACTCGTAAACGCCAAATACCACGTCGCGTTCGGCTCCTTCTCCTCCTCCTCCTCGTTCGCATCCATACCCTCCCCATCATCGTCGAACGCATCCATAACGATTATCCCTACCTCGTCGCCATCGATGCCGAGCCGTGCCTTGACGTCGCGCGCGTTGTCCGCCGTCGCGCAGACGACGTCTTTCGCCTTTGCGGCGTCGAGCGCGGCTCGACACCGCGCGGGCGGCCACGCCTCCGTATCCACCGTACACACCGTGCGCCGCGCGCGTGCGGCGGCGAGCAACGTAATAAGCGCTTCGGCGCCGTCACGGGCGGTGGAGACGACGACGGCGCGACGACGCGAGGTGGAGCAGAGCGCGCGAGAGGCGCGCGAGACGGCGGCGTCGAGCGCGCGCGCGTCGAGCGCGAAAGTCACGGCGCCGGTGGCGTCGACGACGACGAGCGCGGGCGCGTGAGGGTGCGTGAGCGCGCGCACGCGCAGGGCGTCGGCGGCGGTGCGCGGTGGCGGCGCCGGCGACGGCGCCATGGCGCGCGCGGTTGTGAGGCGGCGAGGCGAGGCGGTCAAATGTGTGTATTAAAATATAAATGCTGACCGACGTCTCTTGGTGAAGAGAGCTACTAGGATATATATCTATCATAGGAACGCGTTGGATTGATACGCACGGTGTCGGCGTGTCAATCGCGTTCGGCGTTCGTGGAACGCTTATTTCTTTCCAAACCACGACGCGCGCGCGGGCGCGGGCGCGGCGGCTTCGGCTTCGGCTTTGGCGGCTTCGGCTTTAATCGCCTTGGCTCGCGCCGCTCGCGGGGCGTCGACGTCGATATCCGAAACCATTAATCGCTGTTCGAGCGCGAGTTTGGATTTGTACAACTCGCGCATCTGTTCGTCTTCGTTGACGGATAATAGCGGCAACGCGTTCAACGCGTCTTCAACCTTGTCGTCATTCGTCAACGACGTGTGAAACATGTCAAATTGCTTACTTATCGTAGCCTTGGTGCTCGCAAACGACGACGACTTGGCGTCGCGTAACGCTCGGCGCTTATAGGCCTTTGCGCTGTCTTTACCACCGTCAGTTTCGGGGATGACAAACGCGTCGGCGTTGGAAATCTCGACGGAATCGTAGCGCTGTCGCGCCATTTCCCGAGCGACGCCTTCGGCGCCGAGTCGAGCGCCGACGTTGCGAATGTTCGTCAACGTGTTCATAAACGCACGCTTCTGCCCGGGCTCAGCCACGGTGGCGAGCCATTCGTACACGAGATCCTTGTTCGCCTCTTGCACCGTTTGATGCACCGCGTCCGTTTGTTGCGAGTACGCGGCGACGAGCGCCGGGTCAAACATTTCATTGTACATTTCGTCGATGAGCCCGCACGCGAGACGCAACACGTCGGGTGGAAGCACGCGTAACGTGTACTCAATCGTCTCCGCCGTGGCTGGTTCAAACACCACTCGCCCGCGTTCGATGGCTTGCGCTATTTCCACCGTGTCCTCAGCTCGAGCTTCGAGCCACATCAAGCGGAAGTTTGGCCCGCGCAACGCGTTAAACTTAAACATGCGACGGAACAATCGCAGGTAGCGAATGCGAGCGAAACGAATGTACCGCACAAATCTCGCGCTTCTCGCACCCGTGACGTTGGATGAAATGTCCACAATCAACAGCAAGAACTGCAAGAAGATGACTAAAAAGTCAATGCAGTTGAATGTGTCGCGCAGGTACGCGCCTTCGCCCAAGATGAACCCCATGGAGATGATTTTCACCAACGCTTCAAAGGAAAACACGGCGTTGATGGCGAGATTGAACGCGGTGACTCGAGCGTAGGCGTCGGAGACGTAGGCGTCTTCGTACGTGACGTTTTCGGCGATGAGCACGCCGAGGGATAGAAACACCGCGACGGTGACGCACTTGTCGAATAATGGGTGTCGCATGGCGCGCCAGCACCAGTATCGCAACGGCAAATCGGAACGGAAGACGTAGAGCGACGTGCCCTGCGGACCGCTCTCGTGCGTGCCAATCTTTTCAGGCTTGTAGATGTCTTTTTGAGTTCTGTACTTGATCAAGAACATGAGTTTCTTCATCCAAGGGAAGAATTCGAGAACGACGACAAAGGTTTGGATGAGCGTCACGCCGACGAGACCAAACATAATGACAGTCGTGGCGACAGACGTGGACGTGTCGCCCATGATGCCGAGTTGAAAGTAAAACCCAGCGATGAGGGTGATTGTGTTCATGCCCGTACCCGCGAGTTCTGCCACGTTCAGGTTTGTGCTGACGTATGGGTTACGCGTGCACGCGACCGTGATCGCGGTAAAGATGACAATCGCGGCAAAGGATTGAAGCAAGACAGCCTCCGGGAAGAGCACCTTGACGCCGGTGATGGATAACTTTTTGAACAAATCCACGCAGATCCAGAGATAAAACGCTGGTCGCACTGACGTGTACGTCATACCGTATCGCGCTTCAAACTTTTCGATGAGCAAGGCGCGGTCACGTTCAATCTTTGACGCAGTCGTGGCGAGCACGTGCACGCGGGCACGCGTTTTAGACGACGCGCGGTGCGCGTACAGCCACGACGCGACCAAAATGATCAATCCAATCGGATACAGCACCAGAGCGCTCAATGCGAGAGGCTTCATCTCCAAATGTCGCCCGGCGTTGCATTCAACCTCTGGCGCCGCGGTCAATCGCACGGATTCACCGTTATTCTTGCACTCGAAAAACTCAGTCACCGTGCGCGAAAGCAACATGTACCCCCACCACATGGCGATGATGAACGAAGGCACCGCTTTGTCGATGTTCTCCTTGATAATGCGCGTGGCTGCTCGCCGCTCGTTTTCAATATCGTCGAGTTGTTCCTTTGTTAGCTCGTATTCGGCTTCCTTTTTACTCTTCTTCTTGTGCAGTCTAAGCTCGTCGTGTCTATCCGCCTTGCGCATCGCTTCGACGCTCTCCTGGTACACGCGTTGACGCAAACCTTCGTTTGTCGTGACGCCGTACATGTGTCGCTCGAGCATGTCGAAATCGTCGCCTTTACCGCGCAGTTCTGGGCGGTCGAATGGAAGGCCGTCGCGCGATATGGCGAGTTCGGTCCACTTGTCGGCGTCGATGTCAAACTCTTTAAGCTTTCGTCGGCGTTCAATCAACCGACGCTTTTTAATCCCGAGCACGGCTTGCATCGCCACGTCTCTCCAGCATCGAATGACTACCGCACAGGCAATGATGAATAACCAACCGAACGGGGCAAACATGGTGACTTGGAAACGCGTGAAATAATCAAACTCAGTCACGCACTCCCAACCGAGAATTTGCAAGTCGGCGTACGAAAGCGACGACACTTGCATCCATCGCGCCAAGACTTTTGGCCAAGGCACTTCGAAATATTGCATCCCAGCCGTGACTTGGAAGAAAGACAACATGATCGTCAACGCAGGAATGACTGGATGACGCGAGAGCTCGAACAAGACGTAGAGCGCCACAGAATAGCCAAGAATGATAAAGAAGATGCGCGTGATGGGTTCTGGGTCGCACGTTTCGCAAAACGACGCGTATCTGTAATGATCCTTGGCACACGTCGTACACGCATCAGCTACGTACGCTGGGGTGGTGTCCGATGAGAATCGGGGCCCAGCGCACGTCAACGCCCGTACTTCGTCTTCGCTGAACTTCTCGACGCACGACGCGCCAGGGAAGCACGAAAGGTTTCTCGCTCCATTGGTTGGATCTTGCCAGTATCCTTCGTAAGGAAGAGGCGTGTGTAATCCATACTCGGTACACTTTTGTCGATCGAGCGAGCATGGTCTACATGAACCATCACTCAATCGAACGAACCCAATGTCACATTTGCAATCGGATTCATCATCGCTTCCAGATGCCGAACGCTTGTTCACCGGACACGGCGTACACACGTGCGCGCCGGCGTAGTCGCTGTACGTATCCGCGGGACACGGTATGCACACCGTAGAGCCTAAGAAAGACGTGTAACTACCCGCTGGACATGAGCCGCAGTTTTGTTGATCTGGGACATTTGCCGAGTTGAAGGTGCCGAGAGGGCACAAATCACACGTTTCACCGTGGTCTCTATTCACGCGTTCTCCACCGCGGCACTTGACGTGCACCGTCATGGTGACATCTTCACCGCGAGCGGGCGGAGACACGCTCGTATCTTGAGCGTACCACTTGAACGTAACCTCGCCATAAATGAATTCACGAGGATTGAACATCAGCAGCGCGGGACCATTGGCAGAGTCACCAATGATGTCGCCCACGGCGAGAACGTTGGCGCTCAAGCCAGCGATGGTGGCTTCAGAGTAAGAATACGTCACCAAATTCGTACCGTTGTACGTGGTAGCCGCGGGTGCGACGTACGGGTGTAATGTACCAGCATATCCAGCAGCGCCGCGCGCGGGGTCGCTGGATGCGATACTGGGGAGCTCACTCAACACGTATTGAATGGTGCCAAATTGTTGTTGGTCGACGTCGTATGCTAAAAGCGCCACAGCCGCGACTTCATCGTGATACACATTCGCCTTGCCCGTATTGTCATACGCAGACCCGCACGAAATCATCACATTCTCGCGGTTTACGACATCGTCAAACTTGTTCAAATCGTCAATGAATGGTGCGTACGCGTAAAATTCCAAGTCCCGGCGTTGCGGGTTGTCAAGATACGCTTGAATTCGTGCTCGCACAATTTGGTACCCTTGTAAGACTTGCAAGTCTTCAGCCTTGCCTTTGAAGTCCACCAACTCGTCCACCGAAGACTTGAGCGTAGAGTTCGGCCCACACGCACCTTGCGGTGGTTGGTCGACCGCGTCAATGGTCACCGTCACGGTGACGATTTCAGAGGTAGCCCCGTGAGGGTCCGAAGCCTGGTACTGGAAAGTATCCGTGCCGTTGTAATACGGATATGGTTCGTATGCAAATCCTCTACTGTACGGATTCGCTGCGACTCCAGTCTGTGAGACGGTACCGAGCGTTGGCACGACAGCCGTGCTTATGATGCTATGCAAGAGCTGAAGTGTTGTTTCAGTGTCCGTGGTAGCGAAATCGGCTGCGATGCCAGTCGATTCAGTCGTCGAGAACGCCATGTCCTCAGCGACTGGTCGCGTGTTCGTTTCTGATTTGAGACGAAGCAATATCCAAGCTTTTGCGACGTTTGAGACTTTCCCAGACAAATCAATAGCGACGTATGAAAAGTACGTCAAGTTGAAACCAGGATGCTCCTCTCGAGACAACGTGGAGAAATCAAAGTTTGCCCCGTAGTCTTGAGTCATCAATTCTTGCACACGATTCGCGAGATCAGTGTTGGCGTTTGCGGTGTACGTAAACACTGGTTTTTCGGTGTAACGTTTACCGCCTATAGTCACTTGATCTTGAAGCGTGATACCACCGACGTTCATCGTGGGTTCGGTGACAATCTGGTAGCGGTAGATATCATTCAACTTAGCAGTATCCGTGGAGTCTTCATCGGTTGCGTTGAAAGAAAACGTCTGCGGAGTATCTTCCCGAACATCAATGTAAATATCGTTCGCAACTGGTGCGGTGTCACCGTTGCCGAGCCTGATTTCAACAGTTGCGTACTTTGACCGCAGCGGACGCGGTTCTGGACCGATGACTCCGTCTGTTGTGTAGTACACGAAGCGATCGTTGCCGTAATTTTCAGCGTTTGGAGTGTAACTAAACACACCAGTGCCCTTGTCGTACACGAGCTCACCCTTGGTGGTGTTGCACGAAATTACGTATTCGAGTGCGTCGTTATCTGGGTCGTTGCCAACCAAGTTGGCGTTGACCAAGCCGGCGACGCGCGGATCTGGAATGTAGAAAATCAGCGATTCCGACGTCGGCGCGTCGTTCACGGGTTGGAAGATCGCCCGTTGCACGGCGCATCCTTCTTCATTTTCTGGGCCATAGTCATAACAGCACATTTTGATGTAGCGATCGGTGTCCGTCATCGCCGGACCGCTGTTTTGAAGGTAGATGCTTTGCATCGCCTTGAGATACGCCGTCCAAGATGCTTCACCCGTAAATGTAACGCTACGTTGTTCGTCACCAAACGCCGCTACAATGTTTGTAAAGTTCGCCGGCATTGTGGTATTGTACTGAACGTACTGCTCCACGATAGCTGTCGAGTTGTAAGACAACGTGTCGCCGTCTTGAAAGACGCCGTCGACATCCGAAATGGTGACAACACAACTTCTCCAGTACTGATTATCGACGTCAACCACAGCCCAAGGTGCCCCAATTGGAATGCTTTCCTTTTCCGTGTAAATGGTTGGCAAATCGACAAATATTTGAGGGGCGTCGTTTACGCCTTCTGTGTCCATGGCCATCACGGGACCCGTGGCCACCGCGCCAAACGAATCCGTAATCGTAACTTCGTAGAAACGAGTCGACCCCGTGGGATCGAGACTGATATCAGAGAAAGCAATACTATTGATCGTGCTCATGAATTCCGCGCTCGTCGCCGGCGTACCCGTCTGCAACAATTTACGGCCGTTGCGCCCGAGCAACTTTCTTCTCCCGCTGAGCAACGCGCTGGTATCAGACGGATCGGCGTAGTAACGCAAACTCTTAAAGTACATCGTACCTGCGCCGTCATATCTTCCCCAGAGTTTATCAGTGATGAGCACGCAGCCATCGGTAGATGTGAAGTTCTTCGTAGTGTCAACACACGTGAGGTTGTACGAGTCGGTGTCTGACGAAGCTCCCGCGAGAACTTTAATTTCCACGGCAGCCACGTCAGTGTCAAACGTATTCGTTGCAGCGGCGTTGATTTGAAATTGATTGGCAAACAAACTCAATGCGTCGGACTTTTCGACAAACAATCCGGCGTTGTCGGGATTTTCAACGATGAGACCGCTGCTAGCCACACCGAGACAATATATCCCCTTCTCGTTCGTCTCGCCTTGTACGCCGCCGTCGATCCGAGCGAGCGGGTAGACAGTTTTGTTGACGACGGACCACGCGCCGCTCGAGTGCCTCAAGCGTTGGATCGCCTCAAGATCGGTGTAAGCCACTGCATCGGGCAACGTCGTGAAATTCGTCATGACTGCCGGAAAGTTGCCCAACGTGAGGCTCGAAAGAGACGTTCCGTTGCACGTAATAGTGACGTCCCAACAGCTTGAATACAATTCAAAACTCTGCGGTTTGGTTGGCAAATTACCGTGCTCGACCACTGCGTTGGTGAACACACAACTGGGGACGTCGTAGAAAGTCATCACCCCACATCCATCGGAACAGTCACATATATGAACGGGATAGCATTCGTCGTCGAGAGCTTCGTAGACGTCATCCGCTGAGCTCATCGACGCGCACACGTAAGCGGTGCGCGACGCCGTAATGTTTGTGTACGACAACGCGGACACCATCACGGGCTGAGCAAGATTCCAATTGTTTGGTGTAAACGTCAAAGATGTTGTGCCGAGTGTGAGATGTTTGTAAGCATCGCCGAGAGCGGTCAACATTGAGGTGTTGTACGCCATTTCGCCAAAAGTCACCACGACGTCAGCCAAAGGCGCGCTCTTCAATGAAAATCCAAGCGACGACAACTGCGTAGTAACACTGTTCGAGCATGGCTCGTCAATAAGCACCGTGCCCTTCGCGGCGTTACCGAGGTCCAATCCCGGCACATCATATTCCACGACTTCCACAGGTAAGGCGCTTCCTCCGAGGTTTGGACTCAACGCCAAGTAATCGGGATCGTCCGTCGCGTACTTGACGTCGTGCCAAATTTGAATGACTTGATTGGGGACGTGCACGTTGTAATTGCGCGGGAATCGCACGCGGAACGTCGTTGATCCTGAGAACCCTGCAGCGAGTGTGATCTCGCGAGGGGAAATTATCGCGTACCGTTCATACTGCGAATCGATAAACGGTCGAATGGTCACCGTCTTACACAACGCCGTGGTTGGCGTCATGGTGTACACGCCAGTTTCGAGCTCTTCGCCCACCTGCCATGGAGCCAAAGGGGATGTACCGGCAGCTGCATCGGGTGGAAGGACGAGTGAAATGGTGTTCGTGACGTCGCGAATGTACCAACCGGCAGCATTCGCGTCTTCAAGAACGGTTAGCGTCGGTGGCGAGCTCTCGATGGCGTTGTACACCTCATCGAGTGACGTCGCATCGGCATTCATGTCCAAAGTAACATCACCACAAGCCGTGTCGTCACCTACAAGAGTGACGATGCACGTCACAGGAGTTTGACAATCTTCCGCAGAGAAAGTCCAGACCGGCCCTTCACCGCCACAATCAAAGCTCGCGCTCGCGTGCTCCCAAGCGCCATTGACATCCTTGAGCGTCGTCAACGCCACTCTCACGTCGTATGCCGGCTGCGATGTCAACCACATGTCGAATTGATAAGTATTTCCCGGAACGCCAGTTATCGATTTCTTGCTGAACATTAACCCAGCCGTTTGTGTGTCTGAAATATACACTGGAATATCAGGTACCGCAAGCGCGCCACACGACGTACTCGAATCAACCGTTACGGTGATTGGAACGTAGCGATCCAAAGCCGCAACGCACGAGTACACCGGAGTAATCGTCACACGCTGTGCCAAATTATAGTTTGTTTCATTGAACGTCAGCACCGCACCGTTGGGTGCGGACAGTAGGGTAAGATCTGAACTCGTAAGCGTAACTTGAACAGTATCTCCTCGCGTCGCGGCGGTCAAGTACACGTCGGCGTACACAGTTGTGTCTTCGGCGACGGTGTAGTTCAATAAAGCAACGACGGAATTCGCAGCGCACGAAATAGTGCGTTCGGTAGGTTGGTTATCTGGATCGTACACCACAATACCACACTCGTCATTGTCGTTAATTGTTACCCCACGAACTGGCCCCGCCAACTCATCGTATCGCTTGTCAAGACTTGTGACGGTAAACTTTATCGGAGCCGAGTGCTCGTCTTCGACGTATTTATCATCCACTGCTTTCACTGCAACTTCTTGAGCGACATTCCAATCAGCAGGAGTAAATGTCAACGTCACGGTTGTCGTAAAGATATTCAGATTGATTGCCTGCACCGCAAATGAAATTTGACTCTCATCGGCGATGTTTTGTACAGCCATTCGCACGGTGACGTCAGCCGTCGGTACTTGCGTCAGCTTGACTTGGACAGTGCTCGTGTATCCTCCCTCTTGCACCAGGAGTGGATCGCGAATCATGTCTATGCCAACCGTGCGCACCCAGCGACTCTGCGCTTGAGGTTCGTAGTTGCCGAACGCGTCAAACGGCACGACCCAAATGTCGTAATCGATGCCTTCAGACAAGCCCGTAATGTTCAAAAACACTTGACCTTTACCACCAGCAGATGCACCAGGCGAGGGTATTGATGATCCAAGGTAGAGCAAGACACCTCGCGCCACGGGTCCAACACCATTAGAACCAGTTCCAATGGCAACTTCTTGAGGCGTTGGCTCCTCGCTCCCGCGAGGCAACACGATCCAGCTGACATTTGAGTGCTCATCCACAGCGAGAGTAAAGTCAACCGTTGTACTGGTAACATACTCTGTTTGAAGCCACACCACAGTGGGCGGATGTTGGTCGATAATCACACGCTGCGTGGGACAATCGTCACTGCCATCGGCATTGACTTGGCTTGAATACGTCGGAGACGTGTGATCGACGAGATCCTTGAGTGTAACAGTAAACAACAAACAATTGTTCACGTCCGCCAATACGTTATCATCATCTGTGGTGTTCGAAATAATATACGGGCCGGCTCTCCAACGCATCGCGTTTCCAATTTGAACAATATCAGTCGTGTTGAGCGTCACGTCACCGAGCACAACGGTTGGTGCGAACACGGGCTCTGTGGCATTGATATCCAAATATAGGGCATCACCGATACCAGCTGTCGGATCAAAGGCGCCATTCGTCCATGCGTAGATATACGTTGCCTCCGGTGCTTCCAAATCCAAGCGAACCTTTAATGGGAAGTCCGGATCTGTCGTGAGAATGGTGTTCCAAACGACGTCGCCGTTGGTGCCGTCGTCATACGTAAAGCTCCAAGGTACGGGATCAATGTCCGTCGTTCCCCAAGCGTCTGTGATACACTCTGTAATCAAGAAATAACTGTAGGCTGTAGACTGGACAACGTTTCCGCCATTTATGTCCACGATACTCCATGAACTCACCGGCTTGTTGGTAAACGCACCCATGGTCACCGCCTTGAGAAAGACGTCGCTCGCAAACGTGATTTCCATCTTCAGACAGTCGTCTTCGTTACCGAGTTCAAGATGATTCGGACGATCGCTGTAAAACAGTACTTCAAGCGGTGTGGTTCGATCGAGGGAGTAGATAACCGGATCTATATCGAATCCAACGAGCGTTGTACTCGTCGCCGAGTTGCACGCGAGATCAGAGCACGTTACGCTGAAACCGATTGGTCCTTCAGCGATGCCGCTCGTCTCAGTTATGTTCACCTCGGCGACGCGTTCTTCACCAGTACCAGAAACAGTAGCATTCAAACCACCGATCGTGACCGTACACGAGCCAGACTTTAACTCTTCAATCGCATCAATGAACAGACGAGCCGTGCACCGTCTTGCGCACAATTTACTGTCGCTGTCTATGCTCAGCATTTGTAGAGTCTCATACACGGGAGGCGTTCGATCGATGATCACACGCGTACCACCGAGAACGGCTTCGTCGTTGGAGTTCAACGATTTGAGTTCGATGTAGCTCGAGTTGACAGAGTCAAGATAGGCAGCGCCAGAACCAGTCATTCCCGCGAATTCAAACTGCGTCTCGCCTTCTGCGGTTGTGGAAGAAACCGTAATGGAACACGTGTACGATGAATCTGAAACTCTCACGAGCGTACACGCTTCACCCGCCACGGTTTTCGTCGTTGGATTGATAACTGATGCGTTCATAGCCACATCTACAGTCACGACATCACCAACCTTGGCGTAGTGCGTGTCGCATGAGTTGTCGCTTTCTTGACTAATCGTCACCGCATCGGGTTGGAGGTAATCGAAGCAAACATCCGCAGTCGGGTCATCCGCATCCGTAATCTCGAGCGGATTTCCGGCGCAATCTACGATCGAGCAAGCAAACGGAATCGTCAAACCTCTCGTGCAGTTTGGCCACAGATTGAGTGGGTACTTGTCTGGATTGATGGCGTTTAGCAACGTTTGCTCCTCAGTCGTAGCGATTCGGGAAGCGATGACAGCATTCGAGCTCGTCGTTGACGGAAATTTGAATGTCAAGGCTGTATCCGTCGAAGTCGCGGTATCAACTGGCACGTTGACGCCTGCGATCGTACACGCCACAGACTTTGGTTTTGCAGAGAACGTCAGCGCCAACGTCAACGCTTGAGCCTCCTTGATGACATTTTCACCGTTGTCAGCCGTCATTGCAGCGCTGATCAAGCACGTAGTATCGCGTTGAAGCGTTGCGGCGAGGCATGGAGATCCTTCAGTAAACTGGCCAGGAGTCAATGGGGTCACGACGTCAGCACCAGTCTTGTCTTGCATGCAGCACGCGGAGCCGGTGATGGCCCCATCGGCGAATGGCAAAGTGTCATCCACCGTGAACTGTACGATCCAGTCCACGGAGAGCTCACGTGCAATTAAAGCTTTGGCGTTGTACGTCGTCCAGAAACCAGGCGCCGGACGACCCGTCACCGGACTCAAGGCGTGATCTTGACAGTCTTGCGCCAAGCACAGATTCTCGTCACTGAAAATCTGCTTACAAGTATCAAGACAGCAGTCACCGCCATCCCAGCAACCGTCGCGATTGTTATATCGCGTGTCGGCATCGCAGACACCATCGCGGACACCCGCCGTCCCCAGGCAAGGGACATCGTCGAGCACGGGCCATGTTTGCGGTGCGACGGCGACAATATTTGCCGGCGGCACCGTGTAATTTCGGCCTTGACTATCTGTAAACGTCACGGTTGGCTTCGATACGAGATCGCCAGTCGACGTGCTCACCATGAACTTTGCCGTAGATCCTTTACCGAGCGTCGGGTTGCACATACACACGTCACTGATGTAGTTGTCGCATGTGTCGCCGTCAACTGCGGTACCGCCCGGAATTACTTTTGCAACTGTGAGATCAGCATCCGTGTTATAGACGACAACCGCGACGTCGTTACAACGACCACACGTGTCTCGGCACATTAATCCATTAGCCGCACCACACACGCCACCGCGGGTCCACCACCAATCTTGCGCCGTCATCAAATGGTGCTCATAGATGGCGCTCGCCACTTGATCATGTAACTCGAGCGATTTGCGCAAGCTTGAAATCGTCGACGACGCGATCGTCGACGTCGAAATAGTGGCGCTACAACCACGAAGCGATGAAAAGTTACCCTTCGGTGAAGTAACTAAAAAGTTACTGAACGTCTGGACGACTTCACCGGTGAAATCAATCTGCGGGTCTACGCTTCGCGTCGTCACGGCTTGGTACGCGTACACCAACGTGCACGAATACGAGTTCCAATCGGCGCAGTCGCTCTTCACGCCGGTATTCCCTGCTTTATCCTGGAAACCAGTCGCGTCCCAAACAAGACTACCGACTGCAGTAGATGAGGTCACGGTGTATTCCGTCGTCCAGACAATCGAAAACAGCGCATCTGTGGAGAATGGGAACCGTCTGCGAGCGACACCAGAGACGGTGAGCGGTGTAGCTGTCGTTGGAGAGCCGCCGACGGTAAACGTCGGTGCGTTCACCATCTCGCTTCCTTCGAAATATAACGTCACCTTGTCGCCAACAGTGGCCATTTTCGAATCATACGGGTTATCACTGACGAAATCAATGAGCTGGAGCACGGGTGGCGTGCCGTCGATGAGACACGCGGTGCTCGTCGCGCCAAAGTATCTCGTGACCGTCGTCGTACCCACATTACCACTGGAATCCGTGAGTGGACAAATGCTGATGGATACTTCGCCATCACACGCATCCGCTGGGATTGTCGCGGTTGCTGTCCAGGTAGTACCACCATCGCTAGACGTCGGCGTCGCGGCGACGCCGCTAATGTACACGCACGCCGCCCCCGGAGACCGCACGACTTCGTCTGAAACAAACGTCACCGTAACACTGTCACCTGGTTTGACGACTTGCGCTGCACATGATGCGGACGTCAATTGCGGGGGCATCGTATCAACTGTACAGTTTGGATTTGTTGAGGTCGCGACGGTGGTGTCGGCGGACGCGTAGTTGGAGTACAGCGTCGCATCCACATTCCCGACGTCATCCTCAGCGTTCGTCACGATCCAAGGCATGATCGCGCCGCCCAACCAACCCGAGGGTGTCGTCACCGTTGCCTCCCAAGTCGTATGGAACCCACTCAGTGCAGCAGTCGAAGAAACAACATTCGCGACGCTCACCTTGGCGCCAAACGCGTAAAACGTCGGTCGCGAAGACGCTTCGTCAAACACGGCGGTGATTATCGTCGTGTCACCAATAGAAAGAACGCATGCAGGTGGGACATCAATCGTTGTCGTTCCTGGTGGCGTGTTATCGATGATGATTGGGAAAACATCGCTCCCGCGGTAACCTGCGGTGGTCGTTGCGTCGATATCCGCCAACGCGTTGCCCGCAGTGTCTCTAATGTTCGACGTCTTTAGTCGCAACTCGTCGTTAATCGTCGAATCTTCTGGCAACAACAACGCAGCTGATCCCGCGCACGTCATCGTCCATGTCGATGAACTTTGAGACGTTGGATCAGAGGGTGACATGACGCATCCGGTCGGGAAATCGTTATAGACGTCTCCAGTAGTCCAGTACTGCAACGTCGGCTCCAAAATTTCACCGTCGGCTTCGATGTAAATCGTCGCCGTACAACCCGGGCCGAAACGTTTGTTCGTCGCACTGTTTGCGCACGACGTGACGCCGCGAATGGTGATTATACCATTGCTCGTCACGGATGGTGGCGCCGCAAAGCAGTAAGAGCTGTTCCATCGCACGCCTTGGACTTTGTTCTCCGCCAAGTCGACGGCGTTGACAAACTCTCGCAAGCTGCATCCCAAATCCGCCAACGTCGTGAGCTCCTTGGCGTTGAATTCGCGGCAGCTTGTCCAGGTGGTGATGTATTCCGCGTCATCGCCTTCGTCGGGAGGAAGAATGTGCGGCGTGACGCTGCAGTATCCGTGCATGGAGCACGTGCCGTAGCAATTCACTTCGGCACCCTCCACGGTCCACTTGCGAACGACGACTTCGTGACTAAACGTCACCACCGTACGCAAGGTGTTATTACTTGAAATGAGCGTCAAGCCATTGCTTTGCGGCGCAATTGGTGTAGGACTGGTGACTAAATCGCATCCAGCCGAGTTTGCGACGAGAGCGTACGAAATAGACGCAATCGTTGGCGGATTGAGCCAGTGCGGTCCAGTGCCAGTGAGCGTAATCGCCGTTCCGTCGGTGAAGTACGGCGCCGCGGATCGTTCATAGTACACCACCGTGTATGCGAGCGCGCCTTGGTTTTGCGGAACGAGCTTGAAACCATCGATACGAATCGTAGCCGTGAGCGTGCTGGGGATATCTGGAAACTGGCGTGAGAACTGATTACCATCCCAAGATTCAGCCGCCGCCGGGAGCGTCGCCATCTTGTTCGAAAATCCAAGACTGTTCGTCGCGAACGAAGCGTCGTCACCCGCGGCGTAGGCTGAGAGCGCTTGGTTTAAGAACTGACGCGCGGACGTCA
This sequence comes from Ostreococcus mediterraneus, assembly GCA_012295225.1. Lineage (NCBI taxonomy): Eukaryota > Viridiplantae > Chlorophyta > Mamiellophyceae > Mamiellales > Bathycoccaceae > Ostreococcus > Ostreococcus mediterraneus. Next base: position 138,020 of record WMKK01000015.1, read on the forward strand.
ACGACGCGTATTCAATCGCAATGTTTGATGCGTCGACGGTGACGCCGCCAATGGTGACGCTTCGCACGTCAATCGGCTTGTTCCCCGTGAGCTCAATGTAAATGGTTGAATAGCGCCCGACGTAGTCTCTCTTTTGACCCGTGGAACTCTCACCCCATGACTTCGCAGTGACAGCGAGTGGTGTCACGGCGTTATCGCGCAAGCATCCGCCTCTGACGTTCAAAGAGCCAGTGCTCGGAGTGCCGACGGCGCAGCAGTGCCCGGCGTCGGCGCAGCAGGTGCCGCGCGACTTGCACGTTGGATTACATTCGCACCCGCTCGGAGCGGTGCCGCCGCATCGACCCGCGCATGAGTCTGTCGCTCGCGCGGTGTAGCTGACGAGATCAGAACTCGTCTGCATCAACGCGGCCGGCATGAGCACGGGATGACCTTGCATCTTCACGGTGACTGCGCCAGAAGTGAAGGTGGCCAAGTTCGCAAAGTCCGACGTCCGCACGTAAATGACGTGCTTGGTCGCGGCGCCGCGACGACTGTCACAGAAACCGCAAGAAAAGTCGCACATGTTTGCAAACGCGCACGTTGGGCACAAGTAATTCGCGCAAGTCGCTCTCGTCGCAACTTCGAGGCAAAAACCATCGAGTACTAAATCGTCACACTTGCTCGTCCACGCCGCGTCTTCGGTGTACGGCAGACTGCTGATACTTATGGAGTTCAAAATAATGTCCTTCACAGCCATTGGTGTCGACGAAGACGCGGTGATTCGCAAGAAATCACCGTGTTCCATGGGGGTGCTATCCACGGCAGCCACGCACGCGCGTTTATCGACGGAACTGTCCAAGCAGTGCACCCCGACTGGAACAACTGAGTCTACAGTCGCCGTGAGCGGGGCGTTGTGCAAGGCGAGCCAACCCGGATATTCAGTCGGGTACGTCGGTGCAAAGCTTCTGCACGTCCTGGGATTTGTTATACTCTTACCCACCTTATCGACCCCGACAAATGTGACGCAGATGACTTCGAGAATGCACGTGTAACTCGAGAGCTCTGCAGACGTTATCGCCGAAGTAGTGTGCGAACCCGTGAGCCCGTCCGTCGCGAGCGAAATCGTCCCCGTCCTCAAGGAAGTAATTGTGCAACCAGACCCAGACGTAGACAGCGTGTACGTTAATGAATCCAGCGGTTCTGAAGCGGTGATCGCGACGTTCGCAGCGCGAGTATTATCAGCTAAAAGAACCTTGTACTGGTTGACGGATTCCACAAGCTCCACCGCCACGAGCGACGGCGACGTAAAATCGGCAATCACTTGGGAGATGGTACCACCAACGACGCATGTTGAGAGCTCAAAGCGCGTGATACAGTTTGATGTTGGGTCGGCAGTACACGGAGTCTTTGCGATGGCGATGAGATCCCAAGGGATCGCGCTGCCATCAACGAAATCAGAAGAAGTAGAGCTCACCACGCGCGACATTGTAATGTCTGAACCGTTAACATTCGGAGTCACCACAACGCCTGCAATTACCGAGTTTACAATGGTGATCGACGGCGAGTCAGGAGCGACTGGAGTAGGAATAGTAACCGTGATAGTCACCGTATTTGAATCCGTCGCGTGACCCGTGTCCACGCTATTATCACTTACGACGGTGCACGACGCAGGAGCCGCACCACCAGTCGCCGCCGCAACTTGATTGAGTTTTTGCAACTTTACAGTCGTTGAGCCAAACGCACTTATTTGGACGCCAGCCGTATTAGCCTTATTCTCGTCTTGAATGTCACTCAAGCCAAAGACTTCAAACGTTAACTCAGCATCTACATCTGCGAGGGCCTGGGTTACGGTGAATTCAAACGTCGCGTCGTACAGATGAACCGAAGTCGCGCGAGCGGTTTGAACACCGCCGTTCAACTCAATATACAAGCCACCAGCGATGTGTTCATCGAAAGTGAGCACGATTTTGATGTAATCACCTGTCAATGCGACGTAAGTGTTGTCCACGATAGAGTATACCTCACCGATCGAGTCAGAGACGTACACCGTTTGTGAGCTGAGCGTCGGCGCGGTGGTATCTTGCGACACCCACACCGAGGAACCCGCTGCATTCCAAACAGTAGGCACGTTGCGACCACAGCTTATGCTGGCATTGAACGCAGGACCAGTGGCGTCTGTGTTCGCGTGTGCGAGGTTGTCAATACCGGTTATCAACGTCGTTGATAGAGCCGCCGCGGTGAAAAACGCAGACGACGTCGTCCACGTCGAGGATGTCGGTAAAATGCGATCATCAAACGTCGTGATTTGCCATTGAATAGACAGCGGGCCATCTGCGATGAGATGAACCGCTTTAAACTGAAAGTTTATAACCCAGTAGTTGAACGCATCGCTCGCAGTGTAGATTCGGTCATTAATATCCGTACACGTTGGCGCTGTCGCGGCAAACGTGCTCTGACGCAAGTACCGTCTGTTGGGGCATAATCGTCTCACAGAGTACGACTTGCCATTCGGACGTAAACCTCTTTGCACCCAGAATCCTTTGCACAACACATAGGCGTCCGGATAACCAGGAACGTCCGGCACAGGCTGACGGTAATCATATGACGTCTGCATGAGCCAATCAAACCAGTCGTCGTCGTGCGCAAAGACAGAGCCGTCGTTGTACTCTTCCGCTTCGAGCGCAAGTAAACCACGAGCACTGAGCCACGTTGTCATATCAGGTGAGTTCGCGCACGGCGTTTCGACGTGCATTGCGCTAGGGACATCGGAATGTGTCGCTTGCGGTAAATTGACACCGTTCGCCATTTGCGCCTTGATGCCCTTGACGGGTTGATCAGTGTAAAACTGAATCTGCAAAGAATCGCCGAGCTTGACAACACGCCTGTACTCATTCCAACGATTTACGTTTGGTTCCATGTACACCTCGATGACATTCGGGTCGCTCGTCCAATCCCTACGAGGCACTGAGTTGAGCCAGCTGGGAACGGTCATACCGGCGAGCGAAATCGGCGTGCGCAAAATGACGTCATCCGCGATGGCCTCGTCAGAAATCGTCACCGAAGCATCGGCGTTGTTAGGAGACTTGCTGACCCGTCGCAGTGTTTGCGCGGTGTTGCCTGCTGGGTCTTGTGCACCAACTAAGGAGTAGCCTAATGTTCCCCAACCGTGTCGGCACCACGCGGACCACAAGGGAATCCAAAACGCACGTCCACCAAACGATTCGGCTTGGCAGTCCGCGCGTGCGCTCCACGCGAGCGCACCCTTGCCGACGATGTCACAGGGATCAGTAAGTGTCGCCGTAACTTGCCATGATTTATGAAATCTCGACACTTCATAATTCGTGCCGCCGAAACCTTGCGCTTCGCTTCGGGCTTCTTGGGCGCGCGGGCGAAATTCAGTCTTGAGGCACTCCGCCTTGCCAGTCAACTGTCCACCAACCGCGGTGTAAGATATACCAGATTGGGGAACGTGCACTCCACTCGATGCGCTTGATCGAAAATACGCGCCATACGGTCGCGTGACATATTCTGTCCACGTACCGAGTAACGTCACCGTGTCGCCGAGGCGATATTCATACGCCTCTGCGGCGACGCGGCTGAAACTGTGATAATATGATGGTTTTCTACCTTGGTTTGCTGTCATCTGGTCCGAATCCGCGTAGCTGAGCACGATGTCAGCGACACGTGCCGAGCTCTTGTCATACAACAATCGAGCAGAACGCATGCGATCCGCAAGTGGGGAACTCGCGGTGACTCCGCTGAGCGCGTTAATCGCCGTCGTCATCGTGGCGCCAACGTTACCAACTGCATCAGTAGTCGTGATTGCGAACGGAAGCACGCCATCACCCAACGTCGCATCGTCGATAAGCGCAAATACAGCCTCCATGTACGTTGGAGACGCCAGAGTCTTGTACTCTTTGACGGCGAGTGAAACTTGCGCCGGCATCGAAGCATCCGCGGCGGACCATCTCGTGATGGCGACGCCACCAATATTACCAGTGACAACTGCCGGTTGCTCATCCGTAGTGAACAGGATGGCGACATATTCTCCTGTGCGAGCGTATTTTGCCGCCGTGAGATTTACATCAACGGCGGTGGACACGGGTGTCAGAATGTCGGAGCACGCCGCGGGCACGGTGTGTGCACCGAACCCGAGCGCGTAGCTTGGATTGACAACCAATGAATCCGTGATTGTGACCGGTGTGATGTCCAAAACGACGAGTGCGACGTCGGATCCGATCGGATTTACAACCGCATCGAACCCACGCGACCGCATCGTCAGCGTACTTGCCTCCGTGACACTCACTGAAATACTCCCCGACGTCACCATACTCGCGCTCACGATGACATCCGCCGCCCACTCCGTTCCACCGACTGCCGATAGAATGAGCCCAGCAGGCACGGTGTAGCTACCTAATGTAATAATTGGACTATCTATAGCGTGATCTGCACGCACTACCACACGAATGTGGTCGCCATATTTGGCCAACTTGTACGGCGTCAACACGCCAGACGCATCCGACGCCGACCGCACGAGGGACGTCGCGGCGTTATTACTAACGGTAGAAACGCTAATCAATTCTGCTCTAACTTTTGCGATGCGCATCTTGTACGCCCCGTTCACTGAATCACGTCCAGAAACAACTATGTGGTATCGACCATAGGTCGCTAAGAATTGTAAGTTGCCGCACGCAGAGGCTTGAAACTTTGCGCACGTAATTTGCGAGAAACCACCATACGATGGGAACCCCAACGCTTCCTGCACAAAGTTCTTCGCCGTCACGGTGACTCCTTTAAATTCTATGTTCCACGAGTCCGCTGCCACTGTTGGCGTTAACTCGATCGTAATGTCCGCTTTCGGATCGGCGTATGGAACCGTAAATTCAAATCCAATGTGGCCGCCAGTAAAGCCGCTCGTCGAGGTGACTTCAAATGTGCCCAACGTCGTCGTGGTTGTGCCATTGGAACGAGTCACGCTAAACATCACGTCGTTATTGGTCGACAATAGCTTGTACGAAAAACGCGCCTCGTACACGCCATCTCCATCGACAAACGGGGTGAAAACAAATGTAAACTTGCCGTCGCCTGGCGAGGGCGAGTTGTGCGTGAATGAATTCGCCTCGACGTACTGTTCTTGATAGACACCGACAATCGTTCCCGAAGTCGAACCGCACATCGTGATCTTCAACCACTCATCTATGGTGGAGAAGTAATCCATGGTGTACACGCGGTAGCCAGACGTGGCGCCAATGTCTGACGAACCTCGGCACGCGTCTTGCACGGCTGGGAACGGAAACGCATGCGGCGTAATCGTTTCACCTTCAATCGTTCTCGGCAAACCGCTTCCAATATATCGAGTAAAGCTATGCGTCGTCAACGCCGTGCCTACAATGTACTTGGGGACGTTTGTCACCGCGACATCAGTTATATCAAAGTACAGTCTTGAGTTGTCGGCAAACGAGCGAAACGTTTCCGCGCTCGTGTACTGCGCGTACGGCGCAATCGTATCGAGCAGGGTCGCAATCTCAACCGTTGCGGTCGGCAAATACGTTGCGATCGTTCTATCGTAACCATATATCGCCACAAACGCCATGCGGCAAAATTCAACGACGGAAGCTCGGGCGAAATCGTAACCATCGTTTGCCATGGTCGCGACGCATGAATCGTACACCTCGCCCAAGTACTGGCACTGGTCGCACCACAACTTCTCAGTCGTGGAGGGCGCCGTAGTGATTCGCGTGTAGCCACAGGCCGTGGTCAGTGCGGCGTTGTAGGTACTAACGCTGCCAGCCGCCGTAAACGGCACGGTCCCAGTTTCATGAGTCGCAAAGTTCACCGTCGTCGCGCCGCTCGCGGTGGAGCAAATGCCGCTCGCTGTAGTGGTATCTGGCACGCTCACAATCACTAAAAGTTGTTCCGCGCACGTCGCGCATGGTTTAGTTTGAGTGATGTTCACCACTGTTGTGTTTGCAAGAGTGATGGTCAACACGGAGGTTGAGTCAAGGCCTGAACTCGCGTCAGACCAATCGGAAACGCACAGCGTGCCGACGCTCGGGTCATCCGAGTACGGGAGCGTAGCCGCAGAGCCGCCAACGTTCACTGTGCGGTCGCTGAGAACTTCAACGCTTGAGTGCGAGCCTCCCACTGCGTTAAGGCCAACAGCGGAGATGTAGCGACGAACATAGTCTGGAGCCGCACTGTCGTTGTCGGAGTCGACATCGAAACGAATGACAAAGTCGCCATGCAACACGACATCCTGATGAGCTGTCAATCCGAGCTGCGTAGTAGTAGCGCAGTTGAAATCAGTCGAACCAGTTGTGATTCGATCGAACGCGTTGATTGCATCAATCGTGCCATCCGCGTTTGCCGTGGTAAAAGGCATGACGGTTTCCGCGCCAAACACGCCGCACACCTTTTGCGGCGCGACGTACGCGCTCTTGCACTCTGGAACAGAGCAAAATTCCCATCGCGCCTCGCCGCGCGTATAGTACCCGCTGACGTTCGTGTAGTCGACGTAGCACCACGGATGTGCGTCGGATGACGGATTGCCGCAGTAGTTGCTCGTCAATCCCGCCGTGGACGCGTACGGGTGCGCGAACGGCGTCTGTGACGACCACGCTTGGCACTGCTGCCCCGAAATCGTCACCGCAACGCTCCCAGTGTACGGCGTAGAGGCATCCGTGCATTCGCCATCCGCTAACGCCTTGCCGCACGTCGGATACGGCTCGTACCCAGTCGCGCACGCGCCGCAGTCTGAGCCAGTGTAGCCTTCAAAGCATGAACACGAGCCATCGTCGGCGTTGCACGAACCGTGGCCCTTGCAATTCGTGCTCGCCGAGCACGCGTAATCGCATAACGTCCCGACGTAACCCGCGCTACACACGCACATTTCGAGCGACGCACTCCAAGCTCCATTGGCACCGCACGACGGTACTGGGTTGATGATTTCGTCGCAGAGCTTGCCCGCATACCCGTCGGCGCACTCGCACTCACCCGTGAGCGAATTGCAACGACCATGATTGCCGCAGTTGCACTGGTTGCACGAGTACCCACTAAACTGACCTTTGCATACGCACTGCATGCTACCGCTGACGCACGTGCACGTGCCTCGATCGCTATCGCACGTCGCGCACGCATCTTGCACGCACAATCCAGACGTAGCATCCTTCGAGTAGCACGAATCGCACTGACACGTTGCCGTCGCCGCGTCGCACGTGCCGTGACCACCGCACACCTCCGTGCCGACGATGAGCGCACCGGCGCAAGGCACGTCGCAATTCGTCCCAGTCCAACCTTCCATGCACACGCACGCGCCGCCAGAGTCCACCCGTCCCGAGCACACCGTCGTCTGCGAGCCATCCGACTTGAGCACGGTGTGCGATGACCCGCACGCGCACGTCGTCGCCGACGCCAACGTGTCTTGACAACGCACGCCATCGTACCCCGGGTTGCAAAAGCATTCACCCGTGGAGGATTCGCACACGCCTTTTCTAGAACACGGATTGCTCTTTCCACCCGGACACATGTTCTCGCACGCCTCGCCGCCGTAACCATCATCGCACGTGCACGTCAACGTGACGTTATCGCACGTGCCTCTGCCGTTACAAAACGCCCACACGGGCTCGACGTCCACGTACGAGGGCAAAAACACATTGTTGATGGCTCCCGGGCACGTCGCGCACTGCGCGTCGGCGCCGACGCTGTACGCCGAGCACGTCCCATCCTGCGGCGCCGTGGCGTCGCTCGTCGTCGCCGTGCATCGACCGGTGGTGTGACACCAACCGCATCCGGGTCGATCGGTGCACGCGCCGCACGTCGTCGCCGCGCCGCACGTATCGAGGCACTCGCCGACGCGATCAAAGCCGCTCGGGCACGTGTCCTCCGTCCATTTACACTTTGATTCAACCGCACAATACCCGCACGCATCATCCGTCGCACACGACGCACACGTTGAGTGCGACAAGCAGTGGTTCGCGCACGTCGCGCTTCGAAGTCTGAAGCCATCCATGGCGTTTGCGATTGGAATGGTCTCCCACGTCAATCCGTACGTGTTTTTATCAAACGAACCAATCTCCACCGCGTTAATGCGCTCGAGCATGGTAAACTTGAGCGACACGTCTTCGTCGACGTCGGCAATGTATCCAATCACCACCCCTCGCTGCGCGCTGCGCGAGCCCCAACGAAAGCTCGCGACGCCCAAATCCGCGTCGAGCTCATAGCAATCCGTCGTCGACGAAGTCGTCGGATCGCACCCAATACCACCCGTGTTTTGATTCCCAAACCCTCGAGGTTCTTCAATAAACACGTTGTTCACGTTTTGCAGCGACCGACCTTCCATTCGCAGCCCAACCTCGGGGCGCGACGAACTCAACGTCGTCGACGCTCCGGCGAGAACGACAATGTGCGCCCCGGCGCTATGGTCACTCACCAGCACAATGCGCACCGTTTTATCCTTCTCAATGCCAGTATTCGACTCGGCATACGATGCCGTCGACGTCAACTCTGCACGGTTATAAAACATCGCCCCCGCGCTCAGCGCCGGCGTCGTCGCGCACGCGCCGCTCGCCGCGCTATAATAGTTACTCACCTCTCGCGCCAGCGTCACCCCACCCACCGCGCCTTCGGGCTCGGACGAATTCGTAAACCCCAAACACGCCTTTTGTTTCGCGTGCACGTACGTCGGATGCGCGCTCGGAAACGCCGTCACCGGATGCACCGTCCTCGAAGGCGTCAACGCCCCGCGCGCCATCCAACTCACACCCACGCACACATCCGCCGTCGCCGCCCCGTACACCGCCCGCGCGCACGCCACGAACGCGCACGCCAACGTAAACACCCTCGCGGCGCGCGTCGCACCGCCCATCGCGCCTCGGCGTCGCGTCCGCGACGCACCGCCCATCGCCCCGCGCGCGTCTCCCGCACCGCTCGCGCGCGCCTCGGCGCGCCCTGTGTTCCCCATGCACCGCCCGCCGTGCGCCGCGGTCGCTCGAGCGCCGCGTCGGTGACTCTCCGCGCGTTCGCTCGCGCGCGTTCGCGTCGATGTGCGGCGCTGTGTGCGGGGACGAGCGCCGCGCGCGCGACGAACGTCGATCGGCATGGTGTTCACATCGCCCTGGGCCAACACCCAAAAGTGTTCTAAACCGTCGAATTGACCAATCATGACTCAAGAAGGAGTCCCTCCGCGGGCACCCAGAGGCGATGTACCGACGACGCCGTCGCGCGGCACACGACGACGCGCGCACGCCAGCGCGTGGCTCTCGCGCCCACGATGCGCGAACGCGCGCCGCGATCCGCGATCGCCGCGATCGCGCGCGACAGCGCGCGACACGGCGGCGGTGTCGCCGCGAGGACGCGGGTGTCGATGCTGTTGGCGTGTCTGGCGTGCGCGACATGTTTTCGTGGCGTGACGCGCGCGCACGGCGCGGTGTTGAGCGCGTGGAACGCGAGCGATGAGAGTATTGTGAGTCCGTTGCGGTGTCAGCGCCGGGCGGTGTTCGGGGAGTGCGTGCAGGAGGTTGGGTGCGCGTGGTGCGACGCGCGCGAGGTGAATGGCGCGAACCCGGCGTGTTATTCGTTGTTGGACAGCGCGTTGTGTGCGTCGCATTTGGAACCGATAATGTACGTGCCGAAGATTGTAGATGCGGTGAATAATGTGGTGGACACGCCGTGCGATGTGAGGTGCACGTCTATAGGGTCGCAGGAACACTGCGAGAGCGAGACGGGGTGCGGGTGGTGCGGCGCGAGCGGCTTGTGTTTCAGTGGGTCCGTGGATAATGGCCCGTGCCAGGCGTGTGCGTACGATTGGAAGTATTACAAGGCGACACCGACGTGTAAGGGGGCGAGTAGTGGGGCGTATTGCACGGGGTGTGACTGTAAGAATGGCGGCGAGTGCGCGGAGACGAGCAAGGAGTGCCTGTGCCCCGTCGGCGTCACCGGGAGCTTGTGTCAGTTTAACACGACCACAAATAGCGGACGCGATGCGTGTAACGGGCACGGTACGTGGAATGCGACGGCGTTAGATTGCGTGTGCGACACTGGATATGTCGGGGTGGGCGACAACAGATGTAAATTTTCGTGCTCGTCGTCGGTGGATTGCAACGGAAATGGATATTGCTCTGAACTCGACGGGAGTTGCATGTGTGACGTTGGATTTGCGGGAGAACGTTGCAACTGTTTGTCGACGGCTTTGACGAGCTTTCCGTACCCGGATGCATTATTGAACTCCAATAAGACGGGATGCTGTCCGTATGGGTACGAGGAGTGCGCGTCGCCCGCGCTCAACGCGGGTCAATGCGTTCTGTCGCCCGCAATCGTAGGATCAGAGCGATGTCCGACAGATACAAAGGACGATGGCACATTGGTGATGTTTGGACTTCTTTTGTTCTTATTAGGGATGTACTTGTCGGCGGCGATCATTACCGTTTTCCAAGGAAATCCCACGCCGACGTGCACCGTCGTGTGTCGATTGCCGACTATAGTTCGCTTAAGAGATTCTCTATTCATGCGGCATGCAGAAGATGTAGACGAACCACAGACAATCACAGTCACGTGCAAGCTTACGGATAACTTTCAAAAAGTGAAGCGTATGATTTGTCGACGTTTGAAGCACCAGCCCGACCCAGACGTCGTAGACCTGTTTTACCTCGGCTGCCTGGTCGAGTCTGGTTGGCGCTTGGGAGACGGCATTCAAGTGGGTCAAACGTGCCATATGCACATGAAATTGCGTGGCGGGCAACAAACAGAGGTGTACACGGATAAGAAGAAGAATTTCCGTCGATTACGATACATTTTCAACGATAATTTCATCGTCGGATGCGTGTATTTCGCCGCCTTTTTAACTTTGGGTTTGTGCGCGAGAACGTACTCGTGGGATAGCAAGCCAGTAACGATATACGTTCCGCCACCGCCGCCATCAAGTCCACCACCACCGTCGCCACCGCCAATGCCACCGGCGCCATCACCGCCGCCGATGTTGTTGTCGCCATCGCCGCCGCCCGCCGACTGGGTTGATTGGTTAAACTTGCAGAATACCGCGCGCGCGAACACTACGTTTGGCACCAATTCAACGTTTTCTGGATCTAGCGAATTGGGACAGATACCTGCAGATATTTTGGTTCTTGAGGCGATTGAGGCCCAATACGACAATACGTTGACGGTTACTAGCAACTACACAACAGAGGTTGTGAACTACTATACGTACGAAGACGCGCCGCTGTGGAGTCGAGAGCTGCCACTCTTTGTCAGTAACTCAGGGGTGACGTTTCTCGTTGAAACAATTGTAAGCGTGTGTGATCCCGTGAAAGATGTCGACGCCGTGTTCGATATTTCGATGAGTGGCGGATATGGCGTACTGTCGTATCAACCAGGCGCGAATGAAAACGGCGTGGATGTATTCACCTTTAGAGGTATTATTTTGCGAACCGTCGCCGAGGCTTTAGGTCTTGTCGCAGACGGTACAATTGATTGTAGCGCAGCGACAATGTCGGCACTTGACCAGAGCGGTTACACGGGATACTGCTACACGGATATTCGAGAAGTGAGAGTTTACATCGAATCGCGCAACGACAGGCCGGTTGCGGCGTACGGGTTGCAAATTTTGAGCTTTGAGAATAGCGCATACGTGATTCCTATGCGAACTGGGGTCGATTACTCAGTCACTAGTAGTAGCCTTCGGGAAACATTAGTCGCAACAGACGTTGACGGTGATCGTTTGACGTACACGATTGAGCAACAACCGCTGTACGGGGCGATCACCACGCCTGTGTCGTCAGAATCGTCGATTTTTGAGTACGTACCGGCAATCAACTTTACTGGGTACGACTACTTTGTTTACTCAGTGAACGATGGTCTTTCAAATACTCCGGAAGAAACGATGTGGGACACGGCGAGCGTGATTGTAGCCGTGGGTTCGGCCACTGGACAACCACAAGCCGTTGACACGCATTACTGGGTTCACGAAGACACAACGATGACAGCGAGATTTGGAAGAACGCTCATAGCCGCGGACTATAACGTTGCGCTTATATATGAAGTTACAAGCGTAAGTAATGGCACCGTGACGCTGCTGTGTACGTCTCAAGGTGAGGTGGAAGTGTGGGCGAATTGCTCACGGAACTCTGATAAAAATGAAAACTACCAGTACTTCAACTACACGCCATCTGGCAATTTCTCTGGATCGGATGTCATTGAGTACAGAATAAAACCTCTGACAGACCGTGGATTCCCCGCTACGTCGGGAAAGGTAACGATAGATGTTTACCCAGTGAACGATCCACCGACGCTGCCTGACATGAACATTGTCGCGGTGATGAACCGAAATCGGGACGCCGCAGACGTCGGCGACTCTGATCTCACAGCCATTACGTTCAAACCAGACGATGTGGACGCTGGATATACATTCAGGCTGTTCTTAACGCTAAAGACGCCTCGCGTGGACCAGCCTGACTGGGCTACCCGCCCGCGCGGGAAATGGTACAGAGGTAGAGATAGATACGGCAGGCCGCAGTCTGAGCTCACGGCTACCGAACTCGATCAAGATGGCATCCTCTCCAATGGGACATCCATCGAGTTGTACTATCTAGCACCGCCGATGAGATATGGCTATTACACGCCAACGTCCACGAATCGACCAAATCCATTGGAAAAGTATCGCGTACGTGTAGCAGATGATGGCTTGCTCGTCAGTAATGAAGCGACACTCAACATTCACGTCGGATGCTCGCAAGGCTACACCGTCCAAATGAGCTCGACGTCGTCTAATACTGTTCAAGTGTATGGCATGTGTTCGGAATGTCCTCTCGGACAAGTCACGGACGAGGTGAACTCCCGTTCTTGCCGCCCGTGCCCTGTTGGTATGGCTGGCGGTACGGTGCAGAGAGGCACGTGCTCGAGATGCAACGCCGGGTACTACGCCGACCAACCAGGCTTGTCGAAATGCTTCCAGTGTCCTTCTGGGAGCACTTCAGTCGAAGGCGCGACGAATTTGAACCAGTGCTTTTGCAATATTGGCTGGTACGGCGTTCCAGGCTACTGTCACCCGTGCCCGACGTACAGCGAAAGCTACGACGTTCCGGATATGTGGACGTATTGCGCCGAGGCTAATCTCACCGTGCCATTTCCGCAACCTGGATTCTACGTCGTGTCCGAACCGACGCGTGATGTTTCAGATCCCGTATCAATTCGTCAGTGCTTTCCGTACAAGGCGTGCCCGGGTGTGAAGGGTTTAGCTGGTTCTACGCAGGTTGACATCATCGCCGCGGGTGGCGTCGAAGCGGATGGAATGCAGTGCGCAGATGGCTACAACAACGAAGGTTGCGACACGTGCGATGCAACGCACTATCGCCTCAATGGCAAGTGTGAAGTGTGTGGTAAAAGAGAAGTCCACGCATTTTACGGGCTTATCGCCGCATCTGTTGTGTTCTTTGCCGCCGCCATACCATGGTTGGTTGAGGAGACGAGTTTTGCGTATGTCATTCAGTCGCGTATGATTGCGCTCGTGGTTTTCTTGCAAGAAGTCGGTCTCGTCGGTCGTTACAATCTTGGATGGAACGACCACAAGTCATTGTCGATGTTGATGCAATTTTGCTTCATCTTGCAGCTCAACCCCGAGGTGATCGGCTTGGAATGCATTACGGAATATTCATTTGTAGAACGATGGCAGTCGCTCATGGCAATGCCAGCGCTTGGTCTTGGACTGTTGTTTGCCTGCGCGCAACTATACGCGTACGTTTTTGGGAAGTTTTATATTAAGATGAAATCGCACGTCGAGGTTGTGCGCGTGGGTCAACGACGATGGGTAAAAATGCTTCGTAGTATTTTGAACCTCATCCAAGTGACGTATGTATCCGTCGTCATCGCGACGTTGGACTTTTTTGTGTTCCATCGTTCCGTAACTGACAGTTTTGGATACATTCGCGCACAACCAAACTTGCGCTTTGGTTTCTTTTCCACGGCTTCGGGAAGCACGACGTGGCAAAAGTTGTTTCCCCTCGGACTCGCCGCGGTTTTCCTCTATCCCATTGGTTTCATCGTCATCATGTACTCGACTATTTCGTACGCCCAACGCGGTTGGAACAAGCTATGGAAGAGAGACTTGATTGGTTTTGCCACGTATCAGTTCACCGATGACTACGTGTGGTTCCGAGTCATGGAGATGGGTCGAATGTTTGCGCTGTGTGCGATTCAACTGTTGGCGTACGAGCTCAAAAATGGGAGCGGCGTCGTGCAGGCGCTCGCCGCACTTCTCGTCGTCGGCACATCATTCACTTCAGTCATTATGAGACCATTCAAAACCACAGAAGCGAGGCGTGTGCTTGGTCTACATTTGCTCTCTATTGGGATCGTTCTCATGCTTTCGGTAGTGTCCATGGCACCCGTGTCTTACATTATCGACCAGCGCACCAAGGAAAACGCTCAGCGCGGCGTCTGGTCGAGCATTTGTGTGACGGTGGCGCTCTTCGTATTGAACATTTTGTTCGAAGCTTACCAACACACCGTTTTATTCAAAAGGATGAAATATGCGTTGAAAAACTTGTCACAAAATATGCTCTTGCGCATCTTCCGTTTGTTTGGCAAGAGTAGATCGAAATGGCTGCGACAAAAAGCATGGGTGCACTGGAGCCCAGCGCTCACGATGCTCAACCCGCAGGCTGGAGCTATTCTAAAACTCGAATCCGCCGAAGGTGATCAAGGTTTGGATTACAGTGGGAACTTCGACATGGCTTCGCGTCTTGAGTTTACGCGTGCGTTGCGTTCGCTCATACGACACCGTCAAGTTATCGATGCGCTCGCAAAGCGCGACGACCGCGTCAAGTCATTTAGAAAGATGCTTTCGCAAGGGACGCGCAAGCATTTACTGCGAGCTGCAGCCGTGGATGATCGAGACGTCAACCGCAGAGTGACGCTATTCATTGAAAAAGAGATGATGGGCAAGCATTACAACTTTTATCGAAAGCACTACCGTCAAGCGCTCAAGGATATTCGAGGCGCGAGGTCGGCGCGTAATCCACCCGTCGAACAATTTTTACTTCGCGACTCTACGCTCAAGCGAGCCAATTCGAAGAGTGCGGAGCAGCAGTTGAGAGCAGACGCCGAGAAAGAAGCGCTCGCGGCGTATGACGCGTTGGACGAGCTCAATTCCGTCACTCGCGCGCTTCAATCCGACACTGGCGACATGAGCAACCTCGACGACGAGCAAATATTTTTCCAAACCGCCGACGTCGACGAGCGCACCAAATTTGTTCGTTTTGCGGGCTACTTTGGCGATATCTCTCCAGATTGGGACGCCTTAGACGAGAACCTCGCCAAGGCTAAGGCTGAGAACCAAGATGAAGATGGCGAAGTCTTACCGTGGCATTTGGAGAGCGAGATGCCTGCGGATGATTTCTGTTGCCTGTGCGAATGCGAACCCGGCGAGCGATGCGCGCGTCACGGAAACTTGTACGTTCTCATCGCCGAAGATGAAGAAGACGCCAAGCGAGTCAAGGCTGAGCGCGAGCGTCACTTCCGCACGAGAGAAACCATTATCATTCACGAAGAAGATCCCGATCGTGCAAGAGACTTGGGCTGGAACGTTCGCGTCCCAGTGAGACTAAACGAAACCGTGCCAGAAGTGCACGAAAAGCTCGCCGCAGAGTTGCGAGACATGCGCGATCGCGGTGAATTCGGGGGCGAAGACGAACTTCCAGCGGTGAGTGGTAAGAGATTCGACATCATTCACAAGGGTAAGGTGCTCGAAGACATGAATACGGTGAAGATTGAGCACTTGCAATGGAAGGCGGAGGTGCAAATTGAAAACCGCCGCGGTAACTTGGCCAAGACGACGGCGTGGTTGATTCTCGATGAAGACATCGAAGCGGTGTCGACGCAACCGACGTTCGTGCGTACGGAAGAAGAAGAAATGCCCGTATACGATACGCCAATCTCCGCGGACATTAGCGCCAGTCCGCAAATGACTGTGGGTGATTTGCGTAAGATGATGGCGGAGGCAAACCAAAAGCCATCCATGCGAACGATCCTGCGCTACCGCGCACCAGAGAAACTAGGCAAGGAACTCATTCGTGATTCAACATTCTTGACAGCTAAGGGTATTGCGAAACCTGGCGATGTCACAGTCTCTTTCGAGGGTGAAGATGGAACCTACTATGTCTGGAGCGAAATTCGCGCGCACTGGTCGTTCCTCGAGGGCGTCTTCAAGGTGTACGCCTCTCTCCCATCTGGTCCGAATGACACCGAATCTCGAGGCCATCTCGACGATCACTTACTGATGTCGTACCGACAGTTCATGTATCTCATGTCTGGGTGCAAGGTGGGCGATAAGCTTCCGAATACGCAATTCAACCAGCTCGCGAGTGTCGTTCGTTCCGTCTTTGACACTGTCAAGTCGAACGAAAGCTTGGCCAACTGCCTATTCCTCGACCGCAACACGGGCGCACTCGAAGGATCGCTGTGCCCGAGCGAAGGGCCGCGATTAGAATTACGCTTGTCACACGGCTGGGGCATGCACTTGGATGAGTATCTCACATCTCTCGTGTTTATGTCGTGGATTGTGTACGGCCATCGCGTACCCATGACGGATCGAGGCGTTGCGCGCGCCACGCGTTGGTTTATCGAACGCGTGATGAAGCCAAACTGCACGCATCTCATCGAAGAGTACGAACTTCAAGCCGAATATGCCAAGGCGGCGGCAAAGTACGGCGAACTCGGTCCGTCTGAGGTTGCCTTAATTTCAGAAGTGTACAAGCAATTCGCCACGTCGGGCGACGGCATGACCAAGTCTGAATTCAAAGCCGCCACCAAGTGGACGATTGGCAAAGACAACCCGTTGAACAAGTACTCCGAACTCATCTTCAGCTCACACACGAGCTTTGCGTCATCCGCACCCGAATGGTGTTTCATCGGCGCACGACTAGGTTTCGTGCACTCGATTGATGAAAAGCCGGATGGGTACGTGTGCTGCACCCAACAGCGACTTCCGGCGAATAAGTTTGCGTCAGCGTTCGGCGATTTGTGCTTCCGCGCCATGCCAGGTAAGGGCTCAATCGCTGAAAAGATTCAAAAAGCATTCGCCATCGCGCAAGATCGCGTGCCGATTGCCAACATGGGTCTCGAGCGACGACACGCGGTGATTGAAGAGCCGAGCGACACCCGCGCCCGCATGGCGCTCGTCGGAGGCAAGCAGTGCCCGTTGTGCGGCAAAACCGACCACGTCGCCAAAGACTGTCCTCACAACTACGCGTTTAATTGTCCAAACTGCGGGCGCACGTGTGAACCAGAAGATTTAGTGGTGAGCGAACGCGACGGCGAGCAATACTGCAGCGAATGCGTCCCCGAGGCGTTTACGTGCCCGAATTGCTCGACGCCGTGCGAACCCGAAGACGTCATCGTCGACGAAGAGGATGGCAGCGAATATTGCCCGGCGTGCGTGCCAGAATCCGCGCGCATGCACTCTGGACGACAATTCGATTGCCCGAACTGCGGTGAGCCGTGCGCGGCGGCGGATATCTTCAAACTCGAGGGCGTCGAGTACTGTCCCGCGTGCATTCCGCTCGACGACGACGAAGACATTGTTCGACCCGTGTTCAGCGCTCCTAAGAAGCAAGAAGCGCCACCCAAGCAACGCGAACGCGTCGTTCGCGTGCGCAAGGTGACGCGAGTCATGAATGACGACGAACAAATCGCTCGTCCGCGAGGATTTTCGGCGCCCGAGCCCGCGCCCGAGCCCGCGCGACGCCGCGAAGCGCGCATCCGCACCGTCACCACCACCGTCCACGGCGACGAAAAAATCGCTCGTCCACAAGGTTTCGCGCGCGCCGTATCCCGACGCGACCCAGAAGACGCCGAAGAGCGCGCGCGCAATGCGGATTACGATCCTCTAAGCGAGGTGCTCAAAACGATCCTCTAAGCGAGGCGCTCAAAACGCAAAGACACAAACAGACGCGGGCGCGCGTCCATCCGTCACATACTCATATATATACATACCGGTACACCCCAGTACACAGTAGCACGTCGTACAGTATAATATTTACATCATTTACTCCTAGAATCGCCCATCGCCGCGCGCTCGGCGCCGCTCGGCGCATCCGCGCGCGCGGCGGACGTCCCAACGCCACATGGCCAAGCACGCCGAATGTCCGAACCGTTCAAATCTTCGTCCCCCCGTGCGCGCATCATCGACACATCGCCACGCCCGCGCCCACGCCCGGCGCTCGCGGCATCATCAACGCCGCAGCGCATCAACGCGTGATCGCATCTTTCATTCCCGCCCCACTCGCGACACCCCGCGAGGTCGCGTGAGACGAAAACGACGCGATTCCCATTCGTCGATTCGCGCACCCGCGACGATGCTTCGCGCGCCTTTGCGCGACACGAACGCGACGCGCGACGTCAATGACGACGCACGGGCGAGTGGAATGAAACAAACTATATTAATGACAAATGCTGACGCGCGTTCGGAGGCGAGACGACGGGTGTCGTTTAAGAATGTGGGCGATGAAGGGGTGCACGCGAAAGTGACCGTTGTCGGTGCGTGCGATGTGATGTTTTTGTGTGTGTCTTTGTGTGTGTGTGTTTGCGAAACGCGCGTGCTGGTGCTGACGTGTGCGTGTGTTATGGGTGATAGGGACGACGCGGTTGGCGCAGTTACGCGCGGCGCGAGCGGCGGCGGCGGCGGCGGCGGCAGCCGGGGGGAAACCGGCGGGGACGTTTGCGCCTCGCGCGAGCCGACGCGAACGATTACAAATGAAACGAGGCACTGGGCGTCAGGTGAGCGCTCGACCGTTTTCGATCAAGGTGTATATTCCAGGGATTATGAAGCAGAAGAGTTCGAGCGATATGGATGTGTCGAATGGTTCGGGGTCTGGGGATGGGGCGAGCGCGGGGCGATTCGCGCCGGCGAGCGGCGTGCGCATCGAAGAGGTGGGGGATGATTCTCGCGCGAGCGCGGGGAGTGGTGAAGGCAGTAAAGGGTCGAATATTAATCCGTTTAGTTTTGCGGCGACGGGTGCGGTGGACGGACCTCGACCGATGTTTCGACCGTCGACGCATATTTTGAATGCGCCGGCGACGCCGAACGCAAACGCCGACGCGGCGTTTAAATCTCGACCAAGCACCGCGGGCACGCCCAATGCGGCCGAAGCGTTGGCGATGATGATGCATCACGAGTATCCTGAAGGTTTGCCTGAAGACGTGCACGGAGTATCGCACTTTGGTGCGGGACACGACGACGAGCCGCCGCTCATGGATTTTGCCGGAGAAGCGGATATGGATGTCGGCTACGACGACGACGACAATTATGCGCACGATGGAGAAGACCTGCCACCGGCGCCACGAAAGCGCACCGTTAGTGGGCTCCCGCACAAGCGTTTGCGTGCTGAGATGGATCGTCGAAAGTCGCTCGCGTTGGCGGGCTTACAAGCCGCGGAGGGTGGCGTGCGTCGCTCCACGCGTCAACGCTCCAAGCCGCTCGAGTACTGGCGCGGTGAAACCAAGGTGTATCAACGTGTGCACAACTCCTTGCCCACGGTTGTGCAAATCGAAAAGCGCACGGCCAACCCGATTTGGCCCCGCAAAACGCCGGGTGGTCCGTCGCAACCGTTTCGCATTTCACGTCTTCGTCCGGCGGAGGTGTTGCGAGACATTGGCGGCGAACTCCCCGAGCCTTCACCTTTGGATCGTCGCGGAGTAAAGTATGGATTAATGCCCCCACCCCCGCCCGCGTCGTGGGCTGAAAAGTACGGCATTCATCCTCTCACGAGCTCACGTCCGAGCGTGACGCCCGGGAAGGCGCCGCGCAATAGCGAGGAGGATGACATCGCGCTCAAGCCGGCGAAGAAGCGACGCGGTCGCCCGGTTGGGTCCAAGAACAAGAAGAACAACGCGTCATTCGAGAATGAAGAAGAGCACGTCAATGACGACGGTAACGACGACAGTCTTGTCGCGGACATGGTTTCGGAAATGTTTGCGAATGTCTTGGCCGCCAACCGCACGCCGGAAGAGATTGAAGCCGAGGAACAAGCCGCTTTGGAGGCGCAAGCCATCGCCGAGGTCGAGGCTGAAATGGCTGCCATGGCAGAGGACGACGCTGAAGAAGACGCGGCGACGGGCGTGATGGAGGCCATCGCCGGGGAGGAGGAAGTTAATGAAGACGAGGAGGAGCGCGAACTCGAGCGCGAACTCGACGCCGCCGTCGCTGACGCTGAGCGCGAATTAGCAGAAGAGCTCGCCGCTGAAGCTGCCGCTGACGCACTTGACGCGAGTGAAGACGCCGTCGTTGTCGAAGACGTGGAAGAGTCAGTCAAGGAAGCGGCGCGCGCGGATGAAGACGCCGTCGAGCTCGACGTCGACTTTTCTCGCGCCGACACCGAAGCCACGACGTCTCGCGACATCGCCGACGAATCCGCGGTTGAACAGCCCATCGTCGTTGCGTCTGCGCCCACCGTTCTCGCCGAGATCGACGCCAATGAGGAGGATGTGGACATGATGGATGTAGATGAGCCTCCGTCGGCTCAAAAACTCGCCGACGCCTTGGACGACGCGACGAATGACGAAAACGCCCATCGTCGCCGCACTCGCAGTCGTGGCACGTCTTTAGCGCCCTTGAACATCTAGCTCTGTGTTTGATTGTTATTCATACCAGATGCGTTGTAGCACCACGATTACACTGAAATTTCTAAAGTCTATTCTTTCTAAAAATGCTAGCTACGTCGACGACGGCGCTACGGTAATTTTCACCCCGAGTTCGCTCACCGCATACCTCGCCCTCGTGCGCCGCGCCCGCCCTTCGGCCCTAAATGCATTTGTCTTGTGCGTCGTCTCGCACGCCCCGTGCACGTCCTCTGCGCTGCCCGTTTTCAACGGTTCCAATCGAATGACGCAGTCGGCGTTGTCGTCAATCCACGCGCTCGCCGCGCCCACATCCCCGTGCGCGCACACAATCACATCCAACGCCTCATCGAGCGCATACACGTCATCTAAAAACTTCTCGAGCGCCGCGCCCTTCGCCATGGGCTCTAGCGCGTCTGTACCGTCGATAATCACGCACGTTCGGGACAAAGCCACCGGCTCCGTCGGCTCCGTCGGCTCGCTCGCTCTAAACGCCCGTTGTACATCCACCACCGCGCGCGCGATGGCGTCCACGAGTTCGCGCCCAGGCATCCCCGACGCCGACGCCGCGACGGCGCCATCGCCCACGCCATCGCCCACGCTCCACGCGCCGCCGTACGGCGAGGCGTGCGCGTCCACGAATGCGCATGCGCCGCGTTCCACCGCCCTCCGCGCGCCGTCTCGCGCCCCTTTGGCCACCTTGCGCGCGAGCGCTACGAGCTCTTTCGGTGCGCGTTCGACCGCCACGCACACCACCGCCTGCGGCGCGTCGCATCGCGCGCCGAGAAGGGCGGCGATGAGCCAAGACGATGGCGCATCGAGATGGTCCACGACGGCGAGCACGCGCGGCGCGGCAGCGCCAGCGTCGGCGTCGAACGCGACGTTGAGCTCAGTGAACATGCCTGCGCGCGCCGGGGTGTGTGCGGCGCCGGTGGTTGACGAACGGGTGGGGTGAGCTTGGGCGCCGAAGAGTGGCGTTGACGAGCCGCGAACGCGTCGGCTTTGAATCAACGACGCGCGCGTGCGCGCGCGTGTGCGTGTGTGTGCATGACTATCGTACTATCGTACCTATTATACGCTAAGAAGCTACGCTAGTCGACGCCGGGGGCGTCGAAGGAGATGCAAAATTTATCAAATGTTTGACGCGTCGGGAGCACGCGGCCGAGCGCGAGCGTTTCGGCGTCTATTAAATTCGCGCATCCTTGCGGGTGGCATTCCGAGCACCACATCTCGGGAACGATGGCTTTGACGTACGCATTGAAGCGTGCGCGAAGGTTTTGACTGGAGAATGTGGTGTTGATGCCTCGAATATCACCGAGATTGATGAGCGTCGCGCGAGAGGCGGAAGACGCGGAGACGAATGCGTCGACGGCGTCGACGGTTGCATTCGCTCCAGTGAACCCTTCAATCGTCACCGCTTCACTGCGGTTCGCCGACGAGAGCGATGCGAGAGGTGTAAATTTGAATCCACTCTTGCGCAGTCGCGTCGGCGAGATGAAGTGATCGAGCGGACAGGAGCTCGGAAGATACTTTTCCTCAGCGCTGCCCGGGTAGTGGCATTGAAATGTAAAAATGTTGTCGTGACCGCCCCACACCTTGTCACAATAGCACGACAATGGCGGCAACGCGAGCGTGCGATTCAGTGCAACGGCAACCGCGATGGCGTCGCGTAGGATGTTCAAGTTGGCTTTGAACACGGCGATGTGTTCCCTGATGTTTGGCTCACCCGAAAACGTCGTCGTCGCGTCAAACGTGACGTACATTTCATCCGTTGCAGGTGGCGTCACAACCCATAAACCGCTTTCTTCAAATCGATAACGTTTTGCATCGCCTCCGCTGCCATCGAACGTGTACGTGGCGTGCACGGCGTACGGATGAATCTCGTCCCGGCGCCTTGCCATGGAAATGAAGTAGCCGTGCCCATTCGTAAAGAGTTTCAGCGGCAGCACACCGAGCTTAAACGATTGTCCAGTGCTCAACGGCGCGCCTGACTCTAACACGCGCGTGGGTGATGCGGTGTCAGCGCCTGCGTCGGCAAACGGCTCGAGACCTGGCCATGAATCTTGTTTGCGAGCCATGGCGTTGATGACTTGTTGATGCGTCGTGAGGCTCGCAAAGCGCCCAGACGTAGCGCTCAAATGCATGAGCCAATCGTGAAGGAAAGCTTTACCACTCGCGCTGTGGCGTAAAAACATCATACCTGTGTTAAAGATACCGCCACGGGCGTACGCTGCCCCGAGTCTTGCGTCTGATGACGGGCTGAGATTGTCGCTACTAATCATGACATCCGCCGCCTTGATGTTCGCGCATCCGTCGACATCGTCGTCACACTTAAAGTATGGTGCAGCGTTACGTAACCAGACAACGTCAATGTCAGACAACACGGCGTCATACCCGGCATCGAGAAGATCTTTGAGTTGCGAAATCATGAGCCGGCAGAATGTTTTCCAATTATCGTTGGCGTGATCCGTCGCCTGGTTGAGATTTTCATGCAACGCCGGATATGTCGCCACGCCTTGCTCTCGAAGTGCTTCTAAAAGCTCAACATCGAGAGCAGCGACGATGAATTTTATGTTTCCAGTTGAATCAGGATCTGAAGCTGCGTTCTGTAAATGTTTGGCCCAGTTCATCGTCATCGACGCCACGTTGTGGTTGGCAAACGCGATGAATATGACATCCTCACCAGCTTTGGCACCAATACCCTGAAGAGCATCGTGTAAACTTTCGTACCGCGCACTATCACGCTTTGGGTTTGACGTCATTAGCTTGGTTTCATTCACGCTCGAGAGCGCCACAGTAGTTGACGTCTTGTTTGAAACAGCAGCTTTGATTGAAGGCGCGCTAAATGGATTTTCTTCTTGAAGCAAATCGTCAACGACTTCTTCATCCTTTGTCGTGGAGTTAACTCGGGATGAAGTAAAAGATTTTACATCCACGGTCACGGCACCGTTGCGATCATGCGCAAAGGCGGAATAGAATTTACCGAGCGTGGACAACGCGTCCGTTCCGCCTTCGCGGCGTAAAATCTCACACGAACCCGCGTACGATGCCGTCGCATGCGGACGAGAAAAACCAACGAAACACCCATCTGGTCCACATGAATGCGACTCGGCTTCTAACGCTATCGACGCCGACGCATCAAATGCCTTTGTCGCCTGTGCGTCTTCAAACGCGCAAAAGGACTCAACGGCGGTGTCCACGATGAGCACGCGCTCCGTCGCCTCTCCTAACGTCTCAAGCACTTCTTTATCCATGGCAAACGGCGCCATGGTGTAGTGTAATTCGTCTTTATGTTGTACTTTTGAACCGATAAGCACGCGCGCGGTGCTATGCTTGATCGTATCCGGCGTGCGCGGATTATTTAAAAAGGACCATTCGCGGAATTCCAACCGACTCTTTTCCAGCGCGTTTATATTCATAATGTGATCAGCCGGACATCTATCATACGGCGGTGGGACATCGCTGATCGAGCACGACGGTAACACATGTCCCCAGTATCGATCGCACATGCACGTAATCTTAGGCAAGATGACGATGCGATTCAAAACCTTGCCGAGTGCGAGTAAATTACGCACGGAGAGACGAAACCACGCCGCCGCGACGAGATGATTCTCAATCCCCGTTGCGTTCCAAGCATTCGGGAACGCGTCATCACTCATAGTGATGAAATTGCCTTGGTTGTAATACGCATCTGAGTCGGCTTTCCACAGCATACTCTCGCGAAGTCGCTGTCGTTTGCCTCGAGCTTGTGAAAATTGAAACGTCGTGTGCACGGCGAGCGGCTCGTATGTCGGTGTACGCTCATGCAATTTTTGCACAAAATATGCGTGTCCTGACGCAAATAATCGCATCGACAATAATCCCACTTTTAGTTTCAATCCCTCGCCCATGGATTTAACCTGTATCTCGTTCGCATCGCCTACGGTTTCCACGCTGACGCCTTCGTGCGCGCGCAACATGCGATTAAAAATATCTTGGTCGTGCTCATTCTTATTCTCCGTCGTCTCCAATTTCACGCGCCACTCCTCTAAAAACGCCTTTGTGTGCTCCGTCGGCTTCAAATATAATATCCCGGTGTTGAACGGCGTGGACCAGCACGCCTTGATGTCCCAATTCGACGCGTGCAAACAATCCGTCGACGTCGCCATGTCCACCTCCGCCTCGCCCATCGCTCCACGCAACCAAATCCTAGGATCCTTCAACCACGTCACGTCAACGTCACTCACCAATACTGTGTGCCCTTGCTTGAGTAAATACGATAAAAAGCCCGCTTTCAAGGCGCCAATCTGTTGAAACGCTCGCCCGTCGTTGGTCGTCTTCTTCGTCTGCGCCGCATCGTGCAACGGCGTCCCTCCAGTCGCCATCACCTCGTGCGTGTACTGTAAGTTCGCATCGCTATAATATGGCACGTTGTTTTCTTGACATATTTTCTCCGTCGCGGCATCGAGTGCGGCGACGACGACGTTGCTCTCGACGCCGACGTCTCGGAGCGACGCGTACCAGTGCAACATGAACTCGTGAAATCCATTCGACACGAACGACGCAAAAACCGGCTTGCTCGCATCGAGCGTCGGGCCCACGGTCGCAGACAGTGCGGCATCGGCAGCCTCATCGTCGCTCGCGCGGTGGTGGCGCTCGCGCGCGGCGTGGACGTCCACGTCCTCGTTCGGAAGTTGGATAGCGCGCCGCTCCAACGGAACATCTAGTATCGTCGCGCTCGCATCGCGGAACGACGCGAACGAGGCGTAGGATGCGATGGCGACGAGTGCTATGGCTAGGATGATCTTTTTGCGCCGATGCGGGCGACGCGCAGGACGCGGCTGGACGGAAGCCATCGCCCGCTTGAGTGTGAGGGGTCGAGCGCAGCGAGATTTTTGTAAATGGTTGGCAAATGTTTACAATTTGTGTACATAGACGCCACATAAAGTGACGCTTTCGTTCATGTGATTTGCAGCGATGGCTTGAAGCGTGAGGCGTATTACGGACGCGCGCTCTAAGAGGTGCCAAACTTTGGAATTTTGCTTCGCGGACCGTCGGCCCGGGCGGGCGACTGCATGGCGTGATTAATAGCCTCGAATGCATGCGACGATGGCCGGAACCCGTGTGCGCTCTCGCCAATCGTAGCGAACAAACCTTTTGACCGCGGCGTGTGCGGTGTCATCGAGGTTTGTATGGCGTTGAGGCGATCCGGACGCATCGGCGAAACGTAAATGTTGTGGTTTGGTAGGATGGGAACACGCCGCATCGGTGAGGATAACCCGTATGGAAGCGGCTCATTCGATGGCTCGGCATCCGTGCTCCCGTCGTGACTGCGCTTTTTCTCACGTAAAGTGAGTAGGAAGGATTTCACCCGACTCACAAAGACGGTGTTGTAAAATGATATCACGTCGCCTCTTCGCATGATTTCGAGCTCTGGATCGCTCTGCTCCAATACGACAGTCCAGAACACTTCCTCGTTTGATTGAGGTTGTTTCGAGTACTGATATATGATATCACGGAATGCCACAGTCGGTCTTTGGGTTGCTCCACTATTCACCTTGCACACGCCGTACACCGCCGAGAGAATGATTTGGTCCAAATGCCTGTTGTACAACAAATTTGTTTGCTCGTACACCACGTGTTCGATGAGCACATAGCTGTTGCGGACGATTTCTTGCGTCAAATTCAGTCGTGTGCACAAATCCGAAAGTCGCCGCGCGGCGAGGTGCATGACCTTGGCAAAAAACATGCGAAGCGCCTTGAACGCGCACACATCGCACCCATCTGGCATGGACACGTCGTGGTTGCGTACGGGTGCAAATCGATCAGGCAATGGACCACTCGCACTCGCGCGTCGTTTGCTTGGCGTAGTCACGCCTCGCATCGGTGACGAAAATGCTGTGAATGCACTGGTCGGTGCCCGACGCACTGGCGATTGGCACTGCGCCATGGGAAGATGTTCGTCTTCGTCTTGCGTGTGCGTGCGCTCCGTGTCCTCGCCACCCATGGCGGCGAGTTCGGCAATTGAACCAACGCTCAGCACAGACTTGGACGTCGCTTTTCTGATTGATGGCTTTGGAGCCGGCGAACTCGTCGATGACGGCTCCATCTTTGTATCCCGCGGGCCTGTATTTGGATGATCCTTCACGCTGTCGTGGTACGTTTGTAAAAACTCAAACAACGTCGACCCTTTGCACCATGCCAAACGCTCAAGCGTCTTCTCTTCAAGGGAATTAAAATGTCGCTGAATTTCTCGCGGCATGCCCATGTCTGCACGAACGAAAGGTTCGATAATTGTGGCCAAGTCAAATGGGTGTATACCCAAGAGATGCGGAGTAGCGGGAAACGTCAGCGTCGAAGTCTTGTAAGTCGAGACAATCACCTCCATGGCGCACGTGAGTAGAGATTTAGTAAACCTCTGACTTTTCAACAGAGATGAAAAGTTCATGTCATCCTTGGCGGTCCTTGATACCCTCTCGAGCTCGTCGCTCAAAATTCGGTTCAAAAAGTAGAAGAAGACATTGGCAATTTCACTCGTGCGCTGCTGCACAAGATCATCCATTACGCTGCTTTGTGGACTAATGTCCGTTCGCATCGTCGTCACCAACGCATCTTCACGAATAGCTTGCCCGATGCGCTGGCCCAGTTCTTCGACAGTCTTGTGCAAAGCGTTGACGAGTGCAGCGTCACCCGGGACAAAGGCTCGCAGTGCTTCGAGCTTGGCTTGGATGCCTCCGGCGCACACGCAGTCGTGCAACCACGTTGCGCTTGTGATGGCCTGAGTGATGGGCGTCGACGGCGGAATTTGCTGTGAGCTACGAAACGCGAATCCATGCAATGGACTAGCAGGGCCAGCACCGACCATTTCGATTTTCTTTGGACGGATTGGAGAAAATGGCGCCGCGCGCTGACGTCGCGCCGGCGTCGCCATCGATCCATGCGTCGTCGCCGTCCAGGATTGCGATAGATCACCAATGATTTTTCTACCAACACTGTTCATGTCATTCATCTCCGTGTACAGATACATGGTCTCATCAACCATCAAGCGACCGAATGCTTTCTCAGCGATTGCTCTGTACCGCGCGGACATCGCGTCTGCCGTTGCGTCGCCAAAATCAGAGCCAAAAACGCCTTCGACGCACAAATCACTCGGTGCAACGTCATCACGGTGCTTGGTTTTATCTTGTTGTGCCACTGGAAAAGTGTCACACACAATCTTCACCACGGCGTCCGCCATTTTGACCACCGTCTCCAACTTGGTTTTTGAAGCAGCGCTCAACGAACGCAAAGGATCGGGCAACTTTGTCTCCTCATCCTTGGCCGTCATGCTCACCATATTCTTCAAGGTCGTTCGCAACGCTCTTTGTGGGACATTCGTCAGTAAAAATGCCTCAACCGCAATCAACAAATGAAAGCACGAGTACAAATCTGGAAAGACTGGGAGCGACTCGCACTTGGCGCACAAGTACAAGCTCCACCCCAAACGCGCCGTCGCTTTCCCAATCGCGCTCTCTACATCAAAATGCAACGCCAAAAAATCGTAAAACTTCTTCGCAATCACCTTGTTAAACGCAAACGCACTCCGAATCTCACGCACGCGCAGCACGCGCTCAATCTCCGCCACCGTCGAAGAACCGCTCTTCACGCGAACAGCCAAACTTCTCGCGCTCGCATTTAAAAATTCCGGTAACTCATCCAGAAACTCCACGAGCGAAACTTCGTAGGACATTAAAATCGCCGTGATATCAATCCCACCATTCACCGACATCGCGTCGTCCCCGCGTTTGGCGTCTTCGTGTTCGAGCAAACCGACAGAGACAAACGCCGCGCACGCGCGCCTCACGCGCTCCCGCGCCAATCCCTGCACCGCACCGCCATCATCTGCGCCATGTCCATCATCCAGCGTCGCGTGCACCGCATCATACACATCTTTCGCCAGCGTTTCCGCGTCTTCGCGCCGCGGATGACGCGCGAATACCTCGCGATTCATGTGCAAATGCGTGCAAATCTAATCGTCACAAAACCAAACGCCGAAAACGCCGCAATTCCTCGTCGACTGTGGCCGTTCGACGGCGCACGAGCACCGCACGTGCGCGGTGTCGCTATATCTTCGCACCGGCGGCGTGTGCGCCGTCACCTGGGCACCGCACGGCGGCGCACGGCGGCGATGCGTGCGGGTGAGTGAGGTGTGCTGAATGCAGCTTTTTGGCGGGAAAACAGCTCGCGTCACAATGTCGCGCCATTCTCGCGCGCGCCCGAGCCCGTTCGCCCCTCATTGAAAGGCAGACGCACAAAAAGACGCGTTGCGCGCTCGTACACGGCACCGCGCGCGATGACGACGACGCTGGGGGCGTGAATTCGCTCAAATCGCGGCTGGACGGCCCCTGGGCACCGACCGAATCCAGCGCAGCCGATGCTTTCGCGCGCGCGTCGACGCACGATCTGCGCCGCGCGCGACGCGTTGCACGCGCAAACGCAATCTCGCGCGTACGCTCGCGCGCATCATGGGCATAACGTCGTGAAGAAGGGCGGGAAGAGGTGTAAACCTCGCGAAGGCAAGGCTGCGTCCAGCCGCAGCGAGGTGGATGAGCTACGACGCGCCGGCGCGTCGTGGATGGATGTGGTGAAACACGCCGAGGCGAGGAAAGAGCTCGTTGGGGCGTTTATGCTCGGCGCGCGGCTTGGGACGAAATTCAAAAGCGATCCGGTTCGGGCGACGAAGAAGGCGTTGGCGACGATGCGCAAGTGGCGGGCGGCGGCGAGCGCCGCCGTACCCGTAACCGCGCTGAGACACGCTGGAGGGACGTGGCTTGATGTGCTCACGCATCCGGAATTTAAATCAC
This sequence comes from Ostreococcus mediterraneus, assembly GCA_012295225.1. Classification (NCBI taxonomy): domain Eukaryota; kingdom Viridiplantae; phylum Chlorophyta; class Mamiellophyceae; order Mamiellales; family Bathycoccaceae; genus Ostreococcus; species Ostreococcus mediterraneus. Next base: position 167,422 of record WMKK01000015.1, read on the forward strand.
AGTTATGGAACGCTCGACCGTTTCAGCCAGTGTGGTTGCGACAGGGCGCGATGGAAGCCGCCGAGGCGAGCGGCGGCGCTCGGAGCGTCGTCGACCGCATCAATCCATTCGTACACCTTAGACACGCTGGAGCGTCGCGTTGGACGGCGTTAACGCACGAAAACACGCGGGCGTACTATTGGGCCCGTGTTGTGTGCATGTACGTCGCCACTGTGGTTGAACGTCCATTTATAACCGCATTGTTGTCATCCGTGTCCAAATGCGTAGTCTCCGACATCTTCGTGCAAACCGCGCTCGAAGGTCGGTCGATGTTTGATCTCGACTGGAACCGTGTGGCGTCATTTTTCATCCTCGGTGTCACATACGTCGGTGCGTTCCAGTACCGCTTGTACAATCACGTGCTTAAACCGTTGAATGATAAGTGGAGGCCGATTTACGGCGTGTCGAAATCCACAGGATTCATCGTCTTCGTCGACCAAGCGTTCATTCAACCGTTTCTGTACATGCCGACGTTTTTAGCGATTAGAATCATGAGCGAAGGCTCGAAATTAGTCGATCTCCCGCGCGCGGTGCTCGAGCGATGGCGTGAGACTGGGCCGGAAACCATGCTCGCGCTGTGGGCGGTGTGGGTGCCCGCGCAGGTGATAAATTTTGGCGTCGTTCCAAAGCACCTGACGATTCCGTGGATGAATGCCGTAGGATTCTTGTGGAACGGGGTGTTATCGTTTATGCACGGACGGATGCATACACGAGCTGATGCGGAGCGAATCGCAAGCGATTTACGCGCAGCGGCGAAGACCGCGGCTGTTGGCGACGCTGGACTGGATTTAGTCGCCGCGGCGACGGCGGTGGCGACGGCGACAACGGAGGTGGAGGCGGAGGCGGAGGCGGAGGCGCGGATTGGCGAAGACGAGACGTAGTGTCGTAGTGTCGGGCGTTGTTAGGCGTGATTTGTTTGATTTGTTTAATAAGAATTTCTTTCGTTAAAAAAGCAAGTTCACGTTTTACAGGTTGTTTTGTTTCTCTTATTTAGAGCGTCTTCATGTCAGAAGAGGTGGGGTTCTTCCCGTTACCGGTGACGATTGTGTCCTTAAACGTGCCGCCGCCGGGCACCATGGGTAAGACGTGTTCGATGTGCGGCACCATGACGTCAAGTAAATAAGGACCGGGGGTTTCAAGCATGCGCTTGATGGCGCCCGGAAGGTCGCTCATGCGCATGACGCGCTCGGCTGGCACGCGGAAGCCCTTGGAAATGGTGACAAAATCGGGGAAGATGTGCGCCTCATCCTTGGAGACTTGGTAATCGTCGTCTGGCGAGCCAAGGTAGGTGTGGCCGCGGTTGGCTTTGTAGAAGCGATCCTCCCACTGCACCACCATGCCGAGGTATTGGTTGTTCAAGATGAAGCACTTGACAGGTAAATTTTCAGCGTGCAACGTGGCGAGTTCTTGAATGTTCATGACGAAGGAACCGTCGCCATCGATGTCGATCACGAGGTCATCCGGACGCGCGGCTTGCGCACCGATTGCTGCGGGCAAACCAAAGCCCATCGAACCCAAACCGCCCGACGTGAGCCAGTTGCGCGGTTCGTCGAATTTGTAGTGCTGCGCAGCCCACATTTGGTGTTGACCGACGCCCGTGGAAATAATAGCTTTTCCTTCGGTCATTTCGCACAACATCTTAATGGCGGCTTGCGGGGCGATGACGTCTCCCTCTTGCTCGGGCACCGGGAAGGGAAACTTTTTGCGTTGCACTTCAATCTCAGCGCGCCACTGCGAAAAGTCAAACTTCTCCTTCTCTTGGGACACCAACTTGTTGAGCGTCTTCAAAGCCGGTTTAATGTTGCTAAAGATGGAGCAGAACGGCTTCTTGTTCTTACCAAGCTCCGCCGGGTCGATGTCAATGTGCACGATGGCGGCGCGTTGAGCAAACGCCTCCAACTTGCCAGTCACACGGTCATCAAAGCGCACGCCAAAGGCGAGCAATAAATCAGCGTTGTCGATAGCATAGTTGGCGTACACTGCACCGTGCATACCGAGCATGGACAAGCTAAGAGGGTCAGATTCCGGGAACGCCCCGAGACCCATCAAAGTGTTCGTGCACGGAATACCCGTCGCGCGGCAAAATTCAACCAACTCCTTGTCGGCATCAAGGCAGCCACCACCCGCGTACACCACCGGGCGCTTGGAATCCTTAATTAAATCCAACACTTGCTGCAACTGCGGCGACGTCGGCGGCGTCGGCAAACGGCTCAAGTAACCATTCAACGAAACCTTGGGTTCCCAGTACGGCACCGCCAACTGCTGTTGGACATCCTTGGGGATATCAATCAACACTGGACCAGGTCGTCCGCTCGCCGCTAAGAAGAATGCCTCGCGCACAATTCTCGGAATCTCCTCCACATTCATCACCAAGTAGTTGTGCTTTGTAATCTGCCGAGTAATCTCCACGATTGGCGTCTCCTGGAACGCATCCGTCCCAATCATCGGTCGCGGCACTTGCCCCGTGATCGCCACCATCGGCACCGAATCCAACAACGCATCGGCCAAACCAGTTACCAAATTCGTCGCCCCAGGCCCAGACGTCGCGATGCACACGCCAACCTGTCCAGTCGCCTTCGCGAACCCCTCCGCCGCGAAAACCTCGCCCTGCTCGTGTCGGCACAACACGTTTCGAATCCCAGTCACCGATTTCGTCAACGATTGGTGAATTTCCATGGACGCCCCACCAGGGTAAGCAAATACACAGTTCACACCCTCGCGCTCGAGCGCTTCGACGAGAATATCCGCACCCTTTCGCGGTTCATCGTCAGCGAATTTACTGACAAACTGCGCGCGAGGTCGCTTACTCGCGTATGCCGTCATCTGCGCCGTCGTGAGCTCGAGCTCGGTGAACTGGCTCGGATCCACGTACTCACTCGCATCGGGTTGTCGCACCGCGCGCGGCGTCTGCGCGACACGCACGCGATCGTGCGCGCGCGCCGACGGACGCACAACCATGCTGCGGGGTTTCCCACAAAGGCTCGCGCGATCGACGCACTTTGGCGCCGTGTTCGTCGCCATCGCGGCGCGAGCTTGGGTGAACATCGTCTGCGAGGGTGGTTTGCGTGCGTGTAGTGCGTCAGGCGAGGCGCCGGACGGGGTCCGACGACGTGAGGCGCGCGCGAATGGCGACGGCGGTGACGTCAATCGGGCCATCGGCGGCGCCGCTCAAGCGAGAAGCTCATAGACTTAACTTTTCTAGAGTACGAAGTTTAGCATTTTGTATGTGTGTGCATTGGATTTCATACGGGGCTTCATCGCGGCCACGCGCTCGCGGCGTCGAGATAGGCGTCAATCGCGCGCCTTTCGGCGCGGCGATACGCTTTACACGCGTGTTCTCGAGCGGTGGATGTTTTTTCGTCGATGTCGCGCTCGATGCGGCGCAAGGCGGAGGATTGAGCGCCGAGCGCGGCGCGGAGCGCGGCGTGGATGCGAGATACAGTTTCGGCGGATGGCTTCGATGTCGATTTTGTGACGTCTTCGCTGACCCAAATGCGAAGAATCTCTTGCGTGGTGTGGTCCAAATCGCGGTAACCGCGTTTTGGAGGCACGCGAGGGAGGATGACGTGCTGGGGAAGGCCTCTGGCGGCGAGCTCGGCGACGCGAGCGTTGACATCGCCAGACCGGTCTTCGACGGGCTCATTCGCCCAGGGGGGCTGGAGCACGAGCATGTCGTTTTCGTTGTCTTCATCCGCGAAGCCGTACGTGAATAGTAGTTCCTCGTTGGATTTGTCGCCGTAAGACATGAAGAGTTCTTCGCCGTCATCGAGCTTGCGGTTTCGCGGCGAAATCAAGGCGATGTATCCTCCATCGATACGAGAGGTGTCGGCGACGTACTCCCATCGCGCATTCGCGTACTTGGGATCAACAACATGATTCACCATATCTATGCCCGGAACGATGCTCTCTAATTCGCGCGTTCCAACTGGAATGGCTAATACGCGCGACCAGAACGTGGCGTACGCCCACTTGAATTCGGCAAATCCCGGAGGCGCTTGCGCGTGCAAATTACCGCCGGCTGCGTTGTCAGCTTGTATCAACGCCCCCATCGCGGGCTTCACTTTGAGCTCAAAGGCTTTTTTCAACGATTGCGCTTGCGCTTTCACCGCACCGTACACATTTGTACCCTTTAACTCGCGCTCTAATTCTTCATCCGAAAAGTACAGCGGCGTATCGTACGACCGCGGCAACGAGTCAATGTAATTCTTCCACACGCTTTCTTCTCCGCGACGACGCTCAATCATCAAAAACACCATCACTGCTAATCGTTCATCGAGTGTGCCGTCGCGTAATAACGCGTCGTAGGTGTGAAACAGCGTTGGATGGCGCGCGGCGGTGTCGACGTTTACGACGGCCGCGCCCGGCACGCGTAAGATTTCCTCCTCTTTCCCGCGCCTTTTCGAACGATTAATCGCCTTGTGATCGTCGTCATAGAACGCGCTCACCCCAGAGTATCCATCACGCGCGGGTTTAAGCGCGCATTTGTCCAAGGCGCCGCCGTGCTCGCTGAGCCAACGCGATAATCGTCTCGCGCGCGTCTCGTCGTCATCACCAGCGCACGCATCGCGCGCGGGATTCGTGATCGCCGCCGACGCGGCGAAGGATGGAAGAATGTTCCCGAATTCCGGTCGTTGAAGCGCCAGTGTGTACGCGCCGAGACCGACGCCGAGGGCACCGAGGACGGCGAGCGCTCCTCGCGGCACCTGCGCGGTGGATGTGGAGTTCGACGACGACGACGTCGACGCGCTGGACGACGACAGCACTCGGGCGTGACGAACGAGTGCAGAAGTGGCGTGTTTGTGATGCCGCGCAGTCGCGAGCATCGCGAGTGATTGGTGTGCGGCGCGTGAATGTGTGAGGCGTGAGCGCGCGTCGGTTGCGGTCGCGTTCGCTGTCGTAGTCATTAATAATTCTAGCCAGCCTTGTTCATCGCGCGATTGATGATGGCCGACGGTGGTAAAAACCCGACTTCAATCCATTTCTCGCCGAAACGCTCGCGAATCGTCTGTACATCGGTGAATTTTTCGTCGTCTTTTTCAGAACGCGCCTGCAACTCGGCAGCCGCGAGCGTTTGTAAAATTTCATCGTAGAATTTCCCCGATGACGAATAGTTCGCCAAATTCGCCTCCTTCATGGACTTTAATGGTTCCGAACTCTTGACGAAGTCAGGAAACACTTCGTGAATGCGTCTGTACAGTTGCTTCAACACCTTGGTTCGGTCTTCGGCGATGTATTCAAACTCCCACGCCTCTTGCGGTTGAATCCACAACCGCGTGCCCTCGACCAGGTGATCATGCACCTTCAACTTCAACGTCCATCGATTCAAACTCACGATGACTAGCGGCTCGACGCCAATTTGTTTCCCAACGTCACGCGCCTTTTCGTTGTTTCGCGTGAAATAACACCACCCAAGAGGAGTTTCTATAGCCTCGCCGCGGCGGCCTCGACCCGTTTCTATCAAATGTTGTTCATCGTGTGTCAAGACCTTATCCAGATCAATCTTATCTTTACCGCTAGATGACTTGGATTTACTCGTCACAGTCGCCGTTTGCTTCTTCTTTCCTTTGGACGACGTCGACGACGGTTTCGGCGCAGAGATAGTCTGCGACGACGGAAACAACTCCTTCCTAGACGGTGTCAGCGACACCGTCGTCGGCGTCGTAGCCTTCGTATTATCTGGTACCGAAACCACCAAGATGTCGTCATCACCGTCGTTCTCATCGCTCGAGCTCGTAGATTTCTTCGACGACGAAGTCGGCTGCGAAACGGTGGATACTGGCTCGGCATACGTGCGCGCCGGCACATCCCTCAACTGCTTCGTCTTCCTCGCCCCTGCGATATCATGCGCGGCCGAGCGCTTTCTCGTCACGGCGTTAGCCTTTCCATCCGTCGCCGACGAGGGAAACGCCGTCGTCGCCGGCAAACCGCCCCGAGCCGATTCCAACGCATCCAAACGCTGCGCCAATCCACCGATCGCGCGCATAATCTTATCCTCCATCAACGTCACGGCTTCGAGAAGCACATCGTACGATGACGGTGTTTGTGCACCGTACGATGCGGGCGGTGGTGACGTCGGCATGACACTCAGCGTCGACGTATGCGATAAAAGATGCGAAATTCAAAGATGAAAGTCACAGAATTCGAAACCGCGCGGTAACACGCGCGTTCAGCGTCGCCGACGTCGCACGCGAGTCAATGGACGCGCGGTGTGTTGGAGAATGCGGATTTTCGTGGATCAATTTGAAAAATTTTCTCTCTTGTTTGCTTCGTCTCGCGTACGCGTCGCTAACTGTGAGCTACTATGACTACCTACCTATTATGACATGTGCGCTAGACATATTCGCGCCGCGGCGCGGTTGGTTTTTTACGGCTAATGTGGATCTGATGTCTGCGCAACGCGCGAGCGCCGATTTTGGCGCGCGTGGAGCGTCGAGCGTCGGCGTCGGCCCGCGTCGACGCGTAGGACGCGCGTAATCGCCGCGCCAACGCGGCGTTCGTGTTCATCAAATCCACCAACGTCGATTTTAAGTTTTCAATGGGAACGCCACACGCGAGAGCGTCGACGAGCGCGATGGCGTTGGCGTCGCCGGCGAGATTTTTCGCGTGCGCGAGCAACGTCGACATGAATTCCGGCGAGTCGGTGGAGACTTTAATGATGACGTCCCACAGCTCGCGTGGATTCTCCAACTCGCTGGCGAGCTTGATGGCGCCTTCTAAATCTTTCGCGTCGATGAGTAACACGCGCACGGCGTCTTCGTATGATCCGAGCTTGCTCAGCAAAAACACGCGTTCGAAGACGAGCGACTCTACACCCGCGAGCACGCCGGCGCATCGACCGACGTCGTACGACGCGCTCTTCTTCAAAAATCCCATCAACGATGATGGAGAGAATTCAAGGTGTAAATCAAACAGCATGTCGTGATATTCGTCGAATCCGCTCGGGTCGTCGTCGAATAACGCTGAGAGATATGTGTGCGTGAGTTCGCGCGCGCCGAATCCGCCTTGCGCAAACAACTCGGGCACCACGACGCTCGGCGGCAATACGTCCCGACTCGTGACGTACAACGTCATCGCCGCGGACGTGTCGAGCTGCGCGAGCAATGAGAGCTTTTTGCGGCTCACAAACGTCACGAGATCGTGCCGGGCGATGAAATTCAACACGGATGGACGGCCAATGTCAAGGTATAAATTTAACGCTCGCTCGCGTTGGCCATCATTCAAGTAGAGCTCAGCGATGGCTTCTTTGAGCACTACGGATGACGTATCCGCGCCATCATGCAGCGCCGCGAGCTTGGCTTTGACGAGTGGAATCAAAAACCTTGGAGAGTACACGCGCGCGGGCCAGACTTTGACGGCGGCGAGGAACCGCGGATGATGTTCCGCGTCGGCGAGAAAGGCGTGTAACGTCGTCTCGTACGCGTTGGCGCTCAATGTTGGATTTTCTGTTGGTATGTACGGTTGAATTTCAGCCAATGCCCGCGCGTGCATGAATTTTTCAATCCAGAACTCCCACGCCGCGGCGTCACGACGGAGTAATTTCGCACACAACGCCGCCGTTTGCGCGTATTCGCCGTCGTTGAAAATCTTCATCAACACCCTGTGGCCGACGTCGTGCACGCTTCCGTCTACGTGACCATACTGCGTCGCGAGCTCGCATGCATCGATTAAACGCACGTAATCTTCACGTTTACTCAGCCAATCGATCGTTTCCTTGGCGCCGTGCGGACGAGCGAGGATTAAATCCCTTGGAGACGCGACGATGAGCCGAGGCTCGAGCCCGGGTGTCCACCACGTTTCGCCACCGGCGCGACGACATCGGTCGTATTCCCCTTTCGCCGTCAACGGCTGCGCACACGCCAGTGTATAATCGCTACACGACAAATTTTCCACGTCATCCTTCATCGCGAGTACGTCGACGTACAGCGTAGTGTTGGATTTAGACACGACGTGGAGCTCTGGCGCGGCGCCTCGCGTCCACGCAAGCAACGCCAACGCGTCACCAAACGGTTGCACACCAGCAATGTAATACTCCGTTTGAAACATCGACACCACTTTTGCGGCATGAGTACACGTTGTGTTGAAATGCACGGCGTGTGACTTTGATAAATAATCGCCGCTTTGCGATCCCGCGCCATCGCTGACGTCTCCGCTGGCAAACGACGCCGACCGGCTTAGATCATGTTTCAACGCCTTTGGTTTCGCATCGACACGCTCAATCTTTACCACCTTGACGCAGTCCGCCCACGCGATGACTAGTGTCTTTCCACCATCACCGCGCTCGTTCCACACCACGTGCGCCGAGCGCGCACCGATGACGAGTGGACTCCCGCGCGGTCGTTCGACGAGCGCGATTTTCGCCTCTCGCCCGACGTCGTACAATTTCACACCAACATCGCACGACCACGCCAATACATTTCGCGACCCAAACGCGATGGTATCAATAACACCACTATTTTTATCAATCACCACGTGCTTGTGGCCTAATATACCATTCACGCGCAACGTGAGCGTCCCATGTACGTCGCTCCACGCGAGCCCGCTCGACCGCCGCTTCGTCCCGCTCCGCTCTCGCGCCAGCGCCACGATCGCCACCCCGTGCGCGATGCGCTCCTGCGGCGCATCATCGTCATCATCATCCCGCACGTTACGAATCACAATCACACCTGCGTCGTCTCCGCTCGCTAAAACGCATGAAGACGCATCGAAAGCGAGCGAAGACACGCGCGCCGCGTGGTCCAGCGCCCAGACGCGGCTCAACGCTGGCGCGTGCGGTGCGCACGCCCCCGTGCGCCGTTCGCACGCGTAGGCGCAGACCACGTGCGGAAGATATGCGGTGATGATGTATGCGCCGTCGGCGACGCACGCGGTGCGCGCAGAGGTGGATACGGAGGCGTGCGTGACGCGCGCTCGGCGGTAATCAAATCTCTGCCTCTCATCCTCATCATTCTCCTCGCGCGTCATCGTCATCGCACCGGCGCCCGTGTGCGCACAATAGGTTCACGCCGTGCAATTTTATATCGGACTCGTCGTCATCGTCATCGCTTTTGAACGCGATCGGCGATGACGCGTCGCTCACTGACGTCGAATGAAAGATGGTTCAATGCAATTCAGTCGCTATCGTTACAATACAATGTCTCTCTTCTAGGCCCGTTTCTGCGCCATCGCCCGCGCCTCCGCGTCGGATTTCCCCGCATTCAACGCAACTAAAATATTCCTCGCTCTCGCATCGGCGACGTACATCATGTGCTCGTGCTTGAGCATTTCTAAGCCTTCTCTCGCGCTCGCAAACGCGCGGTCGGCGTTCATGCCAGCCGCGAATTGCGCCTGCATCGCCTGCGCGTCGTTTAATGCATTATTCCCGAGCATGAGCTGAAACACCCCACCGAGACCAAAAAAGTTCAAAAAGTACCACGATAATGAACTCACATAGGTGACATCGAGGGATTTAAGGGCGACACCGCGCTGGAGCATGCCTCGAAAGCGTTGCGTGAGCGGAAACGGGACGCGACCGACGACGAAACCGGTAAAGAAAAAGTTTACCCACGCCGCGGTGAGCATGTTGGGCACAATCATGCTCAAATTCTTGGTTAACATGCTCGTCATGAGTGTTGGATCGGCGAGCATTTGCGCGGGTGCGGCGGTTTTCGCGCTCGGGTTGCGTAACGCTCCGGTTTCAGCCGCGCACGCCCACGACCGGCGCGCTTCAAAGCTCTCTGGGGTTAAATACCCCGCATTCGCCCGCACGCGTTCGGCGCGCTGCACCGCGTGCGCTTCCTTTAATGTCACGAGTTCTGCTTTCGGTGCGCTCGCGAGGTAACGCGTGAGGTGGTGACGCAACGCGCCCACGCACGCCATGGCGAGCGTGATGGGCAAGAGCACCCACGCGCGAATAGCCGGGTCTAAATGAATCACATCCATCGCGCGCGCGCGAACGAGCGTCGACGATGGAGGCGCGCGATACGACCGTGTCGTGTGCGTCGGCGGTGGCGGTTGCGGCGCGGGTGGCGTCGGGCGAGGCGAGGTGTGAGGGCTGGATGAAGACACAAACGCGTGAGAAAAGTAAAAGTAAAATTAATGTGAGTCCAAAACTGTGATATGAGCTGCGGTGTGGCGAGGCTATAAAAATATCTATTATTACGTGCTGTCCATGGTGATGTCGAACGTCGTCGGCGCGGTGCCGAGGGCGGGATCGGTCCAGGCCGCGATGAGCGGAGCCGCGATGGTGTTCGCCGTCAAGGCTGAGCAACTGCTCGAGGATGCGGCGGGTGTGTAGACGATTTTCTTCGCCACCGACTGCAACGTTTTCGTGAGCGTGGTCAAGCCAGTCGCGGTGAGCGTGACGGTATTTGGCGTCGTGATGAGAAATCCGTGGAGGTACTCTGCGTCGTATCCGGTGGAAGCCGTGCAACTACCAGACGTGGAAACGGCAACGGCGCGAGTTCGCAAATCTTGACAGTAAAACGTCATGCCAGATCCGTAGTAACGGTTGGATGATTGGAATGTCAAGGGACTCGGAGCCGAGGAGAGCACCGTGGTGCCGTCGAGCGACGTCGTCGACGTCCAGCTGCCCAATGCCATGTTGTATAACTGTGTACCAGTGGAGTATTCCTCTCCGTCGTCCGTGCCGAACAATTTGTACGCATAACCAGTGACTTCGTACGATGACATGTCCATGCATGCGGTTACCTGCTCGGTGCCAGTGTTAGAGTCCGTGTAATCCTCCACGATTTTCGCGTAGCCACCGGCCAAGTCAACGGTGAACGCAGACGTTACGATACCGGCACCACCATTGGGAACAGGATTCACTTTGATGTCACCAGTATAGTAGTTGCCCTTCGATTGCAACGTCGAAGCGCTTTCATCTTCGACGATGGTGGCGTAGTCGGACATACCAGTCAAGCCACCAAACTGCCAGTTGTGAAGGTACGACGTCGTTTTCGTTGAAACGCTCGCGCTGTCAAGATTGGTACTGTCATACGTGATAGTTTGTTTGATGTAACCTGTGTGAGTTTCAGGGGCAGTAACACCACTGCTCGAATCCGTGTCCGAGCTGTCGAATTGCAAATCAATAGATACCGGATACATGGAACCATCGGCGCGGTAAAAGGCTTGCATGGTCAACGTGCATTCCACGTTGATGGTGTTCTGGTTGCTGTTACCCTTGCGCTGAAGCCAGATTTTAGCGCTGAAATCGTACGTGGTCGTGCCCGCGCTCGCAACAGCGCCTTGAACGTACGACACCTGCGCAACCACGCTTTGATCGGGAGCATTGTAATCTTCATACGGGCAACTCGTCACGGTGTAACTCGACTTAATCGTCTTGGCGTCTTCCCCAGTCGTCGTCCACCCGCCGAGGGCGTCGGATGAAAACAAGCCACTTTGCTCAATCAAAGCACACAAAATGTTATTCGGAAAATTCATGACATCCGCCACGGGGTCTTCAATGACCTCATTGTTGGACACTTGCGACAGCGTGGTCAACAACGAACGCCGACGCGCGCTCGCGCTCGCACCCGGCGTCGGCAACGGCGCCACGGGCGTATACGACGACGACGCCAACGCCGACGCCAAACTCACCGTCGAAGTCGACGACGACGACGACGACTTCAACCCAAGACCAAGCCCGAGGCCTAACCCCAACGCGATCGCGCTCACCGCGCACACCGTGATCACAATCACCCGCTTGCGCCGCTGCTCCATCGTCATCATCCCCCTTGACAATCACACCGCGATCGCGCGCGCGCCGCCTCTCGCGCCGTGCCGAACCCGGAACGTGACGTACACACGCGAACGCGCGCGCGTCGATCGATCGCGTCGCGGCTCGGCTGATCGCGTCGAGCGCGTCGCCGTGTGGCCGATCCCGCGCGCGCGCGTTCGCGGGTCCACGACATCTCCGCACGGGATATCGAACTTTGACCAATCGTGACCAGGGGCGGGGGCACAGCGCGCACACGTGGCACAATGACGTGATGTCCAGCGCTGTGGTGATCACGGGCAAAACGGACCACGGTCGATGACCCCATGACCCCGTGTACCACACACTGTGTAGTCATAGTGACCTTCTTGCACGCGCGCCCGTTGAGGCCCCAGGTCGACTCCCGTGGATCTGGACGCCCGCCAGCGCTATCGAGGCGTGACCATGAACAACGACCTTTGCTTCGAGCTATTGCGTGGCTGCGATTTGTGCTTGAGGGTATATTCCCTTGTGCTGGCGCGCACGCATGGATGTGCCCACGCCCGATGCGCCATTCTGCGGCGTGACGACCGATAAGTTGTAACGACTATTCAGAGTCCGTAATGAACTGTTATTACAGATATAGTTACATCGCTGAACGCGCGTCGCTCGTCGTCGTATTGAGCTGAACAAACAGCTTACTTATTCCATTGGGTGACGCGAAGTTGCCGAGGGGTGAGGACGTTTGGTTTGAGAAGGCTTCAGTACCGCGAGTGGAGGGTAAAGTTATCACGCATCTGACGTGGACGCGACCGATCGTGCCCTGGGCGCGATGTGTGTACCGGGTACACACATCGCGCGTGTGTGGACCGGGGTACACACACACGCACGGTCCAGGGTTTAGTGACGCGAGTATCCGTTACCCGTGACCACGACGCGCGCGACGACATTCGACGACGCGCGACGACGACATTCGACGACGATGGCGTCGTCCGCGGCGGTGACGATCACGGCCGTGGACACGCTGCGCGCGGAATGCACGCATCAGATGCGCGTGGTGCGGCACTGTCCGCCCGAGACGCCGAATCATAAGCCGGGCGAGCGCGTGGTGCGTGCGCGCGAGCGATTCGATCGACGATTATGGCGCGATTATGGCGCGCGTTGGCGATGATGATGCGGGAGCGGATGTGCGATGGGAGACTGACCGGGTGTGTCTTTCGGCGCGGTGGCGTCGGGTGTGCGATGCGTAGGTGATGGATGCGTTCGCGACGCGGGCGCGGGAGAGCGCGCGAGGCGCGCGCGAGGCGTTGGACGCGTGGGCGGAGACTTCAGGTCGTGAAGGTGCGTCGGCGAGGGCGGGGCCATCGAAGGGGAAGAAGACGAAGGGTTCGTTGGCTGGGGCGTCGGCGGAGACGAGCGGTGGTGGTGTGGAGGATATTGATATGAGTGATTTGCGCGCGGTGACGCTGGAAAAGGCGTTGGATTCGCTCATGCCGAGCGTGCAGTTACCGAGCGAGGCGAATCCGGTGAAGCATCGGGGACAAGGTGCGAAGCATCAAAAGGCGGCGACGCAGGAGGAGGAGGAGAAGGCAAAGAAGGCGGTGGAGGTGAGTAAGGAGTTGACTACGGCGACGAAAACTGCGCCGTTGGCGTCCATGCGAGAAGTCGAATTGGAAATGAAACAACTGCAACAAAGAGCGTATAAGCGAGCGTTGCTACGTAAAGAGATTGACATACAGTGCGTGGCATGGAAGCCGCGGGAATTGATTGAATTTGAACGAGCGTCGCCGCTATTTGCACCAGCTGGAGAGAAGCGCGCGCGCGACGAGAACGCCGTCGCCGCGCCGCCCAACGGACAAGACGTGATGATTTGGATTGAACTGTTCCATCCCGTCAAGCAAGGGTACTTAGTGATGGATGTCATCGTGCGCGGATCTACCCCAATTGTGTGCTTCAAGGATATGATCTATTGTTTACGAGACGTGCAGGCGAAACGTGAGGGACACGCGCCTTCGAAGAATGGTTTCTTGTTCATCGAGGGCGTATTTTACAACGACATGCGCTCGCCTGACGCCGTAGATTACTCCGAACCGCTGTTGGACTATCAAAAGAAAGATGGTTTAACCGCACCCGGGGCACCAGTAGAGATGAACATGTCCGGTAAGGGATTTACCGCCCAAGACATGCACGGGGTGAAATTTGCCGACGTCCCCTTGCACATCGGAAAGAGCTACGTGATGACGCACCAAGGTAAATGCGAACACAAGTGGCGCGTTCGCGACGTGCGCTTGCCACATAACGAAGACGACATCGCGCATGACATGTTTCCGCTCGTTTTACGCGAAGGGCGGGTGTTCAGAAGAGGTTGCGGCGTGTGCGGCGTGTTTGACAGCGCCTTCGTCACGTACAGCGACCGCATGGCTTCGGAATCTCCTGCATTTTTTTGCAAGATTTGCTACGACACCGTGCATTGCGATGCGCAGGGCAACAAGGTTTACAACGATTACGAACAATACACGTACGATCACGAATAGAGAATGATTGAAAACACCACTGTTACATACTAGCATGACAAAACCGAGACGCGCCGGCGTCTCGACGCGAGGCGCGCCTCAATCAGCGAATGTCCAATTTCCCTTATTATCAACGCGATTGGGCGACAGCCGAGGTTTAAACGGCGACTCCCCCGTCGCTGCTTGCACCACAGCCATACCCACCTGCTCGACGATGCCGCAATTACCGTACGCAAGACCTGGACATTTTTTACTCCCGGCGGCGATTTGAGCCGGACTCACCATGATGAGCTTCAACTCAGGAATCGGAATACCCGTCGCCGAACTCACCCGGCGCTTCAAATCGCTCTTACGATCAGAATCCTCCACATTGACGTGTATTACAGACCCTGCTTTACCCCAAGGGCCGTTATGCACCATCTTTCGTCGCGACGAGGAACACAAGCGAGGCGCGCGCGTCAGTCCAAAAGTCACATTAAAATCGACTCTGCGTCATCGCGCGCGCACCCGCGCGTCCAAACTCTACGGACACCGCACGCACCTTAATTTCCGCCACCGGCATCTCGCGCCCGTGTCCGTCGTCACGCGCGCTGCGTCGAATTATGCTTCACATTTGACGCTCGGGACACTCGTAACCGTCAGTGCGTTTCAACAGGTACCAACACGCGCGTCACCACACCTCGACGCGTGCATGCCTCGCGCGTTGTCACGCATCGCATCGACGCACCAACGCGCGTTGCATTCATTACGCGCGCGTGCGGTCGCGCACGCATCGGTTGCGTCGCGGCGCGGCGCACATTCGCGCGTCATGACCAAGGCTCACGCACACAGCGCAGTGACGAGTACTGATGCGAATTGGGTGCCTTTACGCGACATGCACGCGGACGAATTGCGGTTGAAATACACGCTACCGACAGGTCAGAGTTTTCGGTGGCGCCCGCGAGGGTCGAGCGAGAGCGATTACGTCGGAGTGATTGGTGCTAGAGTCGTGCGCGTGCGAGAAACCGTGAACGGGGACGCGGAGTATAAAGTGTATTGCCGACCAGCGAGCGAGAGCGATGACGACGACGATCGCGTGGTGAGGGATTATTTTAATGCGGATGTATCGTTGGTGGACATGCACGCCGGGTTCGCGGCGAATGATGCGAGGTTTCGGGCGTTGGCTCCGTACGTCGGAGGCTCGCGCATGTTGAGGCAAGACGCGAGCGAATGTTTGTTTAGTTTTATATGCTCGAGTAACAATCATATTTCGAGAATACATGGGATGGTGGAGAAGATGTGTGTGCATTATGGAGATGTGTTGCCAGTGACGGCTGCGGATGTAGCGATAGATGACGTAGAGGAGGCGGCGGCCGTAAAGGGCGACGAAGCGTTTTATACGTTTCCAAGCGTTTCACAGATATTAGCCAAAGCCACGGAAGAACGCTTGCGTGAATTAGGTTTTGGCTACCGTGCCAAATTCATCGTCGGTGCGGCAAAAGTGTTGGCGGAAAACCCCGATGGGAAATCTCCAGAGGCGTATTTGGCATCTCTTCGAGACGAAAAGACGTACGCCGAAGCGCACGAAGCGCTCGAGCATTGCCCGGGCATTGGCCCTAAAGTCTCCGCGTGTGCGTGTCTCTTTTCTCTTGATAAGCATGAGGCTATTCCCGTGGATACACACGTGTGGCAATTCGCCGTGGAGCACTACATGCCGGAACTCCGCGAGGCCAAGTCTGTGACGCCAAAAATCATGCGCGCCGTCGAAGACAAAATGTTTGACATTTTCGGCCCCTACGCGGGCTGGGCGCATAACGCCATGTTCATCGCCGAACTCAAGTCAATCAAGGAATCTCTCCCAGAAGAGCTTCGTACGCCGCGGCGCGCAACGCCCGGCTCTGCGTCGAAAGCCGCGAAGAAGCTCAAAATCAAAGACGAACCGAAACCGCCCGAGACGCTCCCGCCCGCCGAAGACTTTGGCTCCCCCGCGCGTACGCGCGCATAATATCTCCGATTGTAATAATTTGTGAATTGTAATAATTTGTTCGTATATTTAGCGGTTATATCCGCACCCCGTGCGCGTCTCGACGCTCAAAACGCGTGAGAATGTCTGCGCGCGCTGAAATTCAGTCATTTTTGCGTGACGTTGCAGCCGAATATTCGCCAGTTCCGCCCTCGCACACGCCGCGAACGATGCGCGCTCACGTCGCACACGCTCGCGGCATGGCGTTCGCCTCGCGCTCGTCGTCCGCACGCGCGCGCGCGCGCGCACCGGGTGCGAGACCGCCGCACACGCGCCCTCGCGAGTGGATAACCTCAGCGCGCGCGCCGCGCCGCGAGCGACACTCGCGTCTCACGTCCGTGGCGTCGCCCGAGACGGACGTGAGCGACGCCCAGGAAGGGAATGTGAAGCGCTCGACGGATGACTTGATGTTGGACGCGGCGCTGAAGACGTCAAAGAGCGCGGAAGAGGTTACGCTGGAGGGCATTGTGTTGAACTTTTCGCCGAGCTACGGCTTTACGGATAAAATGCTCGCGGTTGGTGATTTTTTTAAGAACTCTCCCACGGAGTTGGCGGGAAGAATCGCTGAGGTGTTATCCGTGATTGGTGGGGTGTACGCGACGTGGATGTACGAAGAACGAATGGGTATTCCTCTGGAGAAGAGGAAACGAGGCAAGGCGTTGAGAGACGGCATCGCAAAGTTAGGACCAGTGTTCATTAAGCTCGCACAGACGTTGAGTACGAGACCGGATATCATCGGTGAGGAAGCAGCAGACTCGTTGATGGTGTTGCAAGACCAAGTTGGGCCGTTTTCGAGCGCCGTGGCGGATGAAATCATTAAGAGCGAGTTGGGATGGTTGGGAGCGGTGCGCGAGTGCGACGCTCCGGCCCCTGGCCCGAAATATAGCTTGTACAAGGAGTTGAGTGCTGAGCCAATCGCTGCGGCGAGTATTGGACAAGTGTACGAGGGCGTGTTGCACGATGGAAGCAAGGTGGCAGTCAAGGTGCAGCGACCCGGGATGGTTCGACGCATTGCGCGCGACTTGCACATCATTCGCCTTGGTTTCGGTTGGGTTGAAGAATCCGGAGTTAACGGTTCGGAAGACTTGCCGCAAATTGTTGATCAAGTTGGGGCTGGGATCTTCCAGGAACTCGATTACACCGTAGAAGCGCGCAACGCGGATGAGTTTAGACGTTCGCTTCGGTTTCTCAACTATCTCTTTGTGCCTAGGCACTTTGAGAAAATGACATCGACAAAGGTACTGACCCAGGAATGGATCACCGGCCGACCGATGAAGAAGTTATCGCTCGAAGAGCAAAAGCTTATGGTACAAATGGGTGTAGAGTGCTCCAGTGCGCAAATGTTCCGTACTGGTTTAGTGCACGCTGACCCACACGAAGGAAACATGTTGTTCACCGACGACGGAAAGCTCGCGCTGTTGGACTTTGGTTTAATCTGCCGCGTCGATGATGATCAGCAAGAGGCGATGGCAAACTGTATTTTAAACATTCTCAACTCTCAATGGGGTGAGCTGATTGATAACTTACGTATCATGGACATGTTGCCCGCTGAACCGCAAATGTGGATTGACGAAAATGGAAACCAGGCGGATTACACCCAAGGCGGCCCGGGTTCGTGGAAGGTAATTTCGGATGATGAATTCAGACAAGCATTCAAGACGTGCATGGATGGTGAAGACGACAACCCAAAGGTGCGATCGAACTTTACAGAGCTCGTGCTTGACTTGACAAAGATTTCCACGGCGTACCGATTCAACTTGCCTCCGTACATGGTGTTCGTCATCCGATCACTCACGACGCTTGATTTCGCCGCCGCGAGAACAAACTGTAACATGTATGAAGTTGCTGCACCGACAGCTATCTTCCGCGCGTTGTCTCCTCGAACGCCTCGAGGTAAGCGGGCGTTGGAAGAAATGTTGTTGGAAAAGGATGGTGGATTAAAATGGAACAAGCTCGTGGCGTTGTCCGAGCAAGCAAACAACGCCGCGGATGCCCCTGAAGGCGATGAGAAGTTTGATAGCACTGATGCTCACGCTAAGGAAGCCGTGACGCGACTGATGAACGAACTTTTCGATTCTTCTGCGGGCTCGGCGTTGCGTCGCGTGGCGCTCAAAGCCAGTCCTTCTGGTTTAATGCCGCCACCGCCGTTACGCAAAGAACTCGTCAAGATTGCCCAAGCATCCTTTGCGCGTTCGATGGCGACATTTTCTTTCCGTGCGTTTTTTGCCGCGGCGTTCAAAACCGCGCGCGCAATCTTGCGCAACGAAAGAGAATCCGTGGTGTGTGAAATTTATGAAGGCGCCGAGCGTTCGGCGTGCAACGCCGCCTTGGAAAAGCGTCGACGATCCATCGCCATGCTTTTGCTGCGCTCAAAGCTAATCAACCCCACTGGATTCTTTAGTTTTATATCCATCGCCGCGTTGTTCGTCTGGGCTGCCATCACCGGCGCGTTCCAAGGCGCCGTAGCCAACGTCAAGCGCCGCCTCGCTCCCCCCACCCGGGACGATACATCTCCGCCGCTCGCCGCCGCGTAATCCAGTACGCCCCGGCGATATCACACGCACACAATTTACCACTAGTTCACACACGCACTGCGCGTATTTTTAGTCCCATTAATCTTGTTATTGCACGCTCACTCACACGGCGTCGCGAAAAGCGCGCCTTTTTATCCACTTCCCTCATACCTCAGCGCGCCCATCTCACCCCACGCGCGTCACCACCATGTCCCTCGTCGACGCCCTCAAAGACCCATCGCGTCCGGTGTTTTTATTCGGTACGTCCCTCGCGCGTCGCGCGTCGCGTCGCGCGCGCACCGCAAAGAGCTCGAGCGCACTCGATCAACGCGTTCACTTTTTCAGCCACTAACCAGTGTACGCGACCGCGACCGCGCGACTACGCACGCACAGGCGTGACTCCACCGCTCGATGGCGCTGATGCCGCCGCCTACGACGATGCCGCGCGTAATTTCGTGTCGAAATCGCGCGGTTTAGCCGTGGATGGGTACATTGTGTATGACATTCAAGAGGAAGCGGGACGAACGCCAGAGCCTCGCCCATTTCCTTTCCGCAAGCTCGGCGATCCAGGCGTGTACGCCGCGAGCCTCAAACGCGCCAGTAAAGGCATAGAGAGCGTAGTATACAAGTGCGTTGCGGAAACGAAGAGCGAAGAAGAATTCGGATCGTGGTTGGATGACGCGTCGAGAGCGACTCGGGCGTATAACCTCGTCGGAGGCGCGAGTTCGAGTCAAGACTATTCCGGACCAACCATTGCCCGCGCGGCAGAGATGGTGAAAGCGATCGATAAAGGATGCGCATTTGGTGGAGTGACGATCGCTGAGCGTCACGTGAAGAAGGGTAACGAACATGAAACGTTATGCGCCAAGATGGACGCCGGAGCCGAGTGGTTCATTTCGCAAGCCATTTACGACGCCGACGCGACGATTAAACTCATCAATGACTACGGCGCCGAGTGCGCCAAGCGCGGCGTCGCCCCAAAAAAGATCATTTTAACATTTGCCCCGTGTGGACGCGAGAAAACCATGCGTTTCATCAAATGGCTCGGTGTGAGCGTGCCCGAAGACGTCGAACGCGACATTCTCGAATCCGACGCCCCGGTGCAAAAATCGGTGAGCATTCTCACGGCGATGTGTCAAAAGATCATCGACGAGACCAAGGCATCGAATGTCCCGCTCGGGGTATCCGTAGAATCCGTGAGCATCTTCAAAAATGAGATTCAAGCCGCGCATGATTTGTTCAGGTTGACGCAAGCCATCATGTTGGACGCGTACGGCGCGGATTGGGCCATGACGTACGCGCTCGTCGGCGGGAAATCCGTCGAGACGACGACGACGCAAACCAACACCACCGATTACGCACACGGCGACGATCACGACAACGCGTTGAAGGATAAAATTAAAAACGTCCTCGTACCACTCGGGGCGTTCGTGCTTGGATTTCTGGCGCGTAGACGATAGAGAAGAAATGAACACGAAAACGACGGCTGCGCCACCTCACAGTGCGACTCCTCTCACCACACGCACACACGCGCGACGCGAACGCAATCACACACCGCCTGACGAACACACGCGTGCACGATTATATAACTTCATCTATACCATACATGGAACTGTTCCAGTTGCGCATCGAGCCGGGCTCTGGACGCGCGTTTACGCCGTCCCGCGGCTCCATGGTCGTCCTTACCCACGTCGCCCTCTGCACATCCAGCGACGACCCAGCGGTGGATCCGAACGACCGCATCACGGTTACGGTGTCATCCAACAACTCCGCGTCGCCCATCGCGCTCGGGAGCGTGCGCGCGAGCGGAGGGAACGAGCAGTTTTCAATCGGCGGCTCAGGGTTGTGCTTTAGCGACGCCTCGCGCGTGGAAGTCAAGCATAACGGCAAGACGGCATGCGTATGCTTGACTGGACGCATCGAAGCCACGAGCGTGGACATGAGTGATAGCGAGGACGACGGGTTGGAGGAGGACACGGACACGGACACGGACGAGGAGAGCGACTCGGAGGCGCGGACGCGAAAGTTGGCAGCGGACGCGGCTCGGGCGTACACGGATGCGAATGACGACGAGGAGGAGGATGGAGATAGCGACAGTGATGAGGACAGTGATGAGGACGAGGACGAGGACGAGGAAGACGAGTCAGAGGAGGACGAGGAGGAATCAGATTCAGACGAGCCGCCGGCGCACAAAAAGCGACCCGCGACGTCTGAATCCGACGACGACGCCTCCGATGAGGACGACGACGAATCAGATTCCGATTCCGACGATAGTTCTTCTTCCAGTGATGCCTCGGACGAGGGCGCGTTACCCGGAAGCAAGCGTAAATCTTCCGCCGACGCGCTCAAAGAGTCCCGCATAGACGACGCACGAGACGCCAAACGCGGCGGTCGCTCACCAGGCCGCGGCGCCGGCCGAGGCCGCGGTGGACGATCCCCAGCCGGTCGCGGTGGTCACGGCGGACGCGGCGGACGCTCGCCAGGCGGACGAGGCGGACGCGGTGGACGACGTTGAATCCATATTTTAACGCGCACGTAACCGAACAACACAACCAAACACGTCAATCGATCCGCACACCTCGACGCGACGCCGCCCGCGCACCATGCCTCGCGAGCGATCCGTCATCATCGTCGTCCTCGGCGATTTTGGACGCTCGCCGCGCATGCAATACCACGCGCTATCTCTCGCCCAAGATGGTCGAAACGTTCGCGTCGTCGCGTACAGAGGCTCAGCGCCCGCGCGCGAGCTCACCGATCACGCGCGCATCTCCTTCACCGCCGTCACCTCGGGCGAGCATGCAGCGCTGCGTCGCATATTGCCGCACTCCGTGCGACTGGCTGTGCGCGCGTTGGCGCAAGCGCTGCACTTGTTTTGGATTCTTTGCGCGCGTGGCGCTCGAGCCGACGACGTCCTCGTCCAAACGCCTCCGTGCGCGCCGACGTTCACCATCGTCGGCATCGCCTGCGCGTTGCGTCGCATGCGGTTAATCATAGACTGGCATAATCTTGCGTACACGCTGTTTGCGATGAAATACGGCGGCGAACGGGGTTGGATGACGCGAATATTAGAGAGATACGAGCGGCGGAGCGGGACATTTTGGGCCACCGAGCACTTGTGCGTGACGCGCGCGATGGAGGATTTCTTACGCCTGAAGTGGTGCATACGCCGCGTGCGCGTGGTGCGTGATCGAGCACCAGAGTGTTTTCGAGTGGCGGCGCGAGAGGCGGCGGCGCGAGGGCGAGATGCGTTTTGGAGGGACGCGCGCGTGGAGCGAGCGATGGAGGCGTCGAGATGTTCGCGTGGCGCGGGCGACGTCGTGGACGCGTACTACGCGCGCCGTGGCGATCGCGCCGATAGTCGCGAGGACAACCTACGGTTTGTCGTGACGTCCACGTCTTGGACGCCGGATGAAGATTTCCAACTCTTACTCGACGCTGCGGTGGAGTACGACGCGCGCGCGACGCGACTCGGGACGAAATCATCCTCCAGACGGGCGGCGACGTCGAAATTGCCGCCGCCGCTCGCCATCATCGTCACCGGTAAGGGCCCACAAAAGCGTATGTTCGAGGATAAAATAAACGCTATGGCGTCGACGCTCACGCATGTGGCGTTTCGTACCGTCTGGCTCGAATTCGCCGACTATCCGCGCGCGCTCGCCAACGCCGACGTCGGCGTCAGCCTTCACGCCTCGAGCAGCGGATTGGACCTCCCCATGAAGGTGTGCGACATGTTTGGCGCCTCACTCCCCGTGCTAGCGTTAGAATACGACGTCATTCGTGATGAGCTCGTCGATGAAGGCGTGAACGGGGTGTTGTTTCGCGACGCGGGTGCGCTCGCGGATGCGCTCGAGCGATGCTTCGCGCGGCCGGGCGCCGAAGCGTTTACGTCGACGTTGAAACGCGGCGCCGAAGCGTCAGGAGCGAGGACGTGGGAGGATAATTGGCGCACCACAGCCGCACCGGCGTTTACTGTACATGCAGCGTAAAATGTAACAACAACTAGAAGATTCTACTCGTGCCTCGCGCGGATGCCCAAAAACTCGCGACAAAGGTGACGACAAAGACGCGCAGCGGAATGGCACCCGCGGCGCACGCGAGCGCCAAAAGCCATTCGTGCCACTCAAGCGGTGACGTTTGGAACACGTCACCGCCGCGTTGTACGATGACGATGTGAAGCGCGAGCTCGGCGGATGTGAGCGCGACGAAGAGCGCGTTGGAGCCGACACCCTTGAAGACATTCGCCTCTGTCGACACCTTGCGACAGTTGAGCTGATTGGCGAGCTGCATCAATACGAAGGCGTTGTACACGATGGTATCGGTCGGACCGTAAGCGTTAATGAGCCACGTCATACATGTGCATTGATATGCGACTTGAGTGGCGATTTGGAGCTTCATGTTTGGCGTGATGAGCGCTGAGGCGTCCGCGGGAGCGTCGCGCAACACGTCGTCCTCTGTCGGCGCGTCGGTGGCGAGCGCCAACGACGCGAGGCTGTCGATCACTAAATTGACGAATAACAGTTGAATCGCCGAAAACGGCGAGACGGCGTACGCCAGCGCACCGCCCGTGGACACCACGCACGTTGAAATGTTTGCCGTGAGCTGAAACACGACAAACTTTTGGATGTTTTGAAAGACGTTTCGTCCATAGCGAATGGCGTCAATGACGCTCGTAAAGTCGTCGCGTAGAATCACAATATCGCTCGCTTCTTTCGCCATGTCGGTGCCAGAGCCGAGAGCAAAGCCGACGTTGGCGCGTCGTAACGCTGGGGCGTCGTTTGACCCGTCACCGACTACGGCGACGACTTGCCGTGATGAAGTCGAATTACGAATACCATCCGTCAACGCGTACTTATCCTTTGGCGAAGCGCGCGCGAGGACGCGGAGCTTTGGCCACACAGCGTCGAATTTTCCTTGGTCAAGCTCGCCGTCTTCGGTGAGCACACGAGCGCGAAATTCCTCGCCAGTCATTGCCAGTGCGTGCGCGTGCGCGGCGCTGTCATCGTCAGTGTCCTCATCTAAGATTCCACAACGCTTGGCCACGGCAACCGCCGTTGTCAGACTATCGCCCGTGACCATTTTGACATCCACGCCGGCGGCGCGAGCGCGGGCAACGCACGCCCGCGCCTCGACGCGTAAGGGATCTGATAACCCAATCGCCGCGACGAGGCACAAATTCGACTCGGCATCCATGACGGATAATCTCTGACACATGTCCCGGGCGTCTCGGCTCGACACCACATCCATTTCGACGTCCCGGTAGGCCACCAGCAGAACGCGTTCGGCGTCCCGCTGCCAATCTAAAAACTTATCCGCGAGCGCCGCGCGCATGGGTGTCGTCAACACCGCGCGCGAACCGTCGGGATTGAGCGTTTCCGCGCACAGCGCGAGGACGTCCTGCGACGCACCCTTGACGCATGCGCGTACGACTACGTCTGACATTTCGGCGTCTTCGACCGCGTCACTCAGCGTGTACACGCTGCACATGCGCTTGCGTTCGGCTGAAAAAGGGTACAAACGAAGCAAAGGGAAGTGTTTTCGCACTAAATGCACAAAATCTTCACCGTCGTTAAGTTCGTTGACGAAACGCAACAGCGCGATTTCGCTCTTGCTTCCGCGAATGACGCGGCCTTGGTTGTCAAATTGCACCGTGCTGTTCAAACTCAAGGCGACGGAGAGCAACTTTGACACGCGCGAGGAGAGCGATGCGGTCGTTGCAGACGCCCAAGTGCGATCGGTGTCATCATCTGAGAGCGGGCCGACGTCGACGCCTGCGATCCATGCTCGACGCGCGCGTTGTTCGTTTCGCGTCAGCGTCCCGGTTTTATCTGTCAACACAGTCGTCACCTCGCCCGCGGTTTCCGCCGAGCTCAACACGCGCACGAGCATGTCTAATGTTAGCATTTGACGAACACTATACGCGAGCGCGAGCGTCACGGCGAGAGGAAGACCCTACGATTTGGAACACAAAAGCGCGCGTCAGTACGACAAAAGACGAAATCCATCACATCGAGCTCGATGACGAATCACTAGTTTCTCAGAAGGAAGTCGGCAAAGACCATTCAAAATCGTCACAGACAATCGGATTAGGAATGTTTCGTCACTGAAACCGTGCGCGTCGTCCCCGGTGCAAAGAAAACGTCGAAAAAAATAACGCGTAAAGCCGCGACGATTGTTCGACATCATTGGGAAGTCGGCAAAGACCATTCAGAATCCTCACGTAAGAATCAGCAAAGGAATGTTTAATCATCGTCGTCGATCGCGCGGCTTTACGCAATTCGGAACACAGAACGCGAACGCGTCACGAAAACAACGCGATCAATCAATCAGCCAAAGAAATCTTTCGAGCCGTCGGCGCATCAAACGCACCTCTGGAACGGATACGACGGCGATGGTAATCGCCGTGACAACCACATCGAGATATTCCACTGCCGACTCAATCGGCGGAATGACATCACCAGTCTTGACGTAATACTCCCACGTCAGCGACGTTGCGAGTATCGTCCCCACGAGCGCGGCGGCACCGATCCCAACGCGACCGATGGAGACGGCTAGACGCGCCAATCGCGCTTGCAACGGCGTCTCCACATTCACGGCATCGCCGTCGCCCGCGCCGCCCTCGCGCGTGAGTTGCAAAATCTTCCCTTGCGTGGAATTCGTGCCCACGGCGATGACGAGCGCGGTGCCTTTCCCGCTCGTCACCCGCGACCCGGCGTAGACGACATCGTCCCGCGAAGCGGGAAACTCCTCGCTTTCACCCGTGATGTGACTCATATCGCACATAAACGCCGATGAATCAATCACGCGCGCATCCGCGCACGCCACATCACCCGCATCGAGATTTAAAACGTCCCCGACGACGACTTCGGCGCGAGGGAGTAACCTAGGCGAACCAAACCGAGTGATGCTGACGACGGATTCGGCGTCGCTTCGAGCGTTGAGCGCCGCAAACGAACGCTGCTTGCTCAAATTATTCCACGTCTCCACGCCGACGACGACGGCAACGGCGAGTAAGATGGCGGCACCGTTCAACCATGATACGCTCGTGCGATCGCCTGCGCCGAATGAGCCTTCGAGGATGAGAGAAAGGGCTCCGCTGACGATGAGCGCGCGGAGCGTGACGTCGTCGAGCGCTCGGGCTACGAAATCGTAGGCGGTGTACGTCTTCGCGGCTGGCGTGGCGTTTGCACCGAATCGTTCGCGGTTTGCGTCAACCTGCGCGTGAGACGTGATGCCGGCGAAGCAATCGCTGTTGAATGCGGACGCCAAGGCGTCGACGTCGAGAGCGTCTGCACATGTCAATCCGACGTCGACGTCCTCGTCGTCTCGGGACCGCATTCGATGTTGACATCTTTGCGAATGGTTGCGAATTCGTGAGCGCACACGACGCGACTCGCGCGCGTCGACGCGAACGAATAACGATAACTGCGACCGCGATGTGATGGCACGCATGGAGAACGGTCAGAGTAACGGTATGCACGCGCGTCAATGACGCGTCTCGCGCGTTCACCCAGCGGCGACTGACGACGACAACGCGCGCGTCAGCTCAATCACGCTCGACGACGCATCGTCGAGCGGAATCTTTGCCAAAACCTTGCCCGCTTCTTTTTGGGGATTTTTATCGCCATCGCGCGCAGCGCGTGCGAGTAGAAACGATGCGAGTAAGATCCGCGCGGCGGACGCCGCCGACGTGGGACAATCGACGTCGTTGACGACGTCTCTGGCGAATCGTTCGGCATCTGCGAATTCGCCTCGCGCGTGCGCCGCCAGCGCCGCTTTGAGCGCACGGTGACGTTGCGTGTTGTCATCCTTCGCGTCGGCGTCGGCGTCAGCGTCAGCGCGTGCGATGACGACGCCCTGACGACGACATCGAGCGATATCGAGCGCTCGGACGCATTCGGCGTCGGTGGGATTGAACATCGCCGCTCGAGCGATGAGACGCATCGCTCGCGTCCCGAGCGACATTGTCGATAATCCATCGTCGTCATCGTCAACGGCATCATTATCGACGTGAATGACGGGTGTGGCGTTAAGCAAACACGCAGCGGCACTGAGCGCACGGGCGGATTGCGCGCGATGGTCCCCAGTCGCGCGAGCGACGGGACATTGCTCGGCGCCCGCGAGCGCGCGCGCGTGAACTCTCGAGCGCGATGAGACGCGCGCGAGCGCGACACGCGACGCGTCGTCGTCGGGATTTTCGTCGACAAGCGTCGTGAGACGGTCGATGGCGTCTTCGATGTCTTCTCCGGGCGATAGTATGTCGACGTCGGCGGCGCGCTCGATGACGTCGTCCAGTCGTTCCAAACTCAAGCGCGCAATGTCTCGCACAACGCGCGCGTCAGCGCCGAGCGCGCACGTCACCGATGCATCGCTGCGTGGTTCCACTAACACGGATTCTGAAAACACCATTGCATTGCGCATGGCGCGGCGTGCGTCGTCGAATAATCCTCTGGATTCGCCGCACAAGCCCAGGGCTATGGCGGCGACCGCGTCCCGAGGCGCGCACTCCGCGGCGCGCCTCGCCGCCGCATACGCATCTCGCGCATCCTTGGCGCATCCAGCGGCACATGCTGTGAGTGCACATCCGACGTCGGCCTCGACGCCCGCGCCGAGGGCGGCAGCCATGCGGAATGCGCCGCGGCTTTCGTCCACGAGCCCGCGGGCGAGATGCGACGCCGCGGTGGCGGTCCATGCGGCGCCGCTACTGGGATCTGCAATGCGTGCGCTATCGAGCGCACGCGTGGCGTTGGCGATTTCGCCATTGGCGAGGTATACGCGTCCGAGCGCGGTCCAGGCATCGGCAAACGTGGGATCAAGGGCGACGGCGCGTGAGAGCGCGGTAATTTTACGCTCATCCGACGCCACCGACGCGTTTGGATCATTTGTAAACGCCAACGCGAGCCAGGCGTGAGGATCAGCTGGATCGCATCGCACGTACCCAAGCGCGTATTCGAACGCTTTTGCTTCGCACGCGCGTGCTCCTTCGACGTCGCCGCATAGACGCAGGACATCAGCGTGGAGCTTGAGCGCAGCCGAAACGTCTCTCCATCGAGCGGCGCCGTCGCGTTTCAGCGACAGCGCCTTTTCATACGCATCCACCGCGCCCTTGGCGGCGACACGACGAACGTCTAACATGGCGTTCATGTCAGGTGCGAGATTTGGATCGTTGATGCGCGCCGCTAACGATCGCACATCACCGAGAAGTTTCCACGCCGTCTCAGTGGCGCGTTCACCCATCGCCGACAGCGCACGGGACGCCGCGTCTTCAGCGTCACCAATCGACACCGCTGCGCGCCCAGGTGCACCCCAACGTAAGGCACCTTTGGCATAATACACGTGCGCGCTGGCGAGCCCGCATAATGCGGCGACGCGATCGACGCCATCACTCAACGCTTTGGTGTAGGCTTCGATGGCATCCGTAGACGAACCGAGCGCGAGCTGAATAAATCCAGTTTGTGCTGCAGCGTACGCGCGCACGCCCTCGCCCGCGCTGTCACTCAATTGTAGAGCGTGATCAAACGCCTTGAGTGCGGCAGAGTGTCGACCAAGGGCGTTGTACGAGGCCCCTAAGGCTTCCCACGCGCTCGCGTTGTCGGGAGTCACGCGGAGCACCGCGTGTAAAGCTACGACGGCGCCATTGTGATCATTCGCACGCGCACACATCGGAGCTAATCTATTCGCCGCCCAGAAACACCTTGAATCTATATCTAGCGCGCGTCGGCAGATGGATGTCGCGTGTGCGTCATCGCCGTCACTCAAGGCGTCGGCGAACGCCGCCGGTCCCGCGGTGGGATCAGCGGGATTGAGCTGAAGCGCTCGAGTGCGACACTTGCGTGCGCGCGCCTCGTCGCCATTCGCGCTGCATACTAAGCCTAAATGTGCAAACGCTGCGGCGCGATGCGCTGACTCCCCGGCGGCGCCGATCAATAGTGCTTCATGTGCGCTTCCAGGACCCTTTGCGGCGGGCGCGCTCGCGGCTCGCCATCGGGCAATCCCTAGTCGCGCGCAAGCATCAGCAGGTGTCGACGTCGACAGCGCTTCGTCTGTGACCGCGCCACAAGCCCGTTCGAGAATACTCAGCGCCTCGCATTGTTGCTCTATCGGGCCGGCAATCATCAAGAGCCAGCCGAGTTCGACGCGGACGCGCGGGCAATTTGGAAACGCTTCAGCCGCACTCGCGAGAACGTCTAGAGCTCGAGCGTAGTCGGGAGGATGCGCGTGCTCTGCGCACGTCGCCGTACCGCGCATCGCACGAGGGCCTTTGAGCGTTTCAAATGCCGAGGCGGCCGCCTTGAATGCGCCCGAACGCATCATGGCTTCTGCATTGACTATAGCACACCGCCTCGACGTCTTTGGTAGAGCGGTGGAATCTAAATCCCCCGCGACAATCTTAATCGCCGTCGACGAAGCTTGCGAAGCGTGCATGTCTACGCGTTCGCCGCCAACGAGCATAGACTCGGCGAGAGCGAGCCACCCGAGCGCTAACGACGCTTTGCCGCCGACGCTCGCGTCATTGGCTGTTAGCGCCGCAATCAACGCGTCCCGAACATCCTCTGCTAACAAACCTTTAGCATCCTGAGGAGGATTCGGTGGTCGGCATGAATAGGCGAATGCGCCGCTTCTTCGAGTATCACGCAACGCGAGCCAAGCATTGGCGATGGCGTTCGCTTTAAACGCGTGGCATCGACGGACTAATTCCGTCGCCACGTCGTCGTCCACGTCCTTTTCGTCGACATCCGCATCCCAACCTTCTTCTTCGACATCCAAGCCGATTTCAAGCGCGCTGACGATTTCTAGCGCCACGGGCGCCACGAAATTCATCACGTTGTCGCCAAATCGTTCTAATAACGAGTTAGCTTCCACCAACAGCTCACGAGCGCACGTCTTGACGTTGAGCGCTCCGGAAGACGTAATCGACAATGCCGCATTCAATCGCGCATCTAATCGCGCGAAAATAGCCATGTGCGCACGGGCATCAAAAGATACACTCGTACCATCCGCGCTCGACCACGCACGCAAGGTGTCGAACAAATTTGCGGTGAAATCATCATCCACACCTAAAGCAGCGCGTTCACCAGAGGCGCGAGCGGCATCTTCATCCGCCTTGGACGCGATCGTCGTCGCCCGAAGCGCATCCACCGCTGCTTGTCCAGCGATTCTTGCGCGTGCATCGCGTATCTCTAGCGCCGCCTCGCATGCCCTACCGAGCGCAAAGCTTCGAACATCATCGCCAGCGCTTGGCTCGGCTCTCAACGCCGACGCCGTCGAATACGCCCGGGTCCAATCCTTCGCCTCGTACACCACATCATGCGCCTCGCGTAAAAACTCAACAACCTTTTCTTGATCCCCAGTAGCGGTGTAAATCTCAATCAAGCGCTCGAGGGTGCGCGAAAGCCCAGGAATGTCCCCCGCGGCTGAAAACGCTTCGCGCAACCCTCGGTACGCCGCCGGATGATCAGCCCGCATCCCCACCGCCTTCTCGTACGCTTCAATCGCCCCATTCCCGTCACCGCACGCCGCAAGCACTTTACCATGCATGACCCACGCCTCGTACACATCGGCGCCGGCATTGATCGCCTGGGCGCTCGACTCGCGCGCGCGTTCGACGTCCCCAACCTTGAGCGCCTCGTTTGCCGCCTTTAACAGCGCCATGACGGACGATTTCCCGCTCATCGTGCGCGCGCGTTAAAACCCAAACAACGTTTGCGCTGCCATGTACATGCACGCCACGCCAACCCAGGGACTGAGACGTTCGCCGATGCGCGAGGCTTTCCAAAAGACGCCTCTGAAACCAGTGCGGTGCGCGTCGAGGAGCGTCGGCGCGCGAAGCTTTACGTACGTGCACGTACAGATGAACAATAAAACAGTGGTGATGAACGATTTGAAGTCGAAAAGTGCAGACATATGTGCAGCGCACGCGCGCGTGAGGGGCGCGTGAGATTCGAAGCGTCGTTAAGTGACAACGGTACGGCGGCGGTTACTGTTGACTTTTTCGCCATTCAAACAAACATAAAAACAATGAATCCATCATTACAAACACAAGTCACATGCGAAAGCGATCGAGCCGGAGTGATTGCCTTCACTCTAACATCACGCGCAATCCCATGACGAAGAGTAACAACGACGTGGCACCGACGAGAATGACAAAGTCGACCATTTGCGCCGTCGGGTTCTCCTTGAGCTCGCGCGCAAACGCCAACAATTCATCATGATGGTTGATAATCCATCGATGGATGGCGAGCTTGTGCAAGGCTATTTTGACAATCATCGTAGCTTCTGGTGAAGACGTGAGAATCATATCGTAATAGCGCTTGGCAAGGTGTAAATCCTTTTGCATGCCGATGCCGTGCTCGTGCATGTGGGCTAAATTGAACATGGCGTGTGCGTTGCGCTGCTCGCTCGCTTGACGATAGGCAGCGACGGATTTCACGAGCGACACGGGTGCGCCACGACCGTAATAATACGCGTCACCGATGCGGAGCAAGGACCTGACGTTTCCTTGCGTAGCGGCGAGACGGTGATAGTGTAATGCTCGCGTCGCCGTGCTCGACGCCAGCGGATTCACCTGCGTGTCCTCTCTAAATCGCCCACCATCGCCGAGCTTGTGCTCGAGCAAAAATGCAGCGTTGGCTTGGGCAACTTCGAGACCCATTTCAGCCATTTTCATGTAGCGCAACAGCGCCCCGCGATAGTCGCGGCGCATGTATGCCGCGTAGGCATGCTCCATCGGCGTCACCCACGTTCCGCGTTCGGCGAGTTGTTTCAACAATGTGCTCGCTGAGGCGCAGGACGACGGGAACCCCATGCCGTTGAGCTGCATCATCGCCAAGTTATATGTCGCAACTTCATGTCCTGCTAAAGAAGCAATGTTGAAATGATTGTACGCCTTCGTGAGGTCTTGTTTGGTGCCGATGCCGCGCAAGCTCAAAACGCCGAGGAAAAAGCGCGCATCCGCCAAACCTTGCTCCGCTGCTTGATTCAAGTACGCCACCGCTGTGGCGTGATTTTGCTCGATGCCATGTCCGGCTAATGTCATGTATCCTAAACCATAACGCCCCATAGCGTTCCCTTTGCTCGCAGAGTCACTAAACCAACGCAACGCCGTGGCGTTGTCGGCTCGGACGCCAAATCCATTGGCGTACATGTGTCCCAAATGCGCCATGGCGTTGGCATCGCCCGCGTTCGCGGCATCTTCGAGGTACTTGCGAGCAACATCGATGTCTTTCGGTAATCCACGCGCACCGAGAGAATACAACCGTCCCATGGTCACTTGCGCGTCAACGTTGCCCATGTCGGCGCTGTACCGATAGTACTGCACCAAGTCACGCTCGCGCCGCGCCGCAATGTTTGACCCGGCCATTTCCGCACTCAACCGATGCTTTTCAATCTGAAACGGCAGCATCCCAGGCGTACGCTTTGCAGCTTCATCTACGACTAACTTTGCGGCTTCGTGGTAATACATCACTGCGGTTTCGCACGACTCGGGGACGTCAAATCCGTGCTTGTGTCTGTACCCGAGCGCCATCGACGCCGTCACGCTCCCACCATTCGCGGCGAAATAGTAGTGCAACACCGATCGCGCGGCATCGCGCGGGGTACCATCCCATCCAGAGGCGTACGCAAATCCTAACTCTTCGTGCGCCACCACGTCCCCTCGCGCTGCAGCTTTCGCAAAGCACTCCATCGCGAGGCGTTCGTTCATGTCGCCGTCAACCAACCCGTACCTATGCGCCAATCCCAACGCGCGCCACGCCTCGGCATCCTCCGAACCGCGACGGCGCTGGTGACGATGACCACGTTCATCATCACCTCCATCATCCGCGTACTCATCTGCGACGTGCGCACTGAGCCATCGCGCGGCGCTTCTCCGCGCCTTGGCCACCGCGTTTCGACTCGCCGACGACCGCGCCGCTCTCCGTCGGTCATCCACCGACTCCTCCGCGAGCACGTCCGCGATCGCGCGCGATCGACGCTCCAAAAACAACGCATCATCATCGCCCTCACTACTGCTACCGCTACCACGACCATCATCGGACGGTGACCGAGAAACCTCAGCCGACGTCTCGACGTCGGCGTCATCGTCGGGACGACTCCGACGCGGCGGAACATCGCTCCGTAACGCCCCAGCCCCAGCCCCAAACCCACGCCCCGCCGACGACGACTCCGACGACGACGACGACGCTTCCGTCGACGTCGATTCCCCCGACGACGACGTCGACGACGACGACGACTGCGCGCCATCAACCACCAGAATCACCATCACCATCACCGTCACCACACCCCACATCACGCACGCAACGCGCGACCACGCACCGCGCGAACGCCATCCAACGCGAGCTCGGTGACGCGGCGATGCGCCCGCATCACGCATCGCGCCCGGGCGCGTCCAGCGACGGCGATGTGACGCGAGCGAAGGAATGATGCATGAATGACGCGCATGCGTCGAAAAGTGACGCCACCAATGTAGAGATACGAACCGTCACGCCACCAATGTATCATACTTTACCCCGCCCACGGCTGTTTAAACGGATTTACCTCTCGTGGATTCGGCATCGATTGTCGCGCCTCATGCCTCGCCGACCGCCGTCCGCGACGCGCGCCGCGCCCGCACACGGCGGTGATGATGACGCGTCGATCGCCCCGAGCCGCGGTGCGGCGGTGATCGCGACCACGGCGACGGCGACGGCGACGGCGGTGAGACGTGGAAATGCGACGCCAGTGGGACAATTGGCATCATCGGTGCACGGTGGTGGTGCGTCGTCGAAAGACGGGAAGACGAGCGGTGGCGTCGAGGGTGATCTCGGTGATCGTCACGAGGCGGTGATGGATGTGCGGTGTGAGTTGTGCGGGGTGACGCAGACGTCGAGATGGAGACGGATTCACGTGGATGGGCGAACGAATTTGTTGGCTCGTGCGAGCGATAGGAGCGACGCGGCGGATGATGAACGCGCGGGGATGATGAAGCGCATGATGTGCTGTAAGGGGTGTTTTCAGAAGAAGCTTCGTGAGCGCACGTTGCTTGATCGTGATAAGGTGTGCGTAGAGTGTAAGTCAGACGCGTCGACGGATTGGCATAAGAAGGATAAATCGACGGCGGGGCCGCCGGATTTGTGCAACGCATGCTATGAGAGGTTTCGCCGGGAAGATATCACGAAGGGTGGGGAGTGTTCGCGGTGTGAGAAGGTGACGACACGGCCGTTGTTAAAGCTTCCGGGAGCGTCGAACAGCATAGATAAGTGCTGCAGTTTGTGCTATCACAAGGAGCGATATCGTTTACGACGGGACATGACGTCGTGCGCGAGGTGCGCAACGACAAAGAGTACGATATGGCGTAAATCTTCGACTGGGCCGTCAGATGCGCGCCTGTGCATCACATGCTGGCGCAAGGAACAAGGCGAGGGTGGTAGCGGGGCTGCAAACGGTCGCGAGGCTCGCGAGCCGCGCCCGCCGCCTCGCGTGCCCGGCGAGCCTGATTGCACCGGCTGTGCGTTTTGTGACAGCAAAAAATCATGCGCATGGCGCAAGGCTGAAGGTAAAACATGCTGCTCGGCGTGCTATCAACGAATTTCGCGACAGTTACGCAAGTCGAGATGTACGAATTGCGATAAGACACCGGACAAGAGTATGCAAGGATGGGTTCTGAACACTGGCTACAAAGGCGTGTGCCCCGAATGTCGCGCCGCGGGCGTCGCCGTGGGCGTGCTCTGATGCTATGATGCAAAAACTTAGGGTTTATGCAAAAACGAGCGATGTGACACACACCGCCGACTACAAACATGTACTCTACCGACGACCGACGAGACACGCCCAGCACTGCACTCACACACAAAAACACAAATAACAAATATGCATATGTGAACAACAAATGTACTAGACCTACTAAATAGAAAAGAAGTGTTGCTATGGAACGACTCTCATTGACTAAAAATTGCACGGATTTTCTCACGAACGCGCGCCCAACGTTCGCTCGACATTTCCGCACCGCTGACTTGCACGATTTCTGCACCCGCTGCACATCCCGCATCACCGCACTGCTGCAAAGTACCTCCTCGTAAATATGCGTGTAGAAACGCGCTCGTAAACGTATCACCAGCGCCTGTAGTATCAATTGCATCGACGCCCTCGGCAACGGACGTACCAATGTCACCGGTCGAGCTTCGAGCTACGCATCCGCGCTTGCCTCGCGAACACGCCGCAACCTTGACGAAACGCAATAAATAATCAAGCGCAGCGTTCTCCATAGCCTCGCTTGGACGCGGTGCGCCGCGACCATTCGCACCATCTTCATCGTGTAAATCACTCACGAGCTCGCGCGCTTCGTCTTCGTTGCAGAATATGACATCAATCAACCCCGACTCGAGCACCTCTGACAACGCCGCTCGACAATGCCGCACGACTTCAAACGATGCCAAATCAATAGATACCAGCGCTCCGGGATTAGCTTTTGCCAGCGCGCACGCACGCTTAACCAAATCAGGCTTGTATAACACGTATCCTTCCATGTGTAACACGTCAATGCCGTCGAAGGCATCGATAGGCAAATCCTCCGCCGTAGTCCTCGCGCTCGCGCCCAAGTATGTGCGCATTGTACGCTGCCCAAACTCATCCACTAAACACAAACAACGCGCGCTTCCAATCTCTTGTCCTTCATCAACATGTTCAATTAATTTAGCTTCAACACCAGCGCGCTCGAGGGCGGCGCGATAGGCTTTACCGACGTCATCTGAACCATCCACGCCGCCGACAAAGACGCACCGCCCGACCGCCCGACCACCCTCGTCCTCATCGCTCGCATCGCCGCCAATCGCCGCCAAGCCCTTCAACACGTTTGCCGCGGACCCACCAGGGGTGACTCGAGCCTCGTGCGCGATCGCGCGCGCTAACCGCGCGAGTTCATCCCGCGTGACTTGCGTGCAGCCGCCTATTTCCACTGGGACAGCCGCCGCAGCCGCCGCGTCTGTCGTCGGCGCTGGCGGCGCCAAAAGCGCCACGATGGCATCGCGCGAGGCGGTGTGCGTGATGTCCGTCACCGGGTCGCCCAGGGCGACGATGACGCGCGGCGCCATGCGCGTGCGGCGCGCGGCGGCGTGTGTGGTCTTTTGGCTCTTTTGAACAGTCGCTCCGCGGATAACGCAAAGAATGAATGAATGTCAATGAGTGAGTGAATGAATGAATGAATGAATGAATGAATGTTACACAAGAACGGAAAAATGTGAATGCAGTTTTTTATACTAGTGGTATTGCCATTTGAAGCACAGCACACGCAAACGCGTGCGTTTGGCGCACGGCGCTCGGTTATCGCGCTTCGGCGTACGGCGCCGGTTTCAAGAGCGACAACAACACCGGAAGGAAAATCAAGCCATGCGCGAGACCTAAAGTGATGCACAAGAACAATTGCTTGAAGAATGTCATAAAGACGTAGGATGAAGATGAACCGAGGATCATGACAGCCATGAAGGTTGACATGGCGCCGTTCCAGACGGCGACGCCCATGTCCTCGAGCGTGCGCACGATGCGCTCATCCGGGGTGCCTCGCTTTTCTAAATACGCCCGACCAATGTGTGCGGAGTAATCCACGGCGAGACCGAGGGCGATGACAAGCATGATAACCGTCACGGAATCGATAGATAAACCCCAGAAGTGCATGAAACCGACGATGTTGACGAAAATCATGGAGAGAGCCAAAAACACTGCAAACACCGTCTTCGGATCGACTATGAGGATGGTGATGATCGCCAAGCATGCCGCCAAAGTCACAGAAATGTTTCGAATGGCTTCTGCGTCGATGGTTTTGTACTGTTCATAGTCCAACCAACTTCGGCCGTAGGCGAAAATTACACCGTTTTCGTTACCGCTCACGGCAGCAATGTCAGCGCGCAAGGAATCCATTGCCGTGACAGATGCCTTAGACTTGATGGCCTTGACGTGGTTACCATGTATGCGCGTGGTTGTGATTGACGTTGGTGACGTTTCGTCATCGAACACGACATCGTTCAGGTATCGTGCACCCGCATTCGCGAGCCATGTGTTGAGCGTGCTCACGTAATTCGCCGAAGTGACGCCACCCAACGCGGTGCGGTACGTGTAAAAATCATCAACCCAAGAACGAACAGTATTTTCAACGATATAGTCGTTTGCTTTGAACGCTGCAGAAGCAGCGCGCAATTTAGCATCATCTGCTGCCAAATCAAGTGTGGCTTTGGAGTACAACTCAACCGAGTCGCCGGATTCAGTAAAGTAGGTGTCGGAATCAGCAAACCATCCCTTCAAGTACGAACCATCCGGGATAAAATTGTTTACATCCGCGTCGACTTCCATCTTTACGCATCCAATGATGCCCATGATGGTGATGACAGTGAAGAAGACCAACACAGAGTACTTTACGACGCGGTGTCGTAATCCGCTCCCGAGTCGGCCCATGCCGCGCTGCAAGACAGACTTTTCCGATTTCCCAGGCGAGCAGCATCGACAGCACGCCTGCGGCGGGCAGTCCAAACAGAAAAAGCAGTCACCCTTGTTGTTAGCTTTGCGTCGCTCGTCCAACGTCAAAAACGCGGTGAAAAAGGTGACTTGGTACACGTAATCAAAGAAGATGCCCAACGCAGCGTAAAAGCAAAAGTTTCTCAAAGCCGGCAAAGATGTGGAAGAGCCGATCAAGAACGCAACAACATCTGTGAGCGATGTTACGGTAATACTCATACCAGATGAACGCAAAGATTGACCCATGCGCTCAACCGGGTCACGTGAGACTTCGTTGTCATACGCATTGACAATGACAAACATGTCGTCGACGCCGATACCGAGCAACAAGAACGGCAAAACGTTCATCAACGGTGAGAAGAATAACCCAAGGTATGCGCATAGACCGTATGCTGACGCAATCGCCATACCAATAGAAACGATGCCCGCAAAAGTGACACAAACACGAGAGCCAACACATCCCAAGTTCCATTTGCTCAATGTCGCCGCCGCGTAGGCAAGAATCAAGAATAGCGCAA
Organism: Ostreococcus mediterraneus; assembly: GCA_012295225.1. NCBI lineage: Eukaryota > Viridiplantae > Chlorophyta > Mamiellophyceae > Mamiellales > Bathycoccaceae > Ostreococcus > Ostreococcus mediterraneus. Next base: position 205,158 of record WMKK01000015.1, read on the forward strand.
TTTGCAACTTGAGCAAATCCGCGTTGATGGCGCCACCGAATTCATCACCAAATGAGCGATCAGTGACGTAGGAAGCTTCGAACCCCGTAGGTGGTTCGGCGAAAATTTTAAGCAACTCGGTATCGAACGCGTCACCCTTCTTGTCAACCATGTCGCCGCTCACCAACTCTTCATTATTGGTGAATAAAAACGTCGCACTCAACGCCACCGCACCCGTGGGCGCAGATGCGCTGTTATATGTTAAACCCCCGGCGACTTTTTCCAAGTACAACGTAGAACCATCTTGGTTGGTAATCGGGCTCGCGGTCAACGCCGTATCGATTTCGGACTGCGTGTCCCACGCCGCGGCGGACGCGAACGCCGTTAACACATTACTCTCCCAGCAGTTCGAACCAGTGCGATAGCAATGATCGGTATACGAATACGTCGAGCCTTCCCAAGTGATACTCGCCGCGCGAACGGCGGTGATGACGGTGTTCAACGCGTCCAAGCCAGCGGGCGTGAGTATATTCTCCCCAGCCGTCGTACTCTTCAAAACAACTTGCGCGAATCGCGTCTCCGAGCCATAATACGTATCCACATAGGTCTTATCGCCCTGTGCCTGCGTGTTCGACGGCACCCAGAGCTTCTCGCTTCGATTCTCATTCTTGAGCCCGCGCGCGCCCAGTCCCGCCGAGAGCAGCACCGCAAACATCCACGACGCCGCAATCATGCGCCACGGATACCGCGCTGACAGCCGTCCGAGCGCGTAAAACTTCGCGCCGAGCACGTTGTTCACCCCGTTCGCCAAGCGCGACGCACGCGAGCGCGAGGACGCGTCGTCATCGGACGCCGCCGCATGGTGCTGCGCTTTTTGGTCAACTTTTTCTGAAGCCAACGTGGCGACGACGACCGACGGCGCGGGCGCCGCGCGCGTCGCCGTCTGCGGACGAGGGAACGATGTTTTCGTGAAGTCGTCCATCGCGCAGAGATGGGGCGTCGACGACTGACGGCTCGCGGCGCAGGTGTGGATAAAGTCGAAAAGTCACGTGACGTCATCAACTTTTTTTTATATAAATAGGTCTCCGAGCGTCAAAGGGACGGGACATGTACGTGCGCCTGCGCCGCGCGGCGTCAGTGAGCACTGGTGCGTGCGAATAATAATAATGATACTAATGCATGCAGCGTGGGTGTTACATGGGTGGTGATGTACACGTCGTGTGTGAAACGCGGCGATTTGAAGGGCGGCGGTCGAACGCGACGCTGACGGTTACGCGACGGACGACGGAAGCGTCTTTGTGGCCAATGCCAGGGTGTGACGACCGCCAGCGGAGATTTCACTGACGCGCCATTGTGCGCCGCCGGGAAGTGGGGGAAAGATGACGCGTCCTGGGAAGCCGCACGCGGGCGATGGGTCGCGAACGACGCGCCCGAGTCGCCCGAGCGTGTTTCGTCCCCATGTCAAAACGTGTCCCTCAGACGTGAGCGCCACAGAATGCGAGCCTCCGAGGGAGACGGCGTCGACGAAAGTTTCTTCAACGTCGCCTAAATTTACGATTTGAGGCGTGACTTTGTCCTTGCAATCGTCGCCGAGTCCAAGTCGGCCGTATTCGCCCCGTCCCCACGTGTACAACAGACCGCCCGCGGTTACACAAGCGGAATGCCAACCGCCCGCGGCGATGCTCTTCGGCGCGAAACCAATCCCAAACGTATCAATCACGCACGGTTCCGCGCTCGCTCCGGTTGCCCCGAGACCTAACTGTCCATACATACCGTTTCCGTAACTTAGTACCTCGCCTCGCGTGCGCAACAGCAAATGAAAGCTCCCCGCCGCAATCTCCAGCACGTGCTTATCGCACTTTAACTGTTTCGGCTCCGCGTGCGGTTCGTCGTCTTCGGTGGTTTGTCCCCACTCATACACGCGTCCATCTATGGACAACGCAAACGATGAAACGCCGCCGCATGTCACCATGCGCATCGCCATAGGCAACGCCACGCGACGTCCCGGCGACACCATCGACCGCACCTCGGCCCAATCCCGATTCGGCACGTCACCATCGTACGCATCATCATTCGTACGCGAGACCCCAATCTGATTATGCTCATTCCCTCCCCACGCCCAGACGTCACCGTTAAAATCAACGCACACCGCGTGCCAACCGCCCAACGCCGCGTGACGCACGCACACTTTCCCTCCGTCGTCAATCTCCATCCGCACGCGGTCGGGCATCTTCACGTACAACTCATCGCGATCGCGCCAATCGTACCCAAGCGTGCGATGGGAATTCCAACCCCACGCGTAGAGCGCACCGTCCCGAGTCGTCGCGAGCGAATTTCTCGAACCAGAGACCACGCCGACGACATCCACGCCATCGAGCGTTTCTATCGCACGCGGGGCGTCTATGGCGTAATCGGGCGACGCGGTATCGACGAGCACTGGCGCGCACGCCACGCCGAGCTGGCCGTCTTCACCGCACCCCCAGGCGAAGACGGTGGACGTCGCCGCGCGCGCGGTGCCAGTGAATGATGCCGGCGATGATGACCGCGCTGGCGGCGTTTCCCCCGCCTCCGTCATCGTCTGCGCCCTACGACGCGCGCGATACGAACGCGCTGAATGCGATTCGCGCGATGACGACGCGCAGTGCACGCGATGACGGCGACGACGATGCGCCGAGCTGTGAGGTGGCGAAGACGGCCACGTCCATCGTCCGCACAACTCCACTCGCGAGTCGCGGCGTTCGCCTCCGACCGCCGTCGTCCGTCGCTCAGCGCACAGCGCGCGTTCCGTCGTCGCCGCCGCCGCCGCTGCCGCGCACCATGTCGCTTCGATGCGCGCCGCGCGCGACGATCGTCGTGCCGAGTGCCATGTCTCAGCAGCGCTCGAGCGGTAAAACCACCGCGCAAGCGCTACTCAAGCGCCGCGACGCGCTCTTTGGCGCCGCGATCGCGCCCATGGTGCTCTCTCACGTGTTCGCACCGCGTCAAGCGGCGGCGTTCGATCGCCCACCGCAAGGTTTTACGAGATACTTTGACGCCATCGATGGGTACGCGTTCGCGCGCCCGAGCGATTGGATCGAAGTTAAGGGCAGTGGTAACGACGTGTTCTTTCGTGACCCGGGTGAGGTTGAAACGAATGCTTTCGTGAGTGTTTCTTCGCCGTCGTCGAGCACGTATGCGAGCGTGAGGGATTTAGGGACACCTGAAGCGGCGGCGAAGCGCATCTTATCGCAATATTTGGAGGAGTACATGTCGACGCGGTTGGGCGTGCGACGCGAAAGTGAGATATTAAGCGCCACTGAGCGCGTGAATGAGAGCGATGGGTCGATATTTTACGACATCAAGTTGCGAATTTCATCGTATAGCGCGAAGAATCAATATGGGTTGACGGAGGCGGATCGTCCGCAGTATTTGGAGTGGGATCGAACGTTGGTGAGCGCGCTCGGGACAGAGAATGGCAAGTTGTATGAATTACGTTTACAGTCGCCGACGTCGTCGTTCGAACGACATGAACGTGATTTTGGGGTGATGATGGATTCGTTCAAGCAGTTTGAAGTGGACACGCCATCTGTGCGCTCTGGGTTTGGGCTCTAGCTAATGATTTCTTTGTTATTGCATAATTAATATTTCGCGCAAAAGCTGCGTTACGCGCGGTCGAGCGTCGGGGCGTACCATTCGCCCGCTTTGCGCGTGATGAGTCGCGTCGGCGCCTTGAACAACGTATCATCTTGTTGAACAAACTCAGGGATATCGTCATCACCCATGACAACAATCGTAGACCCGCTCCCGGACATGAACACGACGGAATCCTTCGCCGTGTTCGCTTGCAAGCGCGCCTTCAAATCAGCGAGTTCGGGTAAAACCGTAAATGCCGGCTTTTCCAAATCGTTGATACAAATCGCCTCCGAACACCCTTCAGACGAAATCTTACGCAACAATTCCAACGGATCCGCCGTCGAGCGGCCGTTCAAATCGAGCGCCTTGAAAATCGCCGGCGTCGAGCAACCCATCGGCGGCTTGACGAGAAGCATCTTTGTCCCCAAATCCAACGGCGGCTCCACATCCTCTACAATCTCCCCACGCCCAGTGCAATACGCCGCACCGTTGGAAAAGAACACCGAAATATCACTCCCAATCTCCCCACTCCATTCTAACAACTCCGCCTCCGTCGCGGGTGAGCCACACAACTTATTCGCCGCGAATAACGTCGTCGCCGCGTTGCCGCTCCCGCCACCCAACCCGGCGCCGTGCGGCACCTTCTTATCAAGCTCAATCCAAAAATACTGCGAAATCCCAGTCTTCGCTCGAAATAAATCTAACGCCTTGATGACCAAATTACTCCCATCGGTAGGGATCGTCGGGTCGCTGCATACCAGCGTGTCCCGCGTCTCGCTCGAGCTCTTCGCAAACGTCATGGAGTCGCCCAAGTCGATCACGTGGAACAGCGACGCGAGGTCGTGAAAGCCATCGGCGCGCCTGGCGGTGATGCGCAAGAACAAGTTGATTTTACTCGGCGAGAAGAACGCGGTGCTAGGCACGCCTTCGGGGCTCGTACGGCTTTGCGCTCGAGTGGTTGTCGATCGCTGTTTCGCGGCGCAACGACGACGAGATGAGGACTGTGGCGCCGTCGCGAGGGCGCGAACGGTAAATGAAGCGGACGATGACAACGTGAACATGTTGTGCGCGATTCGTGACGCGTGACGTGCGCGGAGTCACGCGTGACGTGGGCGGAAGTGGCGAGCTTGCGGACGTTATCCACAACAAAAAGTAACGCAAAACGAGCGTCGTTGGATTAAAAGAATAAGCTGACGCGTGCGTGCGATGGTTATTCGCTGCCGCTGGAGACGACGACGTCGGCGGGGATGTCAATCACGGGCGGTGCGGGTTTGGTGACGAGTTCGGGCGAGAGTGGCTTGGGGACTTCGAGGGATTTCAAATCCACGCTCAACGCGTCGACATCGAGCAACGGTTGAGCGTTTCGACCAAATTGCTCGTACGGCGTCGCCATGAGGGCGAAATCGATCGCCGCGGTAAATTGTTCCGGTGTTGCCGCGAATGGACCATCCAAGTGAGACGGAATGATGGATTCAAAGTCCCAAGACGTGACGATGTTGGACCAACGCTTGACTTCGTCGCGGCGTCGAGGAAACGCGAGGACGGCTAAAATCGGCGGCACGAACATCGGTCGCGCCACGAGCGCATCAAAATCTTCTCTCCAGCTCGGGTCCCACACGAAGCCATCCAATAAATCTTTTCCTAAATTGCCGCTAAACTTGAACTCCACCGCGGCCGGGTTGAAGAGCAAACCAAACAAGACGGTTTTTCCCCATCCATCGCTGCGCGCCTGAGATGTATTTGCCGGCACCTTGTCCGGCTCATCCATCGCACGCACAAGCAACGGCTGCGGATTGATCTGGCATACCGGTGGTGCTTGTTGGCTGACTTTCTCCATCACATCCGTCAACACTACCGTCTTCGTGCGCTTCAAATAAAATGCCGTATCCACAAACCACGGATCTTTAAAATTGCGCAACGACGACCCACCAACTTGCAGCACCGCGTGCTCAATCTCATTCGCCCATGGCACATTGGGCTCGCCATTCAACGACGTCTCGGGTAATGTCTTCGGCGAGCCTTCTGGGTAGAACGGCACGTACGACTCTAACGGAACATCCACCGGAAACGTCCAATTTTTTGGCGGCAACCACACGTCGGCGTTTGGAAACGCCTTGCTAAACGGCCCACTGTAAATCTTGTGCTCAATCGCCGCACTCCCGACGACGATGTGTTTCACCTTACCATACTTTGCCTCTAACGCCCGCATCTCTTTCACAAGCTCTGGCGTGGGCGCCACGGGATTATGTACCCATAATCCGCCGCCTTCGAGCCGAGCCACCGTCATCCGCACGTTGACCAATACGTCCAATAACCCTTGAAGTTGATCAAACGTCCACACCTCCCCCGGCACAGCCTCCGCCACGGCGGTCGTTTTACTCCCATACGGTGCCAGAGGTAGTGCCCACCAGTACGGATACCAGCGCTCGGGCGCGGCGGCTTTAGACGTCGCGGCAAAGTACGACGCCTGCGTGGCTTCCACCGCCGACGATGCGAACGCCGCCGGTGCTCGCACAAACGTCGACGCCGCGGCACCAATCGCGGTGAGCGCTTGGCGGCGATTGAAACCCACGGACGATGGCGCGTTCGCCGCGTCCTGCGCGTCCTGCGCGCGCGATGACGACGATGAAGACGATGACGAAGTTGCCATCGTCATCATCTTGTGTGCTTTATGCGACCGGCGCGTCGGCGCGCGCACCGACGCGGGCGCGCACGCGAACGAAGACGCAAACATCACGACGACCGTGACGCTTTGAGGATGACGACGACGACGCTCGCGCGGTGACGACGACGACGACGACGAGGCGCGATATAAAGCGATACAAGATAAAGCGCACCGTCACAATCATGGCGCGGTCGTCATCCAAGTACTCGAGCACGGCCAAGACGCGACACGTGAGATACGTCAACGATACATTCGTCAAGTACGCGCGCGAGTTTGCGCGCGAGGCGACGTTGGGAGGCGCGGTACGGGTTGATGATGTGATTGCCGCGGTGGAGCTCGAGCTCGGGGATGTCAACGCCGTGAGCGATGGAACGTTTATCGACGCTCGATGGGGCATCGAGAACGCGCGAGCGAATGCACGGGAATGTTTGTGCGGGTACGGGCGCGCGCGGGCGAGGATTGATGTCATGGGAGGCGTTGCGGATTACAGCGGCGCGACGGTTGCGCAACTGTCGGCGGCGAACTCGACGCGGGTTATGATCACCGTACGCGATGACAGAGACGAGGAGCAGAGCAGTAGATTACATTCGTCGTCATTTCGCGTCGTGTCAACGAGCGAGAGCGGCGTCGATGTTTTTGAAGGCGCGTTTGAAAAGGTGTTTCACGTGAAGACGTTTGAGGCGGCAAAGACGCGAGCGGCGTTTGAGCAGGGCGCATCGCACGATAGATGGGCCGCCTACGTCGCGGGTACGATTAGTGAATTATTTCGTGCGATTGTGAGCGATGACGACGCAGCGATGGTAGCGCTCGGTCGTTGGATACGGGAATTGGGAGCGCGCGGTAGAGCGCTTGACGTCTTTGTGTCGAGCGACGTGCCGAGAGGGAAAGGCGTGGCGAGTTCTGCTGCGCTTGAAGTCGCGACAGCGCGCGCGATGGTTGATTTAATGCTTCGAAATAGCATCGTTGCTCGAGATAACGCACGGTTCATCGCGCATTGTGCAATGTTGCCTTTGTATTGTCATTCGGCAGAAAACAACGTCGTCGGTGCTCCGTGTGGATTTATGGACCAGTACGCATGTTTTTGGGGGCAGCCAGGGCGCTTTCTCGCTTTGAACTGCGATTTGGCGAAAACAAGCGCTTTAGATAGAGCAGTAGAGCCATTTAGACACGTCACATTGCCTCATGGGTTGCGAATTTACGCAATTGATTCGGGCGTGCGACATTCCAATAGCGGTGGTTCGGATTACGCGCATGTGCGATGCGGCACGTTCATGGGAAGAAAAATGTTATTCAACGAAATCGAAGCTCGATTAGGTGAAGATTTGGCGTGCGAACTCAGCTTATGTGGCACCATAGACGTGGATGGATGGGATAATGGGTCGCCCGGCTCGCCCGAGAGTTGGTCGCGGCATATTGACGAAGAAATGACTGGTGAACTCTTTTTGGCGCGCTTTATTCGACACGACGACGAGCCATACACCGAGGTTCGGCGCAGTCCGGATGTCAAATACGCCTTGCGTTCGACCGTGCATCACGCGCTGCATGAAAACGCGCGCGTGAAGGCATTTTTGAATATTATCGACTCTTGGCTCGTTGATGAGAACGGCGACGCGCTTCATCGTGCACGCGCCCTCGGCGACTTGATGTTCGCGTCGCACGAAAGTTACAACTCCATCAAACTCGGTTCGACCGAAACCGACGCCATCGTCGCCATCGTCCACGACGTTGATCCACAACGAAACCATTTGTTTGGTGCAAAAATTACTGGAGGCGGATGCGGCGGCGCCGTCTGCGTGCTCGCTTCGGACACGCCAGAAGCACAAGCCGCCATGGAACGCGTGCGCGAACTATTTGCCACCAAAACAGGCATCACTGACAAGCCACGTGTATTACACGCCGCGAAGGCGACCTTAGCACGATAGCGTGTAACGTATAGCGTGTAACCATTATGATAGCGTGTAACCATTATGCGACAGCTAATGGTTACTGTAACCATTAGCGTGTAACCATTATGAAAGCCATTATGCGACTCGCGTTTCGCGCCGCGAGTCGCGCGCAGCAGTCATGTCGCGCGCGCGACCTCGTCCGTCGGCGTGACGGCGCAGTCACAAATCATAATACGCGTCGCGCGTATGCGGCGTCTGCACCCAATGTTGCTCGCGAGGCGATGAATATTTACTATGCCGACTGGGCCACGGTGACGCTGCCCGCGGGACACAGGTACGTTGTCACCTTTTGCAACCTACGCCACGGACACGCCCGACTGACGACTCTTCTGTGCGAATGTAGATTTCCCATGGACAAGTACGCGGCGACTCGAAACGCGCTCGCGAATGATTTGCAGTTGCGGGACAAGATTTGTTTGCTGCCCTCGCCCGAGTGCTCGAGGCTCGACTTGTTAACGACGCACGACCAAGCATACGTCGACCGCGTGTTAAACTTAGAGTTAACTGACGATGACGTGCGTAAAATTGGTTTTCCTATGAAGCGCGAGAACGTCGTGCGATCGTTGGCGAGCACGGGAGGGACGATACAGTGCGCGCGAGATGCGCTCCGCGGCGGCGGCGCTTTGGGACGTCCTCGAGCGGCGGCTCAAATCGCTGGCGGAACTCATCACGCGTTTCGAGATCGCGGTGAAGGATTTTGCGTGTTTAACGACATCGCCGTGGCGATTAATGTCATTCGGGGCGATCCAATGTACGAGGCGAGCTTGCGGGGACGTAAAATTCTCATCATCGACTTGGACGTACACCAAGGAAATGGTAGCGCCAAAATCTTTGAGAATGACGAGCAAGTGATTACGTTTTCAATGCATGGTGAAAGAAATTATCCGCTCAAGACGCGTGAGACGTCGACGCATGACGTGGAGCTTCCAGACGATTGCGACGACGCGACTTACCTCGCCGAGCTGAACACGTGGCTTCCGCGATTATTTATTGAGTACGACCCAGCGTTGGTGTTTTTCCAGGCTGGTATCGACGCGTTGCGCGAAGATAGTTTCGGGCGACTGGCTATGACGCGCGCTGGTATGCTCACGCGCAACCACGCGGTGTACTCGCAATGTATCACGCGCGATTTGCCGCTCGTCATCACCATGGGCGGCGGTTATAGCAAGCCAATCGACGCGAGCTTAGACGCGCACGTCGACGTTTTTCGTTCAGCCGCGATGCGCTACGGCGCGCCATAATTATAGCCTATATGTTCATGTTGTTTTATTACTAGCCCGTCGTTCTTTAGCACTCCATCCATCACCGTTCTGAAGCGCGTGTCTATTCATCCATCTAAATCTTTGTTACATGTTGTCGTCGTGTTCGACGTCGCAGCACTTCCCATAACTCCCCACATCGACTTTTAGCGTCAATCGCCACTCGCCTTCGCCGACGAGCGGCGAACGATGCACGATACCTCGCCCGGCGTTCCGCTCGCCGTCGGCGTGCACCCAATCTTCGCCTTTGAGAATCGCGACGTCGCACCGCTCCACCGGCGTCGGCGGCGCGAACCTCTCACACATCCACTTCAATCCATCACACACCGCGCGCGCGTTGGCGTTCGCCCACGCAATCACCCGCGACGTCTCAGGCGTACAAATCTCCGTCGTCGCGCCGTAATACGTCACCATCGCTCTCGCGCTCGTATGGTCCACGTGCAGCTTTGAACACAACGTCGACCTCAACAAGCTCAACGTCACCACCACCTCTGGTTCCGCCGCCTCACCGCGCGTGTGTGCGCCATCCTCGTACACCGCGCGCGCGAACACGCGCACGACATCGGCGATATCCGCCGCGAGAACATCGGAACCGCTCGGCCACGACGCGAGCAGCTCGCGCGCGACGTCATCCGCTCGTACCTCTCGCGCCACGAACCGCGACGCGCGCGCGAATTCGCCGTCATACGCATCGAGCCACGCGACGATGTCCGCGCCGTCGCGCGCGAGGCGCTCGCGCGTCGCCTCGCGCGCGACGACGGCCACTGTAGTGGTTTTCAACGCCAATGATGCATCGACCGCGGACGAATTCGCCTCACCCTGCGTCGCGCTCGCGGCGCGCGCGACACGCCAGGCGCGCCAGGCGCGCCGAGGCGCACGCGGGCATGCGTCGGCGCGCGTCGCGCGCGCGCGCGGGGTCGCGCGCGCGGTCGGCGCGGACATGGCGGCGGATAAAGGTGACGATGCGCGCCGCACTGTGCGACGCCTTTTTCGATGCCGACGACGACGACGCAGTCGCTCACGCGCCCGACGACGGTGGCGCCGCGCCGCACCAGAAAACACATACGACGGACAGCTGCGGCGGACGGCGCGATGCCGGCGCTCGACGCGGCGAGCGTGCGCGCGGCGTGCGGGTACGATGCCGAGCGCAAGGGCGCCGAGCTCATGCAGCGCGTGTTGACCCTGGCGGCGGTGCGCATCGTCATGGCGCAGAGCGATGGGTTTGGGAACGAGTGCAGCGAGGACGTGAATCAGAGCTCGACGACGACGTCGCTGCTCGAGGCGATGCGAACGCACCCGGTGCAAGGGAATGGACGGGAGTTCTTGGAGTATTTGCTCGCGCACGAGGACCAGGCGATGCGGTTGTGCGCGGTAAGGATTATTGAAGTCAGAAGGACGTATGCGGAGAGCGGAGATTTTGATTGGGCGGAGACGTTGGCGCACGTGACGGAGGACGTGGAGTCGTTTCGGCAAAAGATGTTACGGGAACACGCGAGGGTTTGGGAACGTTTACTCGTCGATGACGTCAATGACGGGCGTCGATGACGGGTGAGAATGATGCGTGCGGTGATGGTGGTGGTGTGTGTTTTGTTTATTAGCGTTGTATTTGTCTTCTTGTTGTATTGTAAACTGTGATGTTGCTTGCTCGTTGAATTGGTTGGCTGGTAAAAGGAGATGTAGAAACGTCGCGCGTGGGTGCTCACGCCTTGGGAGCCTTTTCCTTCTTCGGAGGCTTGGGAGCGGAAGGAGGGATTTCACCGCGCTCGTAATACTCCATGCGCTCGAATTTTCCATGATCGAGAAAGTATTGAATCTGCGCACCGAGTGACGGACCGATGTTTTCCACCTTCATTTTTCCCGGTTTGCCCATCTTGATTCCGTCTTCAACCTTGTACGGAAGATTGCGCACGGACATAGCCGCCTTGGCATACGCCGAAGCTTTCATGGGGTCTTCATTAGCCGCCTTGGCGGCGTGGAAGATTGCTTCAAGTGCGGCGCACAACGCGGCGTTGTCGGCGTTCGCCGGCGCCGGTCCGCCTGCCTTTTGCTCCGCCGTCTGCTTCGGGTACGCCTCTTTAAGCAATCCAAACGCGCCGACGTAATCGGTATTACCTTCGTAATCCTCACTCGCCATGATTTTCACATATGCTTCGCGCATCGCCAATTGATCATCCTTGGGTACCGTAAGTCCATGTTCGCGGCAAATTTTAATCATCTCCGTCGCCATCTCCATGGGCGGAAGCTCGCCGAACCCCTCTGGGAACGTCACTGGCTTATCCAATCCTTCATTCACATCTTCTTGCTCGTCATCACTGTACTCCCCGCCAGGATGACGCCATGCCGGTCGCTCTTGCGGTGCTCCACTTTTCGCAGCTTCAGAGTAGTTAAACGAGCATCGCACGACGCCGCCGATGTTTGAGTCCCAATACCCGTGGCATTTCCACTGCCCTTGACCTCCGTGATTCGCATCCTCATACGTCACTCGCAGCGTAGCTTTCTTCTGACACACCGGACACGGTGGGTACCGTCCCCACTTTTCACCATCCACGCAGTGCGCCACTAAATCAGCTTTTTTGTACATGTATTTCTTATTCTTCTTCCCGGTTTCGCTCATCGGCATCTTGTTCAGCTGTTTTCGTCGCGTAGCGCGTGCGGGCGGTGAGTATCATAATCATAGCACAATCCCTCAAGCGACGCGAAAGATTAAAACGAATCGACCCAGGTGTGTCATGAGTCGTCAACGTCATCGTCAACGATATCGTCAACGAAAACAAACAAAGCTCCACGGCGCGACGCGACATTCAAAAACGCACCTTCAAGTATTGCTTCAACTCATCCAACGACATCGCCTTGTACTTTTCATGCAACGCTGCGTCTTGAATTGGACCCGTGGTAATGTTAAATCCAATCAATTCCACGATGTCCTTGGTCTTTTGCGGCCCGTCGGCGGCGTCGTCATCCGCGGTGGCTGTCGGCTCTTTTTTGACTTTTTTGGGCTTCTTCGTCATCTTCATGACGATTTCACCATCGCCCTTGGCGTCGTAGTCGCTATCGTCGTCATCTGCGGCGCCATATTCGCGTTTTAATGGTTTCACTCGCGGAGGCATGATCAATGCCACGGGTGCGCGCGATTCTGACGCGCCAATGAAGTCTCGAGTGATGTGTTGATATGTTTCAACTGAATCGCCTCACATCGCGCCGCACCCGTCACGCGCATGCGCACCGACGCCGACGGCGCGAAGGAACGCGATGATATCGTTCGACTCGTCCGTCGCGCGCGCGCGTGCTTGCTCGAACCTTCGATCGCGAGAAAGGTGGAGCTCTCGCGAGAGACGCACGCCTGGTGGTTCAGTGCACGCGAGAATCCACCCGTGAATGACGACGATGGCGACGACGAGACGCTGGATGCGATCGTGGAAAATCCCGGGCGCGAAACGTTGCGCGTGGTGAAGTCGTCGCAGACGCGCCGCATCGGCAAGGGTGGCACGCTCGAGTCGAGGATTGCGATTTTACACTCGCTCGCGCACATCGAATCGTGGGCGATTGATTTATCCTGGGACGCCATATCGCGATTCGGATTGGCGAGGGACATGCCCAAGGGATTTTATGATGACTTTGTGACCGTGGCAAACGATGAGGCACGGCACCATGAGCTACTCGCAGGGCGATTGAAGGCGCTCGGGAGCGCTTACGGCGAGCTCGAGGTGCACGACGGCTTGTGGCAAACGGCGATGGAAACCGCGGATTCTCTCGAAGCGCGCCTCGCCGTGGAACATTGCGTGCATGAAGCGCGAGGATTAGATGTGCTCCCGCAAACTATTGGAAAGTTTCGGCGAAATGGTGACGAAGAGAGCGCTAAATTGCTCGAGGATGTCATTTACCCCGAAGAAGTCACGCACTGCGCCGCCGGCTTGCGATGGTTCAAATATTTACACTCTCGAGACGGTGTGCGCACGGGCGATCAGGAAGATGTGCGTGATGGTGAAGAACTCGAGACGAGCTCGGTGGTTCAGGCGTTTCATGCGGTGGTGCGAAAACATTTTGCGGGGGCTTTAAAGCCGCCGTTTAACGACGACGCTCGAAAACGCGCCGGGTTCAATCCGGTGTGGTACGAACCGCTCGCCGTGAAGGCGTAGGCGACCCTTAGACGTCCGGAAACAAAATCTCCATCATCGCCTTAGACGTAGAATATTTTAGGTAGGTAGATATTTCATTTCATTTTCAATATGTCTCCACGTGTGTCGTGTGTCTCTGTGCTCGCCTTTGCGCGTCGTCGTTTGCGTCGATTTGATTCAGTTGTTCGATTATTCATCAACATCCTTCGCATTCACGCGCACCTCCACCGCATGTACCGCGCGCTCTACGTGTTCGCGAATGCCAACAATCAAGTGCTTGCTCTTGTCGCGAATTATCACCAAAGAATTGTCGGTGCGGGCCATATAATCCGCGTCGGCGCCTATGCGCGCTCGCACCTGCGCGCCCGCTCGCGTCGCCTTTTTGGCCTTTTTAAATGCCGACACCACGCCTTCTTCGGCGCGCGCTGTGGTTTGCGCGGCATCATTCATGACGTTTTGCGTCGCTGTGGACGACGAGGACGCTTTATCGCGCACCTGTGGCGGCAATGTACGCGCGTCAGTGTCGTGGTCATGCCATCCGAGAAAGTCACTGCGCGCGCGCGCACCTGTTTCGATACATCTGCGTCGACGCGTTCGAGCGCGCGGGCGGGCGACGACGAGGATGGCGCGTTGTCTGGCGTCATCGTCGTCGTAGCGGTCGCAGTGGTGACTTTTGTGTTCTTGGTGGTCGTCATTGCGCTTTAATGTGAGGTTTCGATGCGCGACGAGTCGCGTTTACATGTTACACCTTGTTAATATCGCTATCATTGCCGTTCTACTCACGCTGGTTTCTTACCCGCTGCTGATTTCATGGCGAACTCTACTTTTCCACCGACGGCGACGGTGGTGGCTTTGGATTTCGTCCCGCGCAAGCCAGTGGGCTGCGGCGTGGCGGCCGCTTTCGCGTCGGCTTGTTCGCGCTTCATCGTCGCGAGCGGATTGGCTTGTTTGGTCTGTCCAGCGCTGATGTTACCGCTGAGCACAACGTACGGCGTAGCTTGTTCACGCTGGACGTCTTTAACTTTGGCATCCATCGAGCTCGAGGCTTTGAGCCGGGCTTGTTCTTCTTGGAATTGTCGCAGACGCTTTTCACGCTTCATCTTGCCGGGCTCGATGCCGTGGAATCTGTGACACAACTCTCTAAATGCCTCTTTCGGGGTGAGCTTACGGCCAAACTCGTCAAATTTATCAAGTTTAAAGCCAAATTTGTAGCCATCCACGCTTTCATCGTTCACAGCGTGCGCTTCAAGGACGTGGGCTTTGTCAAATCTGTCCTTCATGTCGTTGGCCCGGCCGCTCCAGCGCGTGTTTTGCGCGTCATCGAGTTGAGCCTTTTCTTTGAGTAGTGCTAACGTGCCTGCTAAACCTTTCTTTGGTATGTGCCTTTCGGTGAACGTTGGCACGACGTTCGCCGCAGCGGCAGCATCTTCGTCTTCAGCGCCTGGCGATGGCGGCGGAGGCGGGATATCTGGCATGTCCTCGTCCATGGCGTCGTCTTCCATCGGCGCTGATGGCGGCGGTAGAGGAGGAGGAGGAACGTCTGGCATTGCATCCTCATCGTAGCCGTCACCGTCGTCATCATCTGCAGTGATGCCCTGAACAAACTCTTGCATATCCGTAAAGACAACGGCATCTTCAACCGTCCCCGCTCTCTCCTTCGCGCTGGCTTCGTCTGCAAGACGACGCGCTGCGACCTGCGCTGCAACGTCTACGGGAGTAGCCCTAGATGTGTTCTTTTGCACCATTCGCCGACTTCTAGCGAGCGCGCGAGAGAGCTCATCGTCTTCATCGTCTTCTTCTTCAACGTCGCCCGCGAGCTCGGCGAGAATTTTCTTATCCGTCACATCACGCGCCTTTTGTAAAGCGCTCGCAAACTTTGCATTCTTATCTTGCAATTTACTCGCCGCATCTTTCTCGACCGCCGAACCGTTCTCAGCGCGCGAACGACGCGAACCCAAGTCATTCGTAGCCGGCGCGAGCTCGTCTTGCTCGAGTTCCGCCGCGTCGATGTGCTTCTTTCGCAGCTTTTTGCGCATCTTCTTCTTCTTTTCGCGCTTCACAAACTTGGCTTGCATTTCTTCTTGGGTGTGATAATCCATCTGTTCACCCTTGACAATCTCGGCGGTCTCCTTTGTGCCCTTCAATCCGGAGAGCTCGGCGGCGAGACGCGCCTTGATATCCTCTTTCCTCTTCGTCTCCTGGGCATCAATCAAACCCTCACCATCGAGTTCCATGGCTTCGTCCTCTGCCTTCTCGTCATATTTACCCAACACTGTTTTCTTTGCCGCTGTGTCGTCTTCTCCAAACGGATCGTCGTTCTTTTTCGTCGCCTCTCGTCGCGCCTTTTTCCGCGCCTTTTGCTCGGCGAGTAAAACATTCTCCAGCTCATCCTCCCCATCGTCATCCAACACCGACGTGTCTTTCAGCGTCAAAACCACCTCGCGTCCTTCCACGATATCATCCGCATTGTGTCTAACCTTTAAACCCTTCAAATCTTTTGACGTATACGCCGCCGCCTCGCCTCTCTTCGTCGTCCCCGCCGCGTCGTCGCCGTCCTCATCACTCTCACTAAACTCCTCCGCATCCGCATCACGCGCGGCAAACATCGCCGCCACTTTCTTCGCCTTTTCTCTCTCCGCCTCAAGCGTCTTATCTACCATTGTCGTCTTACTCTTAGCTAACCACGCGTTGACGTCGTCTTCCTCCTTGTCTCCACCATCCCCCAACTTTGTCGTCGCCGCATTCACTCTCTCCATCTCTCGCCGCTCCTTCGCCGCCGCAATTTTCGCCCGTAAAGCTTCGCTCGACGCCTTGGTCTCGTCCTCGGCGCGTTTCGCGTCCGCATCCACCGTCGTCGTCGATGATTCTTTCAGCGGCGCCAATCCCAAAGTGCGGCGGAGCGCATTCGTGGCGTCGACCGAAAGCGACGATTCGCCCGCGCCGCCGTCATCCACCGCGTTCGCGGCGGTCGCGGCGTCGTCTGTGGTGTCTTTGCGCGCGCGTGGCATCGTGCGACGGCGTGCGTGAGAGACTGAGGTGATGCGAGCGATGCCGAGCGGATTCGTGAGCTCGAGCCGCGGGACGCGGCGCATAATTTTGTGCGTACACTGCGTAGGCTCCAGCGCACGTTGATGATGATGTTGGCAAAACGCATGTAAATAGAATTATTATCGTATCGTCTACTCTAGGCGCTGTCGACGGCGCCACCACCGGCGCCATCGCGTAAGGCCTTTTCTACGAACGGCTTTGTCTCTGGGTCCATGGCGAGCGCGCGAAACAATCCCGAAGCGAAACCCTTGACGTCTTCATCGCCACTGCCCATGAGCGACGCTAAACGACGCACGGCGTTGCCATCACTGGCGAGCTGCGTGCGTAAAGCGCGACGACGAGGAAGAGCGCAGGCTAAACCTATACATCCGCGCACGGCGACGTCGTCGTCGTCTCTTCGCAACGCCGACGTAAAGCACTCAAAAGCGCCTCGTCGCATAAAGTCATCAAACCCAGCTTCGTCCTCCGTGAGCTGCTGTGCGATGTTGACTACTAAATCCACCCCACCCACGCGCTTCATGGCGTCGAGTTCGCTAGAGCCATCTCGTTTCGCGCACGCGAGAACAAACTCGACGCACGCCGAGTCGCCCAACGTCGCCTTTAATCCCCCGTCATCTTCACCATTCTGTAGAAACCGGAAGCAATCGAGCGCGTTCACGCAACACGATGCCGTCGCTCCGTCGTCTTCGCTATCATCCACGTCCACCGCGCGTCCGTGATCGAGCGCGTGCGTCATCGTTGCGTGGATGACATTCGCCGACAACGCCGCCGCGCGCGCGCCGTCAACCGTTGCAATCAACCCCGCCAAGCCCGCCAGCGCCGCCGCCTGCGCGCGCTTGTTCGTCGTCAGCTTCTGCAGCACCTCACGCACGAGCACGTCCACCACGGGCGCGAACGACGGGGGGAGAGGCACGCGAACGGCGAGCGCGCCCAACGCGCTCGCAGCTTGAATCACCACGCGATCGTCCTCGTGCGCGAGTTCGCGAATGACGTCATCGGGCGTGATCGGCAGCGATGGAGGTGCGGCGACAGACATTGCGTGTCGTGCGGCGCGCGTCGTCGGTGTGCGTCTCGTCGGCGTCGAGCGACGCGAAATGATGACGATGATGTATTAAAGTGCACTTTTTTACGTCACAGGACGACGCACCGACGCCATGCCAGCGACTGCGGGGACGTCGACGACGGGCGAGGACGGCGGCGATGGTGCGGTGAACTTGTACGCCGCGCTGTCGCTCGAGCCGACGGCGTCAACGGCGGATATCAAGCGCGCGTATAAGATTTTAGCGTTAAAGTTGCACCCAGATAAATTGGCGAGACAAACCAACCTGAGCGACGACGAGCGCGCGAAAGCATCGCAAACGTTTCAACGCGTGGCGCTGGCGTATGAAATTTTGAGCGATGATATCAAGCGCACGGAGTATGATGCGAGGTGCGAGTTGAATGGGGCGAAGAAGGATGATGTGCTGGTAAACGTGAGCTTCAAGGAGGCGATTACGGGTGGGACAAAGCTCGCGATGGTGCCGTTTAAGCTCGTGTGCGCGCAGTGTAATGGAGTAGGGATGGCATGTGCGCGATGTGCGGCGTGCGATGGTAAAGGTGAAGCGTCGTGCGGGGGATGTGAAGGGAAAGGCTTTGCGTCTCCGGTGCAGTGTACAAAGTGCAAGGGCGACGGCGTGATGGATGATTATTTTCACGGGCGCGTACACATTCCACCTGGGTGCGAAAACGGCACTCGATTACCTATTTCTGGTCGCTCACAGCACGTGCGAGTGAGGATATTGCCGAGTAAGCAGTTTTCAAGGAATGGATTGGACGTGACGTCGACGCTGACGCTGAGCGCCAAGGATGCTGCTGAAGGCGGCTTCTTTGAAGTAGAAACCGTATACGGCATAGAGACCACATATTTCGACGAAGACACGAAATCTGGTGATAGTAAAACTCTAGATGGTAAGGGCATCAAGGATGGTAAGAAGGTGGGCAATCACGTGGTGCGCGTAGAGGTGGAGCGTGCGCCGACGCCCGACGTTGAACCCGAAGACCAAGCCCAGGAGG
Source organism: Ostreococcus mediterraneus (assembly GCA_012295225.1). Lineage (NCBI taxonomy): Eukaryota > Viridiplantae > Chlorophyta > Mamiellophyceae > Mamiellales > Bathycoccaceae > Ostreococcus > Ostreococcus mediterraneus. The sequence goes on from WMKK01000015.1 coordinate 223,834, forward strand.
ACGAAGACGAAGACGACAACGCCGCAGCGGCGGAAGAACCGCCGGCGAAAAAGTCCAAGGCGGATGAAGCCGAGACTGAGATGTCTTTAGAAGAACTCTTAGCGGCGAAAAAGGCTAAATTACTAGCCCAACTCGAGGCGTCGGCGCAAAAGTAGACCACAAGGTAATCAAGCGCCAGCGCCACTCATCGACGCCGATCGTCGCGTGCGCTTGGACGCGCGAACGAAACCGCGCACGCGAGAGTCACTTTTCGTTTTACGCGTACGCCACCATGTTTGCGTCGTCATCAACGGCGGCGCGCGCGGGTCTATCCACAACGCCACTTCGACGTCCCGCGCGCACTCGAGCACCCGGGCCAACGCGCGCTGCTTCCGGCAGCGTCATCCCGCGTCCGGTATCGAGCGATGACGCGGCGTCATCGTCATCGTCCCGCGTGCTCGCCACGCCGAGTTCGCGTCCGATTGTCATCGCGCCTGGGTTCGGGAATGACTCGCTCGATTACGAACACGCGCTGGGGCGCGGCGACGCCAGTCTCGTACAATCGCTCACCTCGCGCGGCTTTGCCGTGCATGTGGCGCGCGTGGAACGAAAAGATTGGTTTATTGGTATTTTAAAGAGCATTTTGACGAAAGGATTTTGGTTGAACGCGTGTACGACGACGGAGTCGTACGGCTGGTACTTGTCTCGTTTAGACGAAGCCGTCAACCAAGCTTTAGAAGCGAACCCAGATGCGCGCGAGGTGGACATAGTCGCGCACAGTGCTGGTGGTTGGTTAGCGCGCGCGTATATTGGTGGAGCGTTGGCGTTGGTGACGACTCCGAACGCCGAATGTTCGGCGGCTGGTTTGAGTCGCGAGACGCGCGTACGTAGTTTAATTTCACTCGGTACGCCCCATATTCAAGACGCCAAGGCGGATCCAACGCGAGGTGCATCTAAATGGGTTAACGATACGTGGCCTGGGACATACTTTGCATCGGATGGTGTGAAATACGTGTGTGTGGCTGGCCGAGCGGTGGTTGGCGACGTCGCGAGCGAGAAAGGTTCCATCACGCGCTATGCGAGCGGATCCTACGCCGTCGTTGCAGGAGGTGACGGAAACGGCGTGTGTGGCGATGCCGTCGTACCAAATTCAGCCGCTCTTGCGCTCGAAGGCGCAGAAAATGTCCTTCTCGATGGTGTTTGGCATTCCATGTCCACCGTGGGAACATTTGACGCCGCATCGTCATATCCGTGGTACGGCTCTGACGACATCGTCGACTCTTGGCTCGCTAAATTATAATCAAATTGTTGTCTGCATAGCACTTTACGCATTTAATATTCAACTGTTTTCATCATGGTGATACCTTTACAGCACGTTTTCAAATCAAATCAGTCCACGCGCCTCGCGTTCGGCTGCTCCATCGTCACATCATGCCTCGTCCCGAACCGAGCCTGACGAGCGCTTCGCCGACAGAGCTGGCGTCCGCCGAGCTCGCGGACCAAGACTTTAGTTTTAACGATTTACGCATTCGTAAACCACCGCCGGAATGGACGACGACCGCCATCGTGTCGTGCGTCGTCGCCTGGGGCGCGCTGGCCGTGCACAATCTCATCGCCATGCCAAAACTCGATGGCGTGCCGCCGGTGAGCTTTGATAGAGTCGCCAATTCCCGCAAGGGCGTCCCGAGGTACGTGTAAGAGTGTGATATCGTCCGGCCCATCGCACGCGTCGTCGCCGACGACTCGCGGCGCGCGTGGAAAGCCAAAAAACCGTGTAGTTTTGGGTGTTGCGACTGACGAAACGTGATCTTCATCACTTTTCCCGACGCACAGGTCGCTGTTGTTCGCCTTGCGCCTAGGAACGTTTTTATTCGGTATATTCTTCTGCGTCTACCACTTAGGGTACGAAGAATCCAAGAAGCACACCGATGGGTTTGAGTATTTAAGCGATTGGACGTTTGTGTTGCTGTGCGTCACCGAAGGCGCGTTGGCGTGGTGCATGCAAGGCGTAGAACCTAGTGAGGGCGCGTATAACGCCCGCACGAACATATTGGTGATTTTATATAGCGTGTGCTGGAGCACAAACTTAGTCTCCAGCGCTGGGGCGTGGTTTTCCTATTTTGCCTACCCGATGTGCGCCACGCTCGAAGGCGTGGACAACTACCCGGCGTGTTACTTGGAGTGGTACCGCTTGAGCGAACACGCGCTTAATTTAGTCATTTTAGTGCTCGAGTACGCATTTGGTGCGCTCCCAATGCGACGAAGAGATTTTGGATGGAGTATATTATTCCTGCAAGCGTACGTCTTCGCGGTTTGGTTGCGGTACTACTACACCAGTCGCATGGTGTACGACATGTTTGCCTTTACCAAGGGGTTGTCCGCATTGGCGTGGTACAACGGTGCGTTCTTCGGCACCACCCTGGCGTTCTTTGCGTCGTTAAAGCTCCATCAACCAAAAGGCTATCGCACCAATGGGCGCGCTGGATTATTTACCTACGAACGCGTCGCAGGCGCCGGCGTCGATGACGAAACTCGACCGCTCACCGCCTAGAGCGCGTAGGCGCGCGCGCGGGCGATTGCTCGTCTCACAAACTCGGCGGAATCGACGTCATTCGATGCCACGCATCGTCATGCGTCCACGTTCCACGCACGCCCGAATTCCTCCACATAGCCACACATAGACGCGCGTAGACGCGCACAAAACTAGCCGCTAGTAACACCACCACGGTCAAATCCACCCAACAATGTGTCCCGAGGCGTCACAACCCCACCCGTGGACATCATGTTCCGCGCGTGCGCATCCGTCGTCGCTCGTAACGCTCGCCGCACCGCGGTGCGTGAACAAAAACGTTTCATGTCATCCGGGGCATCCGTGGAAGAAGAAATCGGTGCGTCGCGCGCGCGGGCGCGAGCGCGAGTACGCGCACACACACACATGCGCGAGCGACCGCGAACGGCATCATGAAGATACAATTGCGCATTCGACGACGACGCGACGGACGGCGTGCGCGTGCCATCGCATATATCGGTGACTGACATTATGTTTTCGCGTTCTGTCGCGCATCACCGTCGATTCGCAGCTGAGATGAACAAGTGGCGAGCGGTGAGTGCGATCGCGATCCCGGCGTGTGCGGGGTTCGGGGTGTACACGTTGGCGAACGCCGAGCATCCGCACGCGCCCGATACGGCGTATAGCTATTTGAAGATACGAAACCGCGAACAGTTTCCGTGGGGAGGTGATTGCGGTTTGTTTGAACATCGCGATGATTGCAAGTAGCGCGGACGCTTGGTTGAGAAATGAATTCAGGAATTGTAACAATGACAGAGACAGACTTTTGTAGAAAATTATTTCGGGACAGACGCGTCTGTTGCGAATGAAAAACTGTGCGGGACGTCGAGTATTACATGTGCTAGGTGTGCCCGACCAACGTGAGGTGTCGCATCTTTCGCTGAGAAAGGCTGATTAAAAAAACTTGTTGGGGGTGGGTGGAGGAAGGCAAAGGTTTCTTCTTGTCTCTCGTTTACCCGCGCTTCTTGTTCTCCTTTTCGAGAATCTCCAACTCCTTTTTGTACTCAGCCTCGGAACGAGTGATGTGCTTCTTTAATACGTCGAAAGAGGTGAGTTGAATGGACTTGTTTGGCATGTTCTTCATGGCATTCGGAATAAAACCACGGAATAAACCGCCGATACCGTTCGCCGCGACGATGCCTTGACCGGCGGCGAACATGTTCGCGTACGAGCTCCCTTGAAGTTGCATTTGACGGCGAATGGTGTCCAGCGGGTACATCGACCCCGTTGCCAGCGCAGTAGCCATTAACGATGCAGTGGCGATACCTTGCGCTTCGTTACGAATCTCCTCTGGCAGTGCCTTTTTGAACAAGTCAAACGCGCAGAAATTCAACGCGCTGTACGGCGCGATGGAAATGCACGTCGCGCGCAAACCCTTGAAAAACCCAAGCGGACCTTCACGCGCTAAAATCCCGCGCGCCACATCACCCATATTACGTGCACTCGTATCAACGCTCAAGCGTAATCGAATGATATCAAGCGGATACGTGACGATGGTTGCCGTACACGCGGCGCCCGCGCCCGCTAACAACCGCGCGGGCACCGCGAGCTCTCCAGTCTCTTTGTTCGTCAATTTCTTCTTGTACGCCTCGTAGGAGTACAACATTGCAGAAGAATAAGGTAAAATTCTCACCACTTGTGGTACGTTTCCTCGCCAGTACCCCGCCAAGCCTTCCGTTTTACCAATCGCCACGAAAGCCGCGAGCAAGCCTTTGTCCGCCGCCGCCACCGCCGCCGCGCTCGCCCGACTCGCCCCAGCCGTCTGCATGATAATCTTCAACCGGTCAAGCGGTGCGGTACAAGACTTTGCCAAAGCACCAGCAATGCCACCGGCTAAGAAGATCCCCACCGAAGGCTTTATAAAGTGCACCGTGAGCGCGGTAGGGTTATCGCGCTCCAGCAAACGCTTCGCCGTCATCTTCACCTTGGCATTCGTCGCCACACCCTTGGCGTTCGCCTTGGCCGCGAGGGAAGACACCACCTCATTCACTATCGTCGTCCGCGACGACGTTCGGTCGCCAGATCTCGGCGCCGAGCGCACGCGCGCGAGCGACAGCGTCGTGGCCGCCACAGTTGGCGCTCGGCGCCCGCGCACGGTAAACGCCGCGCCATCCGCGAGCGGCGACGACGAGCGGCGGCGCGGGAACGCAAGCGGCATGACGATGATATGTATGCGCCTGTGCGCGGACGGGCGTCTCGGCGCGCGAACACGTCCACGAACGCGTCGCGCAATGCGAACGCGCGGGCGCAGTCATGCGCTTTTTCGGCAGAATATCCCGCAAAACAGCTCTCCTAAAGAGCTGCAGTGTAACACCATATAAATCACATTTCCATCCATGGAAATTGTATCAGAAAATAATCGGTGTTTTATAATTCAATATACGATCCGTATGTCCGAGGTATATATTTTTATGGGCTCGCGTTTGAACGTTCAAACGCGAGCCCATAAACTTTCCACGTCATCCACGCGGCGGCATTCCCCGACGTCGACGACGACGACGCGCGCCCGGTGACGATGATGTCGACGACGATGACGCGCACGCCCTGTGCGTTTGCCACCGCTGCGTGCGCGCGACGCGCACGCGCGGGTGCGCGGCGCACGACGACGACGACGTTGAGCCAACACCGTCGGGATTTGGCGGCGCCGCGGCGCGCGTCGCCGGTCGCCCGCGCCATCGTCGATCGCGAAGACGAAGGCACGAGCGATGAGTTCATCGCACAGGAGAAGCTGAACATGACCCCGCGAGCGGTGCCGCGATCGATGTCGAGACGTCGCGCGAGCGCGAGCGAGCACAACGAGGAAGCGGATGACGGTGAAACGAGGTGGAAGTGGCGTCGGGTGATGCTTAAAGTGTCCGGCGAGGCGTTGGCTGGGAAGGATGGGTTTGGTATTGATCCGGATGTTGTGAAATCGATCGCGAGTGAGGTTGCGGAGGCTGCGATTGGGGGGATTGAGGTGGCGTTGGTTGTTGGCGGTGGGAACTTTTTTCGCGGCGCGGAAAAGGAGGGCAACGGATTGGACCGCGCGAGCGCCGATTATATGGGTATGCTCGCGACGGTGATGAACTCTTTGAACTTGCAAGCGGCGATTGAATCCAAGGGTGTGCCTACGCGCGTCATGAGCGCGTTGGAAATCAAAGAGGTGGCTGAACCTTACATTCGTCGCCGCGCGATTCGGCACTTGGAAAAAGGTCGCGTCGTCATTTTTGGCGCCGGTACTGGTAACCCTTTCTTCACTACGGATACCGGTGCGGCGCTCCGTGCGGCTGAAATCAACGCTCAAGCAGTGTTGAAGGCCACCAAGGTCGATGGGGTGTTCGATTCTGATCCTAAGAAGAACGCCAACGCCAAGTTATACAAGACTCTGACGTACGAAACCGTCCAGCGTCTCGGCTTGGGCGTCATGGATCAAACAGCCATCACGCTCTGCCAAGAGAATGACATCCCGGTGGTCGTATTTAATATCTCCCAAGAAGGCCATATCGTCAAGGCTCTTCGTGGATACAACGTTGGGACGTGCGTTGGCAGTGCCGCCAAGTGCGTCGACGACTGCTCTGAAGCCGCGTAGTTTTTGCCGCCTTTCGCAACTTTTGTACATTTAGCCATCATGTAAAATTATATCGAGACGACGATTCAAACGCAAAGAAGAAGCGCATGCGCATGCGCGTGTATTGTTATGTGTTTCAAAACGAGTAGTCTTTCCTTACATCGTGCGTAAGCTAAGTCTAATATCGTCCCGATCGTGTAGAGCCTCGAGCGGACGCCAACGCGTCGAAGATTAGTCGAAGAGGTCAAAGTCCATGTCGGCTTCTTCTTCTTCTTCTTCTTCCGGCGCAGCCGCGGCAGCACCAGCGTCACCGCCAGCGGCACCACCAGCAGCAGCGGCACCGCCGCCACCACCGCCACCTGTGTACGCGTAAAAATCAAACGCCACCGTCAGTCACCGTAGCTCCAGACCCTAAAACACCAAGACCACTCGAACGAGATCGCGCGAGATCGCTCGCCACCGACGCCAACGCGCGTCAACGACGCGCTCAATATCAAGCTAAAAATACGTACCACCGGCACCGACGTTGGAGATCAAATCACCAACCGACTTGGTTTCCAAAAACTTGGCAAACAAGCCCGTCCAGTACGGTTCGATCGTCAAGCCCGCGGCGCTGACGACGGCAGCCATCTTATCGGCGGTGACTTCTTGCCCGTCATCGTGTAAGATGAGCGCGGCGTACGTGCATGCGAGGTCTCCAGACATTTTTCTGTGTGTGTAAAGCTGTGCGCGGGTGGGAATTCGCGCGGCGACGTCGTCGGTCAGTGTCTAGGTTCGAACAATGGCTCGCGCGGCGTTGCGGCGCCCGCGGGCGCGTCCGGGGCGACGATCGCGCGGGTGTCGCGCGCGATGCGACGACGATGTGCTCGCGCGCGCGATCGCGGTGCATAGAACGTACCTTTAGTGTGCTTGTTTCGTAGCCGAACGGGTGTTCCTTAGCAGAAGAGCCGACGAAAGAGGTCGATGTGATGGCGCGCGCGAGGTTTTATGCACATTCGCGCGACCGCGGGTTTAGGCGGTTGAGCTGCTATGGTTTCCAGTCCTATTGAAATGTGACTACCTAAAAATGATCATGCAGATGATGCAGCGCCTAGAGCGTTCTCACGAGATGAAGATGAGGATGAGGATGTCCGCCGTAGTCGTCGTCGTCGTCGCGCGCACACGCGGATTGGAATGCGAAGACGTTTACGCCTCGCGAGACGGGCGCCGGCGCTTCTTCGGCGCCTCGTACGTGTCGCCCTCTTGCCATTCCTTCTCCTCCTTTTTGAATGCCTCCTGCCACTTACGTTCGTCGGCTTCTTCGGCTTCGCGATCGTATTCATTCTTATATTCATCCTGATTGCTTGGTTTCTTCTTAGATTTACCTTGACGCTGTCGCTCGGCGTCGGCTTTCATTTCTTTGTCGCGCGCCTTGCGCTTGACGTTGGTTTCTTGCTCCAAACGCCGCTGCTTGCGCAACTTCTCGCGCTCAGTCTTCTTTTGTTCAAGGGTTTTGATTTCATCTGCTGATTTCTTGACGTAGGCGTGGTACAACACGCGCCCGTCACACATGCCTTCTTCAACCTTAACCAGCTCGAGTTCCATGCGCGGGCCAATTTCTTGAAGAATAATTTTGGATTCGCTATCGGCGTGCGCGACGCGATTGAAATCTTGCGCCAAAGTCACGCGCCTGGACTCATCGTCAGAGAGTTCTGAGTCGCTCGCATCACCCACGCGCTTGTCGAAGAACTCACTCACATCCTGCATGTCTCCCATATCTGGGGCGTTGCGCGACGTCAACAACTTTTTCAACTTTTTATTCGTACCCACCGGCGCGGCGTTGATACTGTAATGCCTAAATAGAAACCGTTTCGTCTTAGCGTCGTAGTCCACAAGTACGGCGCGTTGACACGTCGATAATTTCACTCTTCTCACGTTAATCGGAGGAAACATATTCTGAAACGTAATTGTCGCCAACTTTTGGTGCGCTTCGTCGCCAAAGTTATTCAACACCACGAGCGGCGGGGACAAAAACGCGTTTGCCGGATTTCTCGGCTTCTTCTGTGCCTTGGCAACCTCATTCGCAAGMGAATACGCATGAATCTTAAACGTCAACGTCGGTCCTCGCGGCGTACGGCATATCTTCAAATACTTATTCGCGTCGCTCGACGAAAGCATTAAAAAGTGCGAAATCCCGAGCGGACCACTCACTTGCACAAAATCCTTCAACTTATTCGCCTTTGTCTCCTTCAAATTCCTCGCCGTGTGCGGCTCCATAACCTTTCTCAAATCCTCGCTCAATTCTTTCACGCTCTCCGCCAATCGTCCGCGTCGAAACACAAACGTCTTCGGGGTCTCGCTCTTGCTCGTCCCGGGCGCGTGGTCCGCATTGACGTGCGTGCGGCGCTTCCGCCGTCGCGTCTTAGCCATCTCGACGACTCACACACACGCGGCGCGCGCGAGAAAAGGTACACTTTGATGTGTCGCCGTGCGGTCGCGTGTGCGCGCGCGAACGACGACACCCGGGCGCGTGCGCGTCGCACAGTCGCAGCGTCGCGACCCGACGCAGCCGCCACGCCGCGCGAAACTCGACACGTGGCGATTTTCCTCGGCCACGGGGGGTATTGACCAATCATGATCAGAGACGAACACACACCTAAACCACACACTACTCACACACACGCTATTTCGATAACCACACTATTTGGTTTTGGGCATATTAGATGATATTTTGATTAAGTATGTACGAGAGAAAAACGCGAATGGATTTAATTGTTGGTTGACTGTGATGGTTGTCATCGCTGTTCTTGAGGCGCCTCACGCGACATCAGAGTTGGACTCCGCGGTTTTAGCGCACCACATGTACGCCTTTGTCATGACGTCGTTCCCGGTAGCCATGGGATAGTTGTACACGCCGGGTTCGCCGCCTCCCGAGGAACCAGCGCGCGCGTACTCGTAAGTGGTGTCCTTGTCTGACTTGAAGCGACACCTCATGTCGCCCGTCATGACGGCAGACGACGTTTGGCGATTCACCAGGTTCACCCATTTTGGATTACTGAGATCTGTCGTGATGTCTTGCATGGAGATCGACCCAAGGATGGCGCCCGTATTTCCGTGATYTGGAGCATAGTGCTCGTAGAAGACGACTTGACAGTCGTCGCACGTGTCAGTCTSCGCCTCTCCATCAAGCGCCGCGTCCGGTTCCGACGTGTCGGACGCACAGACGACTGTCGCGCGATTGATGTTGTCGTTGCCAGTTGCCAACGGGTAGTTATACACGCCATCGATCGTGGATCCACCGCTGCGACCGCCCAATTTGCGAAATTCATAGCCCTCGTCGGCATCCGTGATAACTCGGCAATTATCATGTCCAGTGATAACAATCGAGGAAGTGCCGTATTGGATGTTTGTCCAGGTTGGATTGTCGTACGTGGAGATGGTTTCGATTCTGCCGAGTACTCTTCCCGTGTTACCGTAGTCAGGGGCGTAGTGCTCCCAAAAGACGGCAGTGCATGACGTGCATACGTCCGGCGTATCCGAGATAGGTTCCTCATTCATACCCAATTCTAGATCCGTTTTGCCATCTGATGGCGTCGTCTCAGGTGCCGGTTCGGGCGCGTGCTTACCGTACCAGTCGTTGTTATCGAGAGGTTCGTCTGTGTGCGAGGAGTGGAAGGTGCAGTGTTCGTTATTGTCATCCATATGATGCACGAAACCTTCGCAGGCGTCGCAGGCGTTGCACTTGTTTTCACACCATTGAAGTTCCCGCGCTCTGTCTGAACTCTCAAATATATGATTCACCACGCAGTGTGCGTCTTGCGTGACAAGGTTGCCGACCACCGTGTAACCCTCTCTCAACACGTACGTCGAAGACAACTCAGACGTCGTCGATTCAGAAGTCGTCGATTCTGGTGGCGGCGGGGACGGGGGCGGCGGGGACGGGGGCGGCGGGGACGGGGGCGGCCGGGGCGGGGACGGGGGCGGCGGGGGCGGTGGTGGGCATTCAGATTCGCACGACCCGAAGACGAAGTTAACCTCGGACGGATTTGCGTCCAACGTCCGCACGCGATTGAAGTAGTCGCCGTATTTTTGTACGCACGTCGGTTCTCCAACCTTCCACGCGCTCACAATGGGCGAAGAATGCTCCCCGATTTCGTACAAGTAGTCGCCGCGTCGATTCACGAGAACAAATCCGTACTCAAAGTTCACCTCATTCGTCGTCAGACTGAATTTTCGCCTGTACGCGGGCTGGTTCGGCACTTCGTCCATCACCAGCGCGTCTTCCCACTCAAAGAAGGAATCCGTCTTGAGGTTGTGCCGCGCGAGCCGCACCTCCGCCACTCCGGACAAGAAGAACTTCGGGTTTTTCGCGCGCAAGTCACTCGTGATCGCACACGGGCCGACATCCACCGTGAACGTGGACGAACCCTCAACCGCGTACACGGGCGCGATGCCCGCGCGCGCGCGCGCCCCGCGTCTCATGGCCAGGCCAGCCAGCCCCGTCACCGCGAGCAGCGCCCCGAACACGGAGGCGTGAGACTTACGCACGCGCGCGCGCGCGCCCCCGATCAAGGGTCGTTCCTCTTCCACGGCATCGCGCGTCACCGCGCCGTATTCGGTCGGCGCTCTCATCGTCCTCGCACACGTCGCGGTGTGGGGTGTAGGGTGTTACGCGACCGACCCTTTGTTTGGGGGTATTGACGAATCATGATTGGTCGATTGGGGGTATTCCACGCCACCAATGTATCACTTTCAAAACCGATGTGCACGCCATCGCATCGACAGCCCGTCGCGCGTGCGCGACACACGCCGTCGCGGCGCCGCGACGGGCGATGGGGATCAAAGGACTTCCCGCAGTCGTCGAACCGTGGTGCGTGAGCACGCACGTCGAACGCTACGCGAACACGCGCGCGGCGGTTGATGCGTACTCGTGGTTGCATAAAGGATGTTATTCTGCGGCGCAAGACATCGCCACGGGGAACGCGTGGTGGCGCGCGAGAGGGCAAGACGCGCCGTACGTGACGTATTGTTTGTTTAGGGCGAATTTGTTGAGGCATCATGGGATCACGCCGGTGATTGTGTTTGATGGCGATCGGTTACCGGCGAAGCGACGGGAGGAGGAGGAGCGACGCGCGCGTAGGCAAGCGCAGATTTCTCGAGCACACGAGGCGAAGAGTGTGAATGATAGTCATGGGGCGAAGAATGCGTTTGCAGCGGGGATGGATGTTACGCCTGCAATGGCGCATGAGCTCATCGTGGCGTTGAGAAGACAAGGTTTTGAATTTATTGTGGCGCCGTACGAAGCAGATGGGCAAATCGCGGCGTTGGCGGCGACTCCCTCGAGCGAGGGTGGCGTAGATTTGGTATTTACAGAGGATAGTGATTTAGTTGCGTATGGATGTGAAACTGTGATTTTTAAGCTCGAAAAGAGTGGCGATGCAAAGGAGTTCAAGTGGCGAAACATGTTGGCGGGTCCGCCGCCGGCGCGCGAGGAGAATGATGAAAACTTTCACGATGTGCAGCGCAAGAAGGGACCGCCGCCATTAGATTTTAGAGGTTGGGATTTCGAGTTGTTTCTTAGTTTGTGCGTGCTGTCTGGATGCGATTTTTTGGACAACATCCGTGGTCTAGGCATCAAGAAGATGTACGCGCTGCTTAACAAGTGCAAAAATACTGACGCCGCGTTCAAGCTTTTACGCGCGGATAAAAAGACTGAAATTCCCGATGGGTACGAGGAAGAGTGGAGAAAAGCGCGATTAATTTTCAAGCATGCTTTGGTGTACGATATGCGATTGAAAACGTTGCGCCACTTGACGCCCATCCCGGCTGACATTGGTGTCGAAGACTTGTCGTTTCTCGGTCCCAAGTATGATGACGCCGAGGCGACGTCCATTGCGACTGGAGATACTGATCCAATAACGCGCAAACCTTTTATCGCGCCAGCTACAAATTCTACAAACAATGGCGGTAGTAGCTTATTCAGCAACAAGGAGATGAAGTTTGCGGGCAAGAAGCGCAAACAAGAAAAGGCGCTCGGACTGGCGGCGACGTCGGCTCAAAAGTCTCTCATGATGAACTTTTTCACCAAAGTCGCCAAGGTTGTGAAATCGCCCATAAAATCCATGACGCGCGGCGCAGTGCCTGCGGCGCCGGTACCGGTATCGAAAAATCCACCCAAGTCTCCGGCGTTGGGTTTGCTCAGCGACGACGACGACGATTTCATGGCCGTGTCCCTCGACGCTCTCGCCCCGGCGAAACCCTCGGCATCGACCATCGAAGAAATCAATCTCCTCGACGACGATGTCCTCGACGCACTCGCGTCGTCGGGGGCGGTGAACCCCACGAACGCGTTCGCCCGCGCGCCGCCTCGCGCCCCGCGCGTCCTCGCGTCGCTCTTTTCCCCTCAGGCGCGCGCGCGCCCTCAACCCCCACCATAGCGTCACCGTCCATCCCACATCCACCGCCGCGCGCTCTAGACGTACATACAATATACATATCACACCATCATCGCGCCAGGGGAACGATCGCGTCGTCGTCGTCGACGTCGCCTTCCACGACGTTCCATGGCCACGTCGGACACCAACCGACGTTTTTTTCTGTGTGTTCCCCTGTGTTCCCCTCTTGAGTCTTCATTGGTCAAATTTGCGTGTGTACCCCCCCCCGCGCTCCCACGAATTTTGGCGCGCCAAAAAGCATCGTTGAAGAGAGAATTTAAATGCCAATTATGCGATTCGGATTGTCCTCACAACCGCGCACGCGTTTGACACGACACGCAACACTCGACGATCATCATGCTCACTCAAGATAACTACGTTAAAGCCATGCAAGCCTACTTCGGGTTGTTCGGCGTGACGCTCGCGACGAACCCCGATTATTTCTGGGGCGCCAAAAGCGTGTTTAAATTCCCATACTTTGCCGCGACGATTGGAAGCGCGACGACGGCCTCTGGGTTCTTTGCGCGATTCTTCGGCATTGCGTTGATCCTTATCGTGCTCGGCAGCGTGCGTTTTGGTGTGTCTGACCGATCGTTTTCCAAGCAAGCCACCGGGTTTCATGTGTTGACGACGAAGATCATCTACGACGTGGCCAACGTCGTCGGGACGAAGAAGGCGCCGAGCCCGTTTGTCGCGCAGACGTGGAAGGTGCAACTTTTGGTGAATATTGCTCTCGCGGCGTGGGGCGTCAAGGTTGCGGGTGGTGTGCAAAAGCTTATCAAGGCTGATTAAGTGCAAGTCTGACGACGATGCGGTGTTTGTCAACTCCGCCGTCGCTCGGAAGAATAATGCTCGAATTGCGGGCGCTCGAATGCAGATGCGCGCGCGCGAACGAACGCGCGGCGTTTCGCGGTGGAACGCGCAATGAAAACAACTAACCCCCCCCTGAGCGATAAGTATACTTTAATCTTGTAATATGATGTTTACGACTATGTTGACACGTGTGTGTCGTTGCAGAGAGCAACCACTTTGGGCGCCACGCGTATAATCACTGAGATGTTCGGTATTACAGTCTAGTACTACGCCCGAATCTATCTCTTCGCCACCTACGTTCTTCGCCTCCAGCCTACAATCAATTGTCTTACGCTTGGTTGATGGTGGCCTTCTTCTTCTGCCACAACAAGTCGAGAGCAGAGTCAGATTCACCCTGTGCGATGTATAAACGAAAGAGAGCGCGGCGGTTAGTGTCGTTGCGGAGCGACTCAAAGCCGCGATCGATCGCGCTCGAACGACCATCTTCGGGGGCCGTCGTCGACGCCACCAATTGTAATCGTCCACGCACGCGCGCGAGAGAAGAGACGTCACTCTTGAGTGTGAATCACCACGTCACGCGCACGGGATGCGACATACACGAGGGCGAACGGAGCCCGCGCGCTCGACATCCGCGCGACTCGGGAGGGTCAAAAAACCCTAAGTCACCCATCGCGCGACGTGGCATCTCGCGTCGAACACGTTCGCCGACGACGACGAACGCCATGTAAACGCGAAGACGACAACAATGATAATCGCATCATCGACGTACCTTCATGCGGACGTAGCCCGAGAGCGCCATGGTCGTGTACGATCCGTTGTACACGCCGTTCGCATCCAAGTGCCCGACGTTCAACTGCACCGACGCCTTGTCGGACGCGGTGATCAATCTGTTCGTCCACGAGCACTTGCGCGGGATGTAGAGGTCTACGTTTTCACCGTCGGCGTTCAACATGTTTCGATTCGACTCGTCGTGCGTCGCAAAGAGACGGAACGCGCGGCGCGACCTTGGCTGAAGAGGTCGCGGGACAACGGGGGGCGCCACCCCGTGTGGCGCCGTATGTCCGACATAAACCCCACATCCAATACTGTGCATACCATAAGTGTATCCAAACGACATTCGCGCAGTACACATTTCTCCAAACCCGCGATGTGTGTCTTGTATTGTAATACTCAAAACAACCATCACGCACCACCCTTGCTGCGTGGGCGCGATGACGTCCGGGACGTGTCGGCGGTCTCGCGCGGTCTCGCGCCTCTCGCGCGCGCGTCGCGACGTCACTTCTCGCGTGCGTCACACGCGAAACATGTCTGCGAGTTTAACGTTCGGTAACGCCGTCGTCGGCCAACGCGTCGCGGCCAAGGTACGCGCGCGAGCGAGCGATGCGACGCGACGCGATGGGCGACGGTCGCGGCGACCCTCGCGAGGGTGATGCGACGTGACGTGGGTGATGATGTGTGGTGACTGACGACGACGCGATTATAACTTCACGCGTGACGCAGGCGGAAAAGAGAGTTTCGGGTGCTCGTGCGACTTTGCGCGTGGAGAACAAGGTGGCGGTACGTTTCGTAGACGCGACGTTCACGACCGATGGCCGAATGGGCGAGGAAGACCTAGAACCCTATGCGTAAAGGGGCGCGAGCGCGCGATGAGACCTTTGGTTGACCATCAGGGTTCGCACCGCGTCGAGTCACGCGTGATTGAGAGCCAAGAATGCACACAGATGACTGACGATGGCGCTCGTTGTATGACCCGCACGCACACACACAGATTCGTTTCACCCGCATGGGCCGTAAGAAGGAACCGTTTTACCGCATCATCGCTATTGACTCGCGCGCGCGACGCGACGGCTTGCCCATCCAACAGTTGGGCTGGTACGATCCGATCCGCAAGCAGTCTTCCCTCGATGCGCCGGCGATTAAGGACTGGATTTCCAAGGGTGCACAGCCGTCGGACACGGTTGGTGCTTTGCTTAAGAAGGCGCTCATCATTTAAAAGAGGAAGGGGTGAGACATTAGTTCGAGAGATTCAGATTCGCTGAGGAGGCGCTTAGTAACGTTGTAACATTCACAACAATATGCATTTAATTCATCAATGTATGCTTCATAGTGTTCTACTCGATGAGAGTGAGCGTCAATCTATCATCTGATCCGCATCCAGGCTGACGTGCGCGGCGTTTGCGCCCGCTTCGGCAACCACGTCGGCGCGCTGCAGGACGGATTTCACGTAAGTGACCATTCCCTGACCAAACGCCGAGATAATATTCGATATATGCGTGCGAAGTTCTTGAATATTATCCGTGCGATCGAAATAATCGAGGGCGTGCTCCAAGATGAACTCTTGAAGAGACTTGCAGTCGTAGGACTGCGCGGTAGCGTAAAGCGCGATTCGCTCATCCATGGAAAAGCACGCCAAGTCTGCGTGTTCGATGAACAACTTTTCGAACAAATATTTGAAACCAACCATTCCAAATCTCGTTGCGTGTTCAAGAATCAAAAGGTACTTGTCTTGCAAAAATTCTTGCTCGTTCAAGGGAGAGAGCTCATCAACGGTGCCCGTATAAATGAAATCCAGCATGCACTGCAGTACTTCCCCATCAACGTCTTCCAACTCAACATGTATGACGCCATTGGGCATGCGTTTACTAGGGTCCTGCACAGCTTTATCGATGATCGAAAGAAATTCATTAGACGCGTGCGCGAAAGCAATTCTGTGTGCGCTGAAACTATTTGGAGTGCCAGGCTTTGAAGGATCTTTCTTGTCGTGTTCGGTGCACGTAAAAGTAATGTCCGACAACTCTGGGTCTTTGAAATACCAATTTCTTGGTAGGTTCTCTACGGCCGTAGGTGTTGAAGGTCGCGGTGGCATGACTACGTGTAAATCTTCGTTCGACGTGCACATCGTGCGTTTAATCGCGCGAAGAGCCTCCATGGCAATGTTCACCACCAGCTTACTGCTTCCACCCGAGTAGTGAAGTGGTTCGGCTGGGTTGTCCTTGAGCAGCATGTCGGCAATCACATCGAGACCACCATGAGTAAGAAACACATTTGGCATATCCACTGGCTTGCACAAAAACGCCAATGCAAGTGTCGACCGCTGACGATCTAAAGGCTTGCCATTACCAATCACATATGTGAGGTAATGTAATACATCGTCCTTGATTTTCTCTTCAATGCGCTTGACCGTTTTAGTTACGCACTGTTCAGAAGTTGGCACCAGCAGAGAGCAGTTTCTGAGACGCATGTAGGCATTCTCTATTATCATCTTTGGAATGTTGTCTTTGTTTTCTGCCAAGCCGTAAAGAGCAAATGCGGCGTTGTGCTGTAAGTTTTCAACAAAACGTTTCGCCTCATTTTCAATGTCATCCTCAGATTTGTTCACCGTGTTGGTGGAACGAATGTGGTCGGCAATATCCTCAATTTCAGATCCCAAGAGACATAAAAGGGGTTGAAGAGCACCGGAGTGGCATATTCCAACCTGGTTGTCTCCGAGCTGTGCTAAGCGACCAAGAGCGAATGCAGCCATCTCGCGAAGACCGGGATCCCGATGGTGTAGCATCTTTATCAACGACTGCACTGCCCCTCGCTGGACGATTTTCGTTCTATAATCCGGATCAGATTGTCCCGGAGGATCAAGGCGCGCTGCAAATTGACCTAGTAACAACGCAGCCTCGCGCTGGCTCTCCGCACAAGTGGACTTCAATAACTCAATGACAGGTTGAAGTGCTCCTTGATCGAGGACGCGTCGCTTGATGTGTGCCGATGAGTGCACCAAATTTCCAATGACGCCAACAGCTTCTTTATGAATAAGCGGATCTGCCGATCGAACCATGAATATCAGCGACGGAAGAGCTCCATGTTCGACTATTTGATTCTTGTTTTCGCCATTTTTGAAAGCCAACGTACGCAGCGCACTCGCCGCAGACCGCTTTAACTTTGCATCTTTTGCATCAAGAAGCTTCACAAGTGGAGGAATAGCACCGCGTTCGCGGATTATATTCTTTATTCTATTGTTTTCATGTGCCAAATTTGTAATCGCATCCGCAGCGCGTCTTGCAACGCTCGCCGTGGGACCACTACCTTGACTTGGGTGACATCGCTCAAGAAGTGGGACCAACTCGCTCACAACATCAATCTTCTCAACGTTAACATCTGAGCTTGGAGGATGTTCAAGAGCGTCTTCTTGCCTCACGAGCTTGTTCTGATTTACTGTTTTACCCGCCAATAATCCAATGACGTAACACGCCTCTTTTTCTATATCAGCTATTCCAGGAACTTGTTTTTCTTCAATCAAATTGTTCTCGTGTAGGCGCCGGCACTTTTGCATCAAAGTCAAAAGCGGTGGAATGACACCGACGCTAGCTCCTCTACCACTTGTGTCCACCTCCATGAGAATGTCCGTAATTTCGTCCAGTGGCGCTCGATTCTTAAAATATTTGACTAGAATACATCCTGATTTGACGATTGGGAAATAGTGCGCGTTAACGTCTACATCAACGTCGCAATCCTCGTACAGGCGGTCCACGTCTAAGTTCCCGTCAAGATTGTTTCTCTCCTTGACCGTCATGTCCGGTTCTCCTTGCAAGCTATCCACTAATGAATCAAGTTCGATCACTTCTCGTCTGAGCAATTTCCGCGTAAACTCTTCGCACTTTCTTGAAGAAATCCCAGCCACCTTTGTATGTCTCGTGATATCGTCTCTGATGAAATCGGCGATAATTATCAACTGCCAATCCTCACAGATGAGTTCTGTGATTTGATCGACCAGCATTAAGCTAGAGGGAGAATCTTTAATGAGCTCTGCAATTGCGCGAAGGGAACGGCGAAGAGCATCTATGTTCCACCCAGAAACGTCAGTGATTCTCTCGCCAGCATCGTCCATGAGCGCAGTGGGTTCATACAACGAACGCAACAATTGTCGATGTTCGCCCATGGCGAGAATCGCCGCCGATGCGCCACGCGAACAATGCACATCTTTCCGTTCTAATATTCCAAGCAAAAGATCAATGACGCCCAAATCTTTAAACGCTCGCTGCAACTCCTCGTTTTTTCGAGTAAACATCGCTAGAGCCGCCAATACACTTACACCAATTTGTTCAACTTTATGTTTGTTCTTCTTAACCCGCGAGATCGTAGTGCTTCGAACATGACGTAATAAGTCACAAACGATTGGTCCGATGCTGTCGATTCTCTGAGCCACGGCAGTTTGCACCGTCGTGTTGACAAAATTGAAATTACCTTCTTGTTGTGCTCGAAGGTTCTCTCTGTTTTGACCAATTGCTAAACAGGCCAAAAGTGAGCACACTTGAGCCTCGATGTCAAAATTTGGGAGACCGGCGCATTTGTTTCGCAGTTCAAACACATTAATCAGAAGCGGTACCAAAGAAGAAGTATTTGCCAACTCTTTTGAATCAATCGTGAACATGACGGAGAGCATCGTCAATGCGCTACTCAACTTGGTCTCCAAAACCTCATCTGCTGTTTCCGCCTGAATAATTTGTTTTGTAATCTTCGACACTTCTAGCGCGAGTTTCAAGTGACGATTCAGTTTGAGAAGTGAATCGCGCGCGATGAGTTTCACCGAGTGACTCTTAAATTTCTTGAGCACTTCGATGATGGCGTTGGTGAAGTTCTCATCGTTCTCGCTCAACTCAATCAACACCGGATTACTCGTTGAAAACCCGATACAATCGAATGCTAACCGCGCGAGCTTCTTTTGAAACTTTTCTGATGACTTAACATCGCGTCTGACTTTATGTTCAAATCGCTGCCGGACAGGAATCGTAATCTTGAGTTCAGGAAGCGCTTGCACGAGCTCCACCAAATCTCTGGACCAGTACTTACCAGATTGTTCATACTTAATCGCCTCGGGAATGTTCGACGGGATATTCACGTACAATTTATCCGTCAATTCACGTATCAGCTGTTGAAAGTCACCCTTGTGCGGCGCGTACGCCTCCATACGCTGACGCGTAAAACGTTCCGCACACAAATCGCACGCCACGTTAACCGTTAAGTTCGCCCAGCAAACAAAGTATATATTCGACGGGAAAGTCTTCGCTTGAATATCACCACGGGTATACGTGTGCAATGGCTTAAGAAACCGAAGATACAGCGTTCGTGCGCAACATTCCATGCTCGTCTTGATAATCTTAAACGCCTGAATCATCGCCTCGACGTGGAGAATCGTCCGCCCTTTACACGTGCTGCGAATTCCTCCAGTAGATTCTTCCACTTTTATTTCTTCCCGTAATGTGCTTATGTACGATTCTATTTGCTTTGGCGCGGTAACCATATCTTTATCTTGTACGGGAACGCGCGGTAATTTACGAAACGTAAGCAATCGCACCATCGCCGTCGCCGCCGAGCGTTCATTCTTGGTCCAGTCGTCCTCAACGTCATCCTTGCCGATGGCATTCAGCGAATCAAACGCCTTCGCACACGCTTTGATTAACTCAATCGCGTACGATGACACTTTACTCTTAATTGACGGCCACTGTGCGTCGTCATGCAGCGGTTTACCTTTCATAAACGCCGCTTCCATGATCTCCTCGTAAGACGCCTCGCTCGACAACAGCCCAGTCAACCAGTCGCACCCAGACAATAACATTCGCATATCTCGCATCGACGCCGACCACGCGGCGAAATCGTTCCTACACGCCTCAAGCGTCTCTACGTCATCCGCTAGACCAGACGTCGACGTCTCAAGCTGTCGACGGCGCGCGATGGCGCTCCACGCGTCTTCACCTGTCTCGCTCGTCTTCGCCTGCTTCTTGGTGTTCTTCACCGCCGCCGTCGTCGCCGTCGACGCCGCCGTCGTCGCCGCATCTCCTTCGTCATCTACCTCGTCATCCTTTCCGCCCGTGGCGTGCGCTAAACGACGCTTCTTCGATCCACGCGGCACCGCGGCTGTTGTCATGTTTGGCGTCAGCGATGATGTTTAAACCACCCGTCGAGCGCGCGAGCGTTTTAACGAACGACACGAACGGGCCAAGCGAGCACGCGGACGTTTACAATGAGTCCGCGAATCGATTGTCGAGCTGCGCCGTGCGGGTTGCGCGACGCACGCGCGTACGGCGTGGTGTGACGACGAGATGCTCGCGTGGGCTGAGACGCGTGAATTCCAAGCAAAGGTTTGGATTAAAAAAAGAGGTTGCTATGCGTGCGTGCGTGACGACAACGACGGCGATGAATAGCGCGATGAACCAAATCAATACGTTGGTAGTTGTCATGCGTGGTTCAAGACCATGACTTGCGTCGCGCGTAAAGATTTGACTTACTATTTACTTTGGCACGACGCCGATGAGCTCCTCTTCGCGATACACAAACATCTCCTTATCGCCGACGTTAATCGCGGTACCACCGAATTCGGGTAACACCACCGTATCACCATCTTTCACATCTGTTTATACGTATACATAGTTCACACAGTCAGTACGCACTATCGCAGTACAAAGAGCCGAGCGCGCGAGCGTCGAAACGTTTTTGCCTTTGCGCGGAAGACGCCAATCACGCACCGAGCGGCACGAGCTCTCCCGTCATCGTCCGTCGTCCCGGTCCACACGCTACAACCATGCCCTCGTTCAACTATTCATCACACGCGCGACGCGACACACATCGTCAGTCACGCGCGACGCAACCCAAAACCAACGCGACATCGAGACATCTTTCCTCACGCTTCGGGCGGCGCCCACCGATGCATTCGCGCACCTTCCCCGCGGTCATGGACTCTGGGAGCAGCACGCCACCGAGCGATTTCGTCGGTGGCGTGATTTTCTCCACGAGCACGCGGTCGAGCAGGGGTTTGATCAATCGTCTCGTCGCCGACATAAAGTGAGCTCGGTGCGCGTCGAAGAATGTCGACGATGGCGCGCCATAAAGTGAATGATGGCGCGTTGCGCGCCATCATTCATCCGCGCATCGCGCATCACGCATCGCACATCGCGTGCGAGTGTGTTCATGGGGGTATCGCTGACGACGACGACGCGTGTGGCGGCGGCGACGACGACGACGACGCGTGTGGCGACGACGAGACGATTGAGGACGATGGTGGTGCGCCGCGCGGGCGGGGACGCAGACGGCGCGGTGGTGGCTCCAGGCACGCGAACGGTGGTTGACGACGCGAGTAAAACCATGGGGGCACTAGTGCGCGCGCGCAGCGCTGAAGCGATCGCGAGTCGAGGGGTGTTTTCTATCGCCCTCGCCGGTGGGTCTCTGGTCAAGGCGCTGGCGTCGGTGAAGGATTACGCCGACGTGGATTTTACAAAGTGGCGGGTGTTTTGGGTAGATGAACGATGTGTTCCGCACGATGATGATGAATCGAATTATGGTGGTGCGATGAAGGCGCTGTTTAATGACGTGAATGTGCCCAAGTCGCAATTGTATGCGATTGACGAGACGTTGTGCGAGACGAATGCGGGCGCGGCGGCTGGGTGCGCAAAGGCATATGAAGATGCTTTGAAGGCGCTGACGCCGGATGTGATTGGTGTGAATGATCAAGGATTGCCTGTGTTTGACTTGTTGTTACTTGGTTTTGGGCCAGATGGACACATTTGCTCGTTGTTTCCTGATCACGAGCTGTTAAGCGTGACCGAGGGGTGGATTTTGCCGATAACCGACTCGCCCAAGCCGCCGCCCGAGCGCATTACTTTTTCATTACCCGTCGTTAATGCCGCGCGAGAGAAGGTATTCGTGGCTTCTGGTGAGGGTAAGGCTGAGATGACTGCGATTATTCTCGAACACGCCCCGCTCGATGGATCGATACCAGCAGCTTTGGTGACTGGCGACGTGACGTGGATCATCGACCAAGCTGGCGCGTCGCGGTTGAAAAAGTAAAAGTACGAAGAAAGAAAGTGTTGTTTGTAATTATAACAGTCTGCGCACGCGTATTATTTGACCCATGTGCCCTTGCACTCTCCCAGCTCGTCGTATTTTAACAGCTCGTTGTAGAAGCGTTGGCGTTCGCTGATGCGTTCTTCATATTCACTTTGGGAGCAAAACGAAAGCAATTTTTCGATATTTTCTTCACGAATGGTTCGTAACACATCCAACACGTCGTAATGGTCGCCGTGCGGTAGAATTCCATAGTATTTCCAACCATTCGTGTCGGTTGGGGGACATTCTTCCTCTGTCGTTGCCGTCGCGGCCGATTCCTCAGGAACTCTAGCGGCGTTTGGAAGGACAGCATCTCTGGCGGCTTGTTGCGCGCGCTTCGTGTAAATCAAACGAAACGGTGCATCGATATCAATCTCTGTCCAGAGATCATGAGCACGTAATAAATCAGCTTCAGCAGAGTCGTGACGTACGTCTTCGTCACTACGACTCCATTTGCCGAGCTCGATTCGAGCGCATCCGCGACGGTACAAAGCTTTGGCGCGAATTTGATTTTGATCCGCCCCGGGATTTGTTTCCAGGACGTCGTCACAGTATGACTCACATTCTTTCCAATCTTTCTTCACGTACATGAGTTGGGCGAGATTATAGTATACCAATCGAGCAATCTTGAAACACTTTTCGTTGTTCGCCTTGCCTTGGGGATTGCATATGTAGCCGCCAGTCTCTGGTTCGCGCATGTTGAAAACGACGGCGGCGGCATAAAACTTCCTGTGAGCGCGCTCGAAATCCTTTGCTGCGTATAACTTTTTCCCCAAATCATTCATGGCTTTGCCAAATTGGCATTTTGCGTGCGCACACATCGCCACTGGCTCGCCCCAGCCCTCGTTAATGCTTAAAAGATCGCACTGCACCGAGAGCGCATCGGCGCCGTCGCGTCGTTCAGGCGTCACATCGAGATCACTTAGTGCTGATTTTCCTTGCAGTACGCATGCAATCTTGTCTCCTGCTTTCAATCCTTGGATAGCCAATTCTAACCCATACGGTTGAGTGCCATCTTGCATGTAAAACGTGACATCTTCCCATTCGCCACCGCCAATCTTCTTTTTGCAAGTCACGCGCGAATGCCACGTGACACAGTCTCCCACCTGAGCCGCCAAAGAGTCCGCCCGAATCACGGAACGCGTCACGCCCGCTTCGGCAAGCTTTGCGTCGTAATTTTTCCAATGCGCAATGGCTCCTGGACCTAAGTGAAAATCATAACCTTCCAACATTTGTGGCGACGAGTTGTGAGGTCTCGAGGCGAATCGAGGCGCGACTGACGAGTCAAAAAATCAAAGACGAGACAGGTGACAAGGACAATTTTTTTAAACAGTCAAACTGCCATTACACAAACCAAATCGATCCGTTGCTAAGAGATTAGTACTTGATACCTTCACGCACGATATCGTACGGGATCGGAGTCAAGAGCTCAGTCTTGACGTTAGTCAATTCAAAGCCTTCACGCGGAGCCCCAGTGACGGCGCGCTTGGTCACGATCTTCTTGCCAGCCAACTTCGCTTCGTGGTGCGCCTTGTCGTTCACCGCACGACGGGCGATGAAATCCTCACGGCATCGGGAGTGTTGCACGTGTTCGATGCGCACGTGAATGCGCTTACGAGCGATGCGACCACCGATGGTCTTGTTAATCTCCACACCCACCGCGCGCGGGGTCACGTTCCACACGATGCCAGTCTTCCCTTGGTACTGCAAGTACGGCATACCCTTTTGCTGAGACGAGTTCACCTTGATGTCAACGTAGTCGCCCACACGGAACGTACGCAAGTACGTCGTGGTGTTCAACGTACCATGCTCACGGTGACCGCGGGAGAACAAGTTGCGGGTGCCGTGGCGCAAACCACGGGATCGGGCGCGTTGGTTACCCATTTCTGTAAAATACGACAAGCACACGTCAACGTCAGTTTCGCGAACGACATCAAACACACACGAAAGCACTCGAGTGAGTGTTCACCGCCCGCGCACCACGCCAACCGTCCAGCGTCCGGCGCTCTCGACGACGAAAGTCGTCGCGCGCGCATCCACTAGGGCTTTCCCATCGTGCGCCCACGCCGCGCCCTTGGCTCGCGCACGACGCACGTACGACGTACACGAACCCTCGTTTGGCGCAAGAAACTATAGATACGTAACATATCCATCGTTTGCGTGCGTTATATCGAGTAGTACTCGTCGTCGTCGTCGTCGCCGTCGCACAACCTCCATCCGCCCTAGGGTCACCCGCCCACGATCGCGACACCGCCTCACCGCGCGTGCACGCGCGTGCGACTCGCACCCGCGCGCACGCACGCGTGATTCACGAGCGCGCACGTGTACACGCGTCTGATCGATGTTTTGTCGCGCGCGACACGTACCTTCTAACTAAGCTCGTCGCGTGACAAGAAAAGACGGATGGCGTGCGATGCGCGCGCGAGGTATTCGTGCGCGTGACATTATCGCATCCAAACGGACCACACGCGTGATTTCGAGGACAGTCGTATTGTAGCGTTAGAATATCTATGTAGGTGTATTTACAACGCCCGCGGGCTACATGGTGGACTGTCGAACGCGGCTTTACGCGACCATCCACGTCGACATGATGCGCTTTGATCCGCCTGCATCTTGAACGACTGTAAACCTTGGTTCTGGATTCCAAGTCGCTGGTTTATCGTGCTTGTGCGAAGTGTGCGAAGTGTGATACACTTTGGCATTCGCGACGTGCACGGTGGCAGACGAGGAGAGCCATCGAGCTATGACATCGGAGTCACCAAAGTTGTGTCCATGCTGATTCTTAGCGAAGCCACCTATTTTCTGCCACAAGTCACGATGGGCCATTTGAAAATCTCCACAGTCCCCGATAATTGATACTTCCATGAGGCCAGCCGGACCAACGCGGAAATCCTGAACGCGAACCGATCTAAGCATTTTGACTCCCTCCTTTCCTTCAGTTCCTTTGCTTAGCGCTATACTTTGCGCTTTCACTTGAGGGATATTCACGCGTTCTAAAATTACGGCATTCTTGTCGTCAAACAGTGACGCTTGTTTGATGATTTCATCGAGCGTCAACCGCGATGGAACGATGACTTCAGAATTTGTAGACACCACCACATCCGCTGCTGATTCACGAAGGCCAATATTACGGGCTAGTAATTCGTACATTTTGTCTTCACAAGCAGCCCCCAGCTCTCGAGCGCACATCTCGGGAGAAACCACGACAGACTTGATATTTCTAGCGCCTGAGATGTCGGCGGGTAAAAGCGCGAGAAATGGCGGAGTACCAACAGGGGTATTCATGTCAACGACGACGACTTCGTCAAATACCTCGATCATTCTTCTTAAGGCTAAAGTCGATCTTCCAACCAAATCTCCTCCGTAATTGTCATTCCGGGTCACGATGAAACCTCCAAGCTTAATCCTTGCCGCCGTTCCTCCGCCACCCTCGACGACTGTCGGCGCGCTTGATGCATTCAAAGCATTCGACGCGTCACCGTCGGTGCCCAAATGACGTTCGTCGACGATTGGTACTTTTTGTAATGTCCGAGTCTCCATGCGGGTCTGTCTGAACGACGGCCAAACATAACCGACGCGCTCAAGGTCAGTGACCCAAGCTTTGGCGAGATGTAAATCGTCTCGACCCAAGAGGTTGCACTCGTCGACGAGTTTTGTGACGAGATCAATGTATGCGGATGATAAAGATGCGTGCTCCGCGCTCGACCATCCCGCTAGAGCTTGAAGCATGTCATCCACTTTGTTGTACAAATCGTCTTCATCGACAAAGTCCACCATGTATGAATGCGGGTTACGATATTGCGTGACAAAGGACGACGCAAAAGCCAACTTATAGTCGGTATCCCACAGCAAGCGTTCGGTGATATAGCTACGCCAAATATCACTCACTCTACCAGTGACTGTCACCGGAAGAAGTAATCCAAAAAATGCTGGACGCGACACTAATACCGCCTGCGCGTTCCACGGCGTGTACACCCCGCGTTCTGGTATAACGATTGTCTTTTTGCGGTTGAAGCTCACGGGCAATGAGTGCGTGAGTCTATAAATGGCATCAACATCAGGATCATGATCAGCAAGAGATTGAATGACGGCCAGATTTTTGAACGGTTCGGAGGAAGGCTCCATCGTGGCATCGTATGTATCTTTCTGGCGGATAAACTGCAGCGGGAAACCTCTCGGCCAAATCAACTCGTTGTTCGACGGTTGGAAATACGGATATGGATTAAACACGTGCGTGTTCGTGGACAACCGCACATCAAATCGTTCCCACGAACTCAACGCCTCAAATCCCTCAGGCTTTAAATGATTATCGTCATCAAAATCATAAACAATCTCGCAACCGCCAGCGGTGGCGTATAAAAATCCAATCGATTTCCGTCCAAAGTGATTCCAAGGTATGCGCTTGACCACCTCAAAAGGAAGCTCCATCTGATCATCCGGTGACAAGTACGTAACACTATTCGAATGCAAACGCTGAAACCCCATCCACTCGCTGTGATTCGTCTTTCTATCCCCGACGACGACGAGCGACGCGTCCAACGCCTCCACCATCCGCTCCACCGCGGCGTTCACCTCTAAAATCGTCGTACTCACCGCGCACGTCCTCTTCAATCGCGGTATATCGCTCAATCGAATTCTGTTCACCCCGTTCGCACTCGACGCACTCGACCCCGCGCGTCGCCACCCGCCCACGGACGCGACGACCAGGACCACCGCGGCCATCATCGCCGCGCACGCCAGCGCCGCGCCCCGGCGACCGCTTCGCTTCCCGTGCGCCGTCATCGTCTCGTCCTCGATGGCGTAAATCCCACGATGTGCGACTCTGTGTGACTATCTCATGTGTATCTATCGATGCCGTGTGTCGTCGTCGTCGTCGTCGTCGTCGTCGTCGCCCCGAGGTGCGCACCGAGGTGCGCGACGACGACGACGACGACGTCAAAGTTCCGGGCGGGTTTTTGCGTCGCGCCACGTGGCATAGGATAGGAGACGCGTGCCCTATGATAATACACTAAGGGGGTATCTATGTATCGTACTCGTATTATACTATCAACGTTGGTAGTACCTATTATATATGTTGGTAATAAATACATATCACCTCGTTACATCGAGTACAGTATGATGTTCCTATACCCTAGCCAGTGTCGAGTTCGGTCGTCCTCGCCCGCCGTCCCGACGCCCGACGCCCCGGCGCGCGACGTCGTGCGCGTCGTCGAGCGCCGTGGGACCCCGCGTGGGGCGTGGACGCGCATGCGATGTCACCCGACGTGGATAAACCAACGCGAGAGGGCGTTCACGACGTCGCGCTGTGGGTGAATGGAGCGAGACGCGCGCGCGCGACCGGCGGGCGCCGCCTCGCGACAGAGGACGACGGCAGAGGAGGAGGACGACGACGACGTCAGAGGACGACGCGGTGTGGATCGTGAGACGACGACGCGATGTCGGGTGGGGCGTACGATGAAGTTGATTTAGATGACATGGAGTGGAACGCCGAGTTGAAGGCGTACACGTATCAGTGCCCGTGTGGAGATTTCTTTCAAATCACCCTCGATGAGCTGAAGCGAGGGGAAGACATTGCGCACTGCCCGAGCTGCTCGCTCGTGCTCGTGGTGATTTACGACGCGAGCGAGTTACCTGAGGAGGAACCGGAGTGTGCGTGAAGGCGATGAGGAGGATCGACGAGGAGGAGGAGGAGGACGTATACGACGATGTGTAGGTAGCAATTGACGCCAAAGTAGAAGCACCTTTGGGTGCGCGTAGCGACACCGACGACGACGACGACGACGACGACGACGACGACGACGACGTACGTTGGATAGAGATTCTTTATAACTATAATTACTGCAATGCAATACACTAAGATGGGCGCGCCTATGAATGCTACAGGGCGCGTCTCGCGACTCGAATGGTTTCTAACGACGCGCGCGTTGGCGTCAATGAGGAGACGGCGGTGACGAGCTTTTCAATCTCGTCGAGATACTGACGCGCGTCGTCGACGTGTCTAGATGTTGACGGCGCATCTGGAGATAGTTTTGCGAGCAAAGCCGCGGCGCGTGCGTACTGAGTGACGATGCCGACGCGAATATCCACGCGCAACGCGTCTCGACGAATGGCATCCAAGGCGCTCGGCGCGAGAACGTCGAGCGCTTGTCGTGCAAACTTTAAAGCCTCCTTGACGTTATCTCGACGAATTGCGATGTCCGCGAGGTTTAGGCGTGTTGAGGCGAGCGCGAGAGCGCCACCGTCTCCACGTACCTTGCTCAATATACGCGCCGCGCGTTCTAGCAACGCCGCCGCCTCATCCAGTTGGTCAAGCTTCATAAGCACAGTGGCTAGAGATTCACACGGACCAGCAATTTTGACGTGCTCTTCGCCATTCATGTGCTCCATAGTTGACAATATTCGTCGCCTGATGCGCTCAGCGTGCTCGTAGTTTTCACAGTCCCAAAGCAACTGCGCCAAACGCTTCATGCGGCGCAAACACGCGTCGGTGTGCGCCGCTCCAATTTCTTCACTCACCTTAATTGACCGCTCGAGTAACACCACGGCGTCTTGCTTTCGGTCGCTCCTTGAGAGCACTTCTGCCATGTGATACAGCGTCGTGGCATATTCGGGATGATTTGTCCCGAGCGTTGCTTCTTTGCGTTCCAGCGACTTGGCGTACAGCGCGTACGCCCCGTCGGCGTCTCCCTGCGCCAGTCGACACCCCGCCAAGTTGTGCAACGCCGTACCAACCGCGGGATGGTTTTCACCATACGCTTTCCTTAAAATTTCCAGAGATTCCGAGAAAAATCTCTCGCTCTCGCTCCATTTCGACTCTATTCTATTCAACTCGGCTAAATTATTCAGCGCCGCCGCGACGTGCGCGTCATCCTCTCCAAACCCTTTCTTCGCCTCGACGAGTGCGCGTTCCAAGTACCTCCTCGCCTCATCAAGTTTTTTCTCTTGCACCAATCCTCGTCCTATATCAGTATATATCCTCCACTGCGCCGTGGACTTGTTCGACGTCGGCGCGTTTGGGTCGGGCCCCGTCGTCGCCGCCTCGCACCTCGCGCTCGAATCCATCCCACACCCCACGCCCACCCCCGCGAGCACGGCCGTGAGCATCATCGACGACGACGATATCGACGACGACGACGATATCGACATCGACGACATCGACGACATCATCATCGATGACCTCGCGCGGTTCCCGACGCCGCGACCCATCACCGCGCCCGCGCGCCAACCACCGCCACCACCGCCCCCGTGGCTCGCGACCCCCCCCGTGCGCGTCGCCATCGTCATCCCCGTCGTCGTCATCCCCGTCGTCGTCATCCCCGTCGTCATCCCCGTCGTCGTCGTCATCCCCATCGTCGTCGTCATCCCCATCGTCGTCGTCGTCGTCCCCATCGTCGTCGTCGTCGTCATCCCCATCGTCGTCGTCGTCCCCGTCGCACGCAGCGCGTCCCACGCCTCGAGGCGTCGACCACGGAGGCGTGGTCGTCCCATCGCGCCGACGCGGCACGCGCGCGCGCGCGTGCCGGCGCGCGCGCGGGTCCGCGCGCGTCGACGTCGAGCCGCGTCGGCGACCACGTCACTCCCAGAACGTCGTGCCTACGCACGACGGATGGGGTGTGAGACATACAGAGCGACAAAAAGTCAAGTCAGATTAAAAACGAAAATAAAAGCGAGGCCCAAGTAGGGTGAATACCCACGTCCACTCCCTCTGTACTGGTACAGTGTAGGGATGGGTCATGAGTCATGAGTCGTGGGCGTGGTGATTGCGTGTGAACCGTTGTATCGTCGTTTGATAGACGCATAGGAGTCTACGTAGTAAAGTATGTATACTGCGTACTGTGTACACGGTACTGGTATGTCAAATGATACCAACGTGGCCGTGGCCCGTGGCGCGCGACGCGCGGCGATGGCGTTGACTCGACGCACTCGACGCGCGACACTCGACGGCGTGCGACGACGATAGAGGAGGACGAGGACGACGACGACGAGGAGGAGGACGAGGACGATATAGGACACGTACGTCGTATACACGAGGTGAACACGACGGAGGAGGACGACGACGGAGGAGGACGACGACGGAGGAGGACGGAGGACGGTGGTGTCGTTTCGGAGCGAAACCACGCGCGCGCGCGATGGGTGTGGGGAGCGAACACGATGACGACGATGACGATGACGACGACGATGACGACGGGCGGGTGGACATTCGACACGCGCGCGACGGGGAAGGGGAGGAGGTGCGGGAGCTCGCGGCGTACGGCGTTCCACTCGGTTCGTTGCGAGCGATTGCGTATTTAGATTCGTTTACGCAACTACGCCGACTATGCGTACACGGATGCGGATTGAAAACCATGGATGTGGACGCGTTGTCGCACTGCGTGGATTTGGAAGAGTTGAACGTGTCCTCAAACGACATTGCGCGCGTCGAAGGCTTGCGGTGGTTGAAAAATCTCAAGTCGTTAAACTTGGCGAGCAACGCGATTACGTCTACTCTTGGGCTTCACGACGCGTCGACGTCGTTGGAGAAGTTGAATATAGCAAACAACAGAATTACCTCCCTCGACGGGTTGCGTAGAGACGACGGATTGGAATGGGGAATTCGGCATTTGGACGCGCGAGGCAACGAAATCGCACGCTTTCAAGACGTGCGAGCGCTCGCCGAGCTCACTCGACTGGAGTCACTGCGCCTGCGAACGATGGATGATGATTCGGTGATTAGCGAAGAAACAAACACGGTGTGCGACACTGGATCTTATCGTCTCACCATAGCCTCTCTCGTGCCTTGGTTGAACCACCTGGACGGCGTCGTGGTGAGCGTCGAGACGAGCACTAAGGCGATGACTAAAACGCTCGAGAAGACTTCGGCGCGAGGGCGCGAGGACCAAGGTGGACGAATGACTCCGCCAATTACCGAGCACATTTCTCGAACGCCAAAGAAAGGTGAACAATCGTCAGGGTCAGATAGTGTTTTGAGCGATTGCGTCATGAAAGGAAAACCACCCCTCGCCGCAGGCGCGGCGCACACGCACGTGCGAGACGAGGCGTGTCAGACTGAATCGCCATTTGTGCCGAGAAACATCGAAGCAGAGACACAAACAGTCGAAGATGGAAACACTACTTCAACTGCTCTTTGTGAAGTCGACATTCTTCGTCAGGACTTGTTATCGGCTCATAAAGCGCTCGAGATGTCTTCAGACGCCGAGCAGGTTGCCAACCGACGCATCGACGAACTGCAGTCAACGCTTCGAGATGTTCGTCAAGAATCAGCAGAAAATCTTGCTCAACTGAAGAGTATGTATGCAAGTGAGCATGAATCGCTCGCAAATCGTTACGAATCTGAATCAAGCAAGGTAACCGCGGAAAACAAGAAATTGGAAAACGAGAACAACGATCTGATGGCGCGCGTCGCCGCACTGGAAGCGGAATTGTCAAGCTCTACTGCAAACTTTACGAAAAATTTGGAGTCGGCAAAATTAGAAATAGATGAGTTACGCACAGCACGTGCCGACCTCGACAGTGCGTTCAAGGAGTCGGAGATCCTGAACGAAGAATTGGCACAAGTCATAGAGAGTCAACGCGGGGACTTGACTGAATACTTGAGGACTCGTGAGTTGGTCAAAGTTTTGGAAGCAGAGTTAACATTGGTTGGAAAGTCCGTAGACGATCGACAAAGCGCGCATAAAACAATAGCAAGCGCAAAAAGTGCGGCAGAAAAGGCAGAGAAGGCTGCTTCTCAACGTGAAGCGAAGGCGAGAGAAAGAGAACTCATCGCCGAGAAACTGATTAGAGACGTCGAGGCTTTGCAGACGCGCTTGGAAGCAGCAAACGAGAGTACGCACGTAAGGGATGATATGATTCAGCACCAAAGTCAGCTCATAAGGTCTCTCAAAGAAGAAGCGATTCGAGTCAATAAGGAAAAGACCCTGTCGTTGGCAGCCATGGAGACAAAGGCATCGCAGAGCGACGCCAGGACTCGAGCGTTAATGGCAGAGTGTCATTCGCTCATGGAGCAAGTTGAGGCGCTTGAAATGAATACAAGTGAACTCGAGAGTGCTCTCGCTGAAATTCAATTCGATCGCGCTTCGTACGAGCATGCACTGAAAAATGCACAAGATTGTATTGACGAGCGCGATAACATGATTGACCGCTTGCAAACCCAACTCTCACGAGTCACGGAGACACTGAGCACTCGAGACAGAATTGAAAATGCAAGGACCATCGAACTCGAAGATCAAGTGAACGAGTTACAGTATCAGTTAGAGATTGCTAGGGAGGACGCGAGAACTTGTGAGAGTAAGATAAAGGCTATCAGAGAAGAAAGCGATGCCGACGTAAGAGAGGCGTACGAGCGCGTCGACGACGTTGAGAACGAAATGAGAGCGTTGTTGCTCGAGATGTCTGAAGAGAGGAGAGCGAATCGAGAGCGACTAGACCGCATAGGAAATTTATTGGATATCACGCCTTCGAAAGCTGAAGAGTGGTATGGTAACTAACGTGCAGACTAGTGCGATTAGAGTAGATTTTTAATTAAATGTTAGGTGGAATGTAGCTATGAACGCGAGCGAGTGCACGCAGTTGGCATCACTTCTTGACATCCATCGAGTGCTTATAAGCCAAAGCTAATACGTCAATTGATGTCATGAATCGTAAACTGCGTGTACTTGTACGATTCAAGCGCTCTTTAACCGTTGTCGTCATAGTTTATGGTCTGGCACTCTGTCGCGACGGTTGGCTACAATGGTTTTCCTCGGATGAATTGACCGCTGGGAGCAGCGTAAAAACTGCGATAATATTGACATTGGGTGCCGCGACGCCAAGCGAAGAGGATGACTTGCTTACACGTGAGATAGATAAGCTCCATTACCTCAGTGCTCAACTTTTATTTGATGACTTGTTGAAAAATTGTTCTTCGCGGTACCACGGGGTGATAGTTTACGAGAATGCGCATCGAGAGTGGTTTGGCAATTGGGAAGTCGAGTTGGTCCCCACATCAAGAGAGACTGAAAGACGAGCATGGGGTCCTGCATATGAGGCGTTTAGTGGCATATATGGCGCACCAGTGAAGCCTGCAGCAATTCGCTGGGTCGCTGAAAATAAAAAATCATTCCGCTCAGCGTGGTGTCTCGAACCCGATGTCGTTCTCGCCAAAGAACCATGGCATTCGCTATTCGATAAATACGACGCAAATGACAGTGATCTCGTAGCCTTCAACGTGACTTTTCGACATAAAAATAAGCATCGTTGGAACCACTGGAAAGGATGCTCATTCTGTCGTGGGCTCGCGAAAGCTAGTATGCAAGCCGGCCTACTTCCGGCGTTTCGGTTTTCTCAACGTTTCGCAAAAGAAATGTACAATTCTTTGAGATCCACCAACACAAGCGCGCACCACGAAGTATTCATACCAACGTTTGCAACAGCTCATGGATTTTCATGGACAGATTTAGCCCCTGAGATTGGCTACGTCGAGTGGCGACCCATCATCGACGCGCGTTTATTGCATTCGATGAAAGAAAGCGTGAAAACCGGCGCGCTGTACCACCCGATTAAATCCCCCCGGATATTTCAACATTTCATCGCCAATCACTCACGCACGGATCACTAACTGCACGTCAGGTGCTATCAGTTCGTGTAATATCCATCGATTTCCTTCCCCATGTCGGGATATCAAAACCACCGCGCGCGCGCATCGCGCGCGTCTAGGGCCCAGATTACTTGGTACCACCTCGTGAAATCGTCGAGTCATTGACTCAAGAAAATGACCCACTCGAATTTGGCCGCGGGACGCGACCGTTCGGTTTCGACGCGTACTCATCGCCACCGTCGACGACGCGAGAGAACACCGCGCGCGCGTAAAGCCGTCGACGTTGTAAAAGTATTTCTTAGCAACCACTCGCACGGGCGTTGGGACCGATGCAACGTCGTACGAGGGTGTGATATCGGTTTAACGTTCACTGAGTCGCCACTCGCACGTTGGTGACTTTATCGCGCGTTCGCCGCCGTGCAGGGGCGATGGCGATAGATAAACCGTACACGATGACGCAAAAGTCACGAAGATATAGTTTGTGGCCGTTGCTACCGCTCGCACTCGCGCTCGTACTTGTATTGGTGTGCAGCGCGGCGACATTAGTACGGAGCGTGACGTTTAATCGATGCGAGTTTAGTTGCTCAGAGGACTTAGGACAAGGTAGTTGTGATTCCGATGGCACGTGCACGTGCTCTACCGGCTGGAGTGGCATAGCGTGCGATGTGCCGTCTCAAGCGTTGTCAAAAGTGTCTCGACTCGATGGGACATATGGATACGTGTTCAACACTTCTGGGACGTCATACAAGGAAAATCGCGTCAGTGATTTGGTATATGATACAATAAAGGGCGTGATGTACGTTTATGGATTGGACGAAAATGGTAGTCCGCGTGTTTTTGAAATGGATCCCAGATATCCAGAGACCTTTACGGCTGATGGGATAACATCAAGAGGTTGGGGACCAACAAGTGGGCCTCGAAGAGCGTCGACGATTAAGCCAGTCGCGTTGACGGTGGAGACAGAATTTTGCGGGCCTGGAATTACAAGCTCATGTGTTGCGAAACACCCCAGAGCATATGGTCATAGCGATCCAACAAAATCTCGGGGTTGGTACGGTGTTTACTCAAAGTTAGCTCTCGATGTTTCAGCAGCATTGACTGGTGTTTACGCGCCTCTCAACATGTGGCACCCAACTGTTAGCAATAGGTTCAAGTTTAGAATCGTCAAGTACGTAGGAACAGTATGTCCAACTGATACATCACTATGGGATAGTTGCATGTTGGGCACTGCATCGAGTGGGGAGCATTCGAACAACTTTGAAAAAGATGGTTACATCTTGGACGCGTTGGGGACTGATCCTACAAATGGTATTGTCGTGTACAAAGCCTCGCACGAAGATGGAGTTTCTTCCGGTGTATTAGGTATTCTAGGCTCAACACTTGTCTCCAGAGGAGAGCTCACTCTTCAGCCTAGTCTTCTCGCTTCAAAGTGCGCGTCTTGTGCAACAGCGCCAGACGCCTTAAGACTTGAAACAAGCATCAGCTACTCGGATACAGTCGTGGCAGTCAACTATGTGATATTTGCCGGCTCTGCACTGTTGGACGACGTCAATGGAATATTTTACCCAGCTTTGTTTAAAGTGAACACAGCTCCGAGCATCTTGACTGGTGATGGCGTTGAGATGTATCTGGACACGACTAGCGTGAAGGTGCTGGATACATGTGAGGGACAATTGGATGCTAAACAAGGACGATTCTCGACTTTTACGGCAATGACTTCTTATGATGGAAAAGGATATGTCGGAACTTCTGGCAGAGACGGTGACTGTGATGGTTGCTATCGTCGTGCTGCATGCATATTCATGTTTGATTTGGGCTTTGCTGAAGGTGCGAGTCCGACAGCTGTCATCGCACTCGACGCCGATCTTGGGGAGCGGGATGTGACGAGTGCTACCGTACAACCGGCAGCAACAGCTTCTGACAAAACCTACATGTTCTGGGCTGTCGGTAAGCGGGATGGAGAGGCTAGCCGGATTGTGAAAATTGAGATCGGCGGGAGTGACACTTCAAGCGCTTGCACAAGCGGCTGTTTTAGACGGGTAGCATCCATCGAAGAGAGTTTTCCATTTGCAGGAATTCGTTACATTCCATCAACCGGAGGTATATTTGCGGTTAGCTCGTCGGAATCGACGGCGACTTACGTAAAGTACTCGACAGTTGTGATTTCAAGCGTTGAACCAAAGTATGTGAGCACGGCAACATTAGGCAAATCAATTCAGATTTTAGGCAGCGGTTTCTACTCGCAAACCCTTGAAAGTGATCAAAGTCACTCTATAGCATGTAGATTCGGACACTCGCTGGATAGTCATGATGGATTCTCAACAACTTCATGGTCAGCTGCCACGTTCGTCTCTTCGAGTGAAGTCACGTGCGTTGCGCCAGCGTCGGCAGATTCAAATTCGACTACTCTGGGATATACTGAGGTTCAAGTATCCTTCGATGGATTTCCAAGCGACTCGACTGACCCTACTGGCATATGGGAGGGCTCAATGTGGAATTCTGGTGATTCTCACGTACTCTATCATGATCCCGTCTTGGTCGTTGAAACAAAGATTGAGTCGTCAGCTGCGCAAGTGTTATATACCGGGGAAGATGTCGATGAGAAGCCTGTGACGCTGCGTGTACTTGGCGGTCCATTTATAAATTCTGCGGATCTCAAATGCAAATTCGATGACGCCGATACCAGTATCGTGAGTGCTACATTTGTCTCAGAATCAGAAATAACGTGTCCGATTTGTACTGTCGTCAACGGGAGATGTAACAATCCACCAGGGAGTCCTTTGCCTTGGCTCTCTAGTGGTGCTCCTGCTGATGTTTCTGTCGCAGTCACACTAAACGGCCTTGATTATGGTTCATCGACTGGGAGTTTGAAGCTCTATGGTCCACCCGCTGGAGTCAAAGTTTTATCCACGGCACCTACGTATCGCGCGTTCAAGGCGGATTCAACATTCTCTCTGGATTCATTTACAGTCGGACTCATTGATTTGAATGGCTTTTCTATTCCAAATGACATGGGAATAGGAGGCTCCAAGGGGTTCACTATATCCGCAGTTCTAAATGGGCCATCGACGGTTGCTATTGTATCGTCAACTGCCTCGGCGCAAACAGTGAATGGTGTAGCGACGTTGGCGCTTGAGTTGGATGACGTTCCGCCAGCAGGTGAATACACGATAACGTTCATGGGAGCTGATTGCACCAACACAAGCTGCTCAAGTAATTTAGGTACTTCAGCGCACGCCTATTTTTCGGTACAACCTGGGTCGGCAAGTGGATTGAATGTGGTACCCGGTTCGTCCCGCGGCAATCCTCTGTACATTACGGATGGCGCCCTGTTCCCATCTGATGTGGTGATACTGTCTGGAGCTAAGACGGTAAACGTTGGTCATCTCACTGTTAGTATCATAGATGTGGCAAGAAATGAACTCGGATCATTATCAACAGAGGATGTTTCAGTCACAGCATCTCTTGTGGTCGGGAGCGTCGACGCAAACGGTGAGTATGAGATGCGAGCCCAAGGCGCTCAACTGTCGGGAACATTAACTAAAACCACAGCAAATGGGCGAGTATCATTTTCGGATCTAGTACTTACGGCATCAGGTAACTCCGGTACGCGTGCCGTAGGTTCGACAGCAGATATTACTTATGGAGGAGCAACACGCGGCGACTATGGTGAAGCTTCGAAGTACATCATCCAGTTTGCCGCATCAATCGGCAATGTTCCAGTCTTGGCTCATTCAATTTTGCGTATTGACGTCGGCGAACCAGTATATCTTCGAATCAATGGTACATACAGTGCAATTACAACGTACACCGAAGCCTCAAAGCAACCTGTTGGTGAAATTATTATTGGTGCTTATGACGGCGGAAATAATTTCGTAGGTACCGCTGAAACAGCGCTTCGCAATGTTCACGTGGAAGCAACAGTGGGCATCACGTTAGATGGTACCGTGGACCTTGCACGAGAGATCGATACGGGCATCTGGCGTTTCTCTGATATTACAATTGTTTCGCCGACAGCGGCCAACTTTGAGCTGAAATTTACATCCGCGGATTTGACTCCCGTCATCCAAGTTGTAAACGTGCTCGCTGGAAATGCCGGATATAAGTTGGTACCTACTACTTTGTCACTAACACCACTCGTAGCAGCCTCAGCTGTTCAATTTGATTCGTTTGCAGTAAATGTTTTCGACTGGACGAACAATGTTCTCGGCACTGGAGATAGGCACTCCACTGGCGACGGATATGCTCCAAACAGAAGAATTCGTGTAACGTGTGAAACATTGACTCTCACTGGATCCGTTGAAGTCTTCACAAATGGGGCTGGTACTGCTTCTATTTCCACTTTATCGGCAACGTTGCCAAAAGCAGGTACCCATACGATCGTTGTGAGCGAATACGATGCGGATGTCAACGGCGAGACCCGTGCTGGACGATTGCAGAGTGCAACTGTCACCATCACCATCAGCGCTGGGGCCGTGAGTGGATTTAAAGTATCGACGTCCGCGCAACTTGAATATACTACATCGTTCAGTGAAAGTTTGCAAGTGTCAGAAATCTCAGCGTATTCTGTCGGAGATACGATTCCACTTGCCGACTTTGAGGTCGTCCCCGTTGATGTCGCTGGCAACGAGTCTCCAACGGGAACTTTACCATCTGGTATTACTTTGACGGCATCCATGAATGATTCAAGCCGAGATATATATCCATACATATTGGGAGCAAATGAAACGACTATCGCTAGAGAGGCTGTTCTGACTGTGTACGCAGATACTTCACTGTACCCGAGGAATGGTTCTTTGATAGAAACTACGTCGAGTGCTGGTGTCGCAACGTTTTCCGGTTTACATTTGGTGAAGCCAAAGACTGGAACATACACGCTGACTTTCGCTTCCGGATCATCGTCGTATACTTCGGCTGTTGCAGAGCTTAAAATTACCCCGGGTAGGTCTCAGCATGTCGGATTACTTCCGTACTGTGACCTGTCAGCCGACGCCTCTGTGTGCGATGAAAGTACAAATTGCACGTGCAACGCGTACAGAGCTGCTTCGGATGTACCACTTCATCCCATCAGCGCTTACATTTTAGATGGTGCGTTGAATCCTGTCGGAGATTTTGACACGAAAAGTTGCGAAACATGTCCAGATAGAAAGATTATCCTGTCGCCAAAAAATGTCACGTTGTGTCACAGCGTTACCAACGGCGGCGACGCATGCGAGTGCGCTGGCTTGGCGAGTGCAACCTCGACGTTGGATGGCAAACTATGTTCACCAACTGTCGCTATTGAGGTGACCCCTGAGTCGGGATTGGGGTATTTTGACGCTATCTTCATAGCCGCTCCAAAAGTCGGGACATACGCAATTGAGTTGTACTCTCCTGGCCTCACGAGTGTAGAGTACTACTTTTCAGTATCTCTAGGAGTAGCCGCAGCTTTCGTGCTGGACAGCGTTCAGGCGAGCAGTGTTCTCACTTCAGAAGTAGAAACTGCTATCTCGACCTCTAGTAATCCCCTTGTGGGACGTTTGTACGACGGCGGAGGAAATTTCATGTCTACGGCAACGCATGGTGAACAAATATTCGTTTCGTGCGAAACTGCAAACTTGGCCGAGTATCCGCAAGGAATTAATCCGGTAATTGGAGGAAAAACTTATGCAGCATCATGCGGGAGCGTTGCACTATGTGCATCTCAGGTACGTTTGTTTCGTTCGACTATCGAATTAATTATTCATTTCCAGAAAAAATATTAACGTTTTATTTAATTGTAGAGCGCAACGGCAGGAGTTGTGGAGTTCAAGAATCTAGTCTTACTTGCACCCACTGCAAATGTACACACGATCATATTTACTATGAATGACAAGCAGGTGGCATCGTATGAAGTCACTGTACAACTTGGACAAGCAAGTAAATTAATTGTGGCAAATTCGCCCGAGACGTCTTATCAAGCTGCGGCATCAACGAAGCTCGGTTTGATCGAAATTACCATCGCAGACGGCGCTGGGAACGTTCTAGGGACATCGAACACCGATACATTCATTATCACGACTGCAATGACAGGACCAAGGTACATTTGACATCAATTATGTCTCATTAATTAATTAATTAATTAATCATCAAAACAGGCACACTTTTCGGACAACCGCAGGACGTAACAGGACTATCGGCTCTGGATATGGCAATGTGCTATTCTCAGATCTAATTGTTGATACTCCAGAGGTAAGCCGTTCTTTTACTTTGAGTCAGTGTGAAGTTTCACTGATGTGTAATTATTTCGCAGGTTGGCAATTATCTTCTGACGTTCAGTTGTATTGGTTGTGCCGAAATTGGGCTCGTGATTGAGGCTATGTCGTTTGGTTTCAGTGTTTACCTCGGAGTTCCAGCTGCACTTACAGTTGCAACGGTACGATTCACTCTTTTATATCTCTATCGAATTATTTTATTAATTAATTAACGCAGTCTTACACTTCGCATTCAACTGGGGAGACACTGACATTGCAAAGCAGTTATAGTACTGCCAAGGAAGTATCACTGAGTTCATTCGTTGTGCAAGTGATCGATGGAGCATCGAACGTACTGAACTTGCAGTACGAAATCGACGTGGAGGCTACTCCGGTGAGCGTTGGGTCCTGCACTACGTCAGCGATTGAAATGGCGTACACGCCCCAGAGCGTGATTTCTGGTGTGGCGATTTTCGATGATATTGTCGTCAAAAGACCTTGCACGGGAACGTATCACTTGACGTTCAGCTCACCAGGGCTTTCGTCGGTCTCAATTCTGCTCACTTTCAGCACTGGCTATCCATCAACTATCGATGTGTGCACAGTGAATTCCTATACGCGAGTTGAAACTGGGTTGTGCAACGATACGCACACGTACGTCGGCGCAAGTGATATGGTTGTGCAAAGTTTTTCAGCACAACTGACTGATCCAGGTGGACTTCACGTCGGTGACGCTTGGGATGCAGAAGCACGTAACGTCACAGTTGAGCTTGAATCATTCGTGCTGGTCCCCGGTCAACCTGAGGTGGTCTCCACTCCATCCCTCATTGCCGATTGGAATGGCTCCCTTCTCGCGTCAAGTGGCGCGGTTGGATGGTGCACAGATACCATGGATGCAAATCCTCAGAACGTTGTCGTTCGAAACCCTCTCACGGGTGGGTTATCTTATGAAGTACGATACTCAAATCCTGCGGCGGCGTATTGTCGGGAAATTTCATACAGTGGAGTAGCACCTGATACACACTATAACGTGGGACTTAAAATTGATATTGGTCTTGCTGGTGTTTATCGTTTACGAATAGCTTCCTATTGTGGTCCGGAGCGCTGTCCTGGCGCAATCCATCCTACGCTCGAGACAGATTTGTTACAGTTTACAGTAATACCAGGAGCGCCAGCAGCTCTCAAGATGTTGACTGCTCCGCCCTTCGTAAATGAGAACGATTTTGCACTTATACCAGCTCCCGAGATTGTTTTAGTAGATTCAGTGGGAAACGTTTGCACGCAAGTGGATACATCGATCGCAGTGAGTGTCACGCCATTGCTTACGAATCTTCTTGGAGCTGTGGGCGAAATGGTATCTGGTGCGGTCAAATTTGATAATCTCAAGCTTGTTGGCGAACGTGGAGCCGAATACCGCTTAACGTTCACTTCTGATACGTACAGTCTCAGTACTACTTCCGACAGAACGTTGACTGTCATGAACTGCTCGTCTATCAAGCCCAACAGTGCGCTATACAACGGCGAGTGTTCGTGCATGCCTGGCTTTACATCTGATTTGAGTGGAGAGACAGGATATACCGCTGATCTCGATAGTTTTTACATCGAAAGCAATACGACGCTATACAAAACCACGATAGGATCTACGGACTGGATCAGCGCACTTCACCCTTATGGAGTCTGCGTTCCGTGTGCGAACGGATTTTACAAGTCATCGCACGGTGCAGATGCGTGTGTTTCTTGCCCAGATCGTATGGATACGGCTCGTTCGGACGGTATTTTGAAAAGTCAATACTACGCATCTTCTGGAAGTCTTGTTCTAGGTTCCTTGGCTCATGTAGGCAAGGATGCATGTCATTGCGTCTCTCAGACGCAGACGCCATTTTTGAGTTACTATCGCCAGCTTCCACTGGACGCGTACTTGTGTGGAGATTGCCCTGTAGGTGGTGAATGCGATGGAGACGTCATCGAACGCGTGAGAGCTCTCCCAGGTTACAGCAGATTTAAATTAACGTCACTTACTTTCAGAGAGTGTCCTTTTCCTGAAGCATGTTTGGGAGGAGTCAACAGCACTTGCCTCGATGGCGGTTACACGGGGAGTCGTTGCGCAGCGTGTAGTAAAGGTTACGCGTATGATCCAATCAAGGGAGCTCATCCTCCAAAGTGCTATGACTGCGCATCAGGTGCATATTCAGTAATGAATTTACCTATTATCATCTTGAACTTTCTGTGGTTCTTTATTCTGGCATGGCTCCTTCGCCGCATCAATTTACGACGGGGATCTCAGGCTGTAAATGTGGTAAAATCTTTCGTTACATACTTACAAATGACCGCGTTGGCAAAAAATCTAGATTTGAGCTGGCCAGACTCGGTCAAACAATTTTTATTGTTGGCCGAGAAACTGTCACTGTTGG
Source organism: Ostreococcus mediterraneus (assembly GCA_012295225.1). Lineage (NCBI taxonomy): Eukaryota > Viridiplantae > Chlorophyta > Mamiellophyceae > Mamiellales > Bathycoccaceae > Ostreococcus > Ostreococcus mediterraneus. The sequence continues at coordinate 266,224 of WMKK01000015.1, forward strand.
ATATTCGTTCATCTGCATTCAAGTGTGCATTCAACTGGAACTTTTATCAGAATTTCGCGTTTCATGAACTTTTACCCATCTCGCTTGGTGTTATGTTATTCATCTATTTTACAATCGTGAAATATGTTGAAGAATTAAAAGAGGAGATGGCTAAAGCGCGAATACAAGCGAGTAAGAAGAAGTCTGCAAATGCTGATGACTCAGCGGAAGAGGACAACAACGACGCAAAAGTCAACGTGGGAGCGCAATTAAAGAAAGATGACGGCGCCGCAGGATTAGAAGAATCTTGGCAAGTCAACGCTTATGATAAAGTCATTTCTTGGCTTGTTGTCGCTCTGTGGTTACTTTATCCCACATTGGTACAATACTTCATTGAGTTTACGCAGTGCACCGGATCGCCCGGGGATGATGATCGACACTTTGTGTCTGATTACTCTCTCCAATGCGCTGGACCTTTGTACAGCACGCTATGGGTAGTCGTGGTAGTATGCATGATTTTGTACGGCTTGGGAATACCGATGTTGCTCTTACATATGTTGACTGGTGAGGACATCACAAGTTCGCACAATTCAGTTCTCGTGCAATACCGTTTTGGACTGCTCTTCAAAGGTTTAGACATCAAGTGTTCTTGGTGGTGGGAATGGGTTATCTTTGTTCGAAAATTTGCGCTCATCATTGCTGTTATTGTGTTCCAGCAGAGCCAGGTTTTCGGCGGCTATTGCGCAAATTGTTTGCTTCAATTTTTCTTTTTGCTTCAAATCATCGCGCGTCCGTACGTCTCGGTTGAGCACGGAAGGATTGAAACCAATGGTTTGCTCACGGCCATGGCTACATTCACTGGTGGATTGATTTTTGCACAGTCGAGTTCTGATGATAGTACCGGTAATAGCGGGGGTCTGATTCTCTTCATGACAACCGCATTTTTCGTTGCACACTTCTGGACCTGGTACACTTTTGTGCGCACCCTGCGCGCGCTTTTCAAAGAGGAGGGTGAAGAAGCCATGATCTCTCGTGCGGTTCGTGATTTGGAATTCGAAGACGAGGTCGTCGACCACTTCGATAATAAACGTGACGTCGCCATTATTCAACAAGAAGCTCTCGCCAGGGAGCACGAACGCATCCGTCTGCGTGGCATGGTTGGCGAGCGCCTTCCGTTTGCCGACGACGACTTGTTGGACGCCATCAAGCGAGATTCCACGATTGATATTCGCACCGAACACAAGGAATTGAGTGCTAAACTCGAACATCTTCGTGAAAAATGGAAAGAGCGCACCGCGCAGAGAGACAACAGACACGTCGCTCTCGATGAGCGTCACCTATCAAACATGGAGCGTCGCGCGTCCAAGCGCGCCGACCAAAACGAAAACGTGACCGATAAAACATAGTAGCTTAGGCACAATCACATTCGCGCGCGCGAGTGCGATTTGTAATCATAGTCATAGCTGTCAAGATTTTCGCACATACCTATATCCTACGTCCTCACACCCTCGTCGCACCGTCACCGTTCTACGCGCGTATTGTCCTCCTCGTCGCGGCGTTGGCCCACCATCCGTGGTCACGCCTCGATCACTTTTTGTGCGTGCGGCGGGGGGAAATCGAATCCCGATCGGGTAGATTTTTGGGACACGTGCTTGAGTCATGATTGGTGAAATCACCCACCAAAAATGTTTGGTTTAAAAACCACCCATGAACAACCCTGAAAAATTTCTGCGAGGTAAATAATATACATGGCGTTCGAATGACGTCGAATACGACATCACGACCCCGACGAAGATTCTGATCCTCCCCGCGAAGGCCGAGGAATCGCGTGCGACGCGCGTGATGGATGCGCGACGCGCGACACTTTGCACACGCACACAACGTAATATGTCCGCCTCTACCTCCACGTTCGCCGGTAAGGCCATCGCCCAAAAGGTTGCGCTCAAGAAGACGCAAAAGGCTAACGTCACCGTTCGCGCCTCGGCCGAAAAGGTGCGCACACACTCGCGACATCGCACGCATCGATGCGCGATGGGTGACATCGAAACGCGCGATATGCGTCGCCATCGACCGTGCGAACGCGCGATCGATGACGTGCATGATAACACATGAAATGTTTCTCACGTGTTCGTCCTCTCGTCATGACGTTCGCGTGGTCGATGGGGCGCGTATTCCACCCCGATCGTCCCGATTCGCGATTCGCGCGCCAGTCATCGTCCACCATCACTGACCGATCGTTCGCGCCGTGATCCGTGCGTTGTTGACGCGCTTTAGGCTGTGTCCTTCTTCGCCGCCACCGCGGTTGTTTTGTCCGCCACCCCGTCCTTCGCGGCGACGAGCATTGAACTCACCGACAAGCGCTCGGAGAACCAAAACGGTCTTCAGTTGATCTACGAGGTACGCGCGCCACGCCCATCGCGTGCTCGGCGCAACCGTATCCAGATGGGATTTTGTCGATTTTGCCCCTGTTGGGACGACCCGGTTGAGCTTTGGATGATGTTGGGTAGTTTCGCGGAACCTCTCTCTATGTGTGGTACTGACGGTGTATGTCACGTGTTATTTCATACTGCAGGCTCGTGATTTGGATATTGATGCCAAGCCGCGCTCGGAAGGCCCGTCCCGCTTCTCTTTCCAAAAGCTCACGACGAAGGAAACCGCGGCGCGCGCCAAGGAGTCTGTGGTGCGTACGCGCGCGCTCGACTGTATCTGAATCGCGCGCACGCGCTCGTTTGAATAGACACGCGCACACGATGAATGCGTGACTGACATGTTACTTTTTTCATTCGATACAGACCCGCATCAACAAGGATGTTGGTGAATACGTTGGCAAGAAGTACTGGACCCAAGCGTCCAACGAGCTCCGCCGCCAAGTCGGTACCCTCCGCTTCGACATCAACAACCTTGTCGACGCTAAGGGTGGTGACTCCGCGTCTGCCAAGGCTTTCTACAAGAGCCTCGAAAAGCTTGATTTCGCTATCCGCCAAAAGGACCAAGATGCCGCCACTGCGCTCCTTGCTGAAGTCCAAACGAGCGCCAACGCGCTCATCGCCTCTCTTGCTTAAGTTCTGAGCGACGATGACGGGAAGAGATGCGCTGGAGATGCAGCACCGAATTTAGTCAACATGATTGCTATAGCCATGATTTCGGTGTTCGGGGTGTATTGCGAGTTATTAATGTAATAACAAATGCGACCAGAACAACAACAGAGATCGATTTTCAATCGAAACGAACACATCAAAGCCAAAGCGCCATCCTCTGTCTACGCATCCTCTGCGCGTGCGATGCACCACGTCCTCACATCCCATCGCGACTGGTGCACCGGCGATGGTTCACATGTCGTGCACCATAATCTCTTCGATACCATGCGCGTCGTCGTATTCGCCGCGACTGGCGCGGAGTACGCCCCGGGCGGCGCCAAAGCCGTCGACGTCTGCGTCTGCTGTGGCGTCTGTGCCATCGTCACGCCGCTCCACCGCACGTCTCGGGTTTAGCCAAAGCATAGCGCACGATAGATGCCGACGAGGACATCGGCATAGCACACTACTCGTCGCGTTCGCGAACGCTCTCGGCGATGGCGCGCAGAAAGATGCTCGCGACGACGTCGTTGAAGAGTCGAGTAAAAGGGCGAGAGTGCAGCTGCCGCAGGCGAGGCGGAGAGTGCAAATGACGTTCACGTGCAATAAATGCGACGGCAAGACGCAACGGATGATAAATCCAGATGTACTAGAAAAAGGCACAATGTGGGTGCAGTGCGGTGAGTGCGAGGCGTGGCATCAAATCGTTGACAACCTCGGTTTGATTTTTGATTTGTCCGGGGAATGGGAAAGCGACGCAAAGGATATTAGACGAGCGATGCGTGAGCGAAGAAAAGAGTCGGAGGATTGATTCGATCTATATATGTATATACACTCTATTGTTATTGCTATACTGGTACATCAATATAATGTTATTCATGCGTAATATTCCATCGTTTGCACGAGTCCTTCGGGAAGAATTGGAACGCGCTCTTTGTCGTGCAGCTTTTTGGTGTACATGAATGCACCGACAAACATCGTCGACGCGATAGCAGCGATGATGTACATCGCCACGAAAGGCACGGAGGTGAAACCCAAACCATCAAAGGTATTTGAAAGCTGTACGCGCCCAAGAGAAGACTCGGGCGCTGCATCGTCGGCGCCCGCTGTTTCGCTGTTTGTCACAACTTTTGGCGGGTTTTGATTGAACAAAGCGCTCTGTTTCAACGCGCATCTTGCTCCACCGCCGTGACTAAATTTGCAATGATAGTTGAAATGCTTTCGTAACGAGTTCACAGTGAGCTCGTGCGGCAGCTTCAGAGCTTCATCCAGCACGGAGTGAATCATCGAAACATCCATGCGTACGTTCGCGGCTTTGCCTTGTGTCAATGAAAGAGATGCCGCCCAGCTGTAAAGCATTTGACGCGTACTATCATTGTCTCCATTATTCTTAGCTCGAGGCACGAATAGCGGAGGCGTGGCGATTCGGTAGTTGGCGTCCAAGCCGACGCCGTCGGCTAAAATGCAGTCCTCAAACTCCACGCACGTCGCCGCACACAGGTTGATTTTACCATTTCTTGGCGCGCGGTAAGCTTTGACTAATTGTTTCATCCCTCGGCGACTAATCAAGTATGCTTGCGTACTTGCAAGGTTTCTCGTACTCTTTGGAAGTGTGTGAAGCGTATATTTGGGCGTTTTTGAGCGCAACCGCTGCCAATCAGAAAACAACTCCTTCACCTCCTGCTGACTCCCTATCGCAGACAGCTGCACGACGGTCCAATCATATGGCAATGTTAATGCGAATTCTTCCAAGTTGTTCGCCCATGTAGGCATTAAATCTGGCACCGCGTCGTCTTCTAAAATCAACGCCACCTCTGCACCGTCGTCAAACGCCTTGTAAATCGCCGTCAAGTGCGACAGCGACGTACTCAATGCCGCCATATATTGCGAGCTCAACTTTTTCACACCATCATCGACGTAAAAACTCCTCGGCCACGCTCTCTTCGTCGCACATCGCGCCTTATCTATGGCGTTTTCCAAGTCGGATTCTCTCATGGCATCCACAGCTGCGACACGTTGAAGACCTTCAAATCCCGCAAAATGACTCTCCATGGCCAACCGAGCATCAATATTCGCACGACCATTCACGTAATACGTCTTAATATCACCACTCGTCTCCGCTCGCGTGCCTGATATCGCCGCAAGCACGGCCAACCACCAAAGGGTGTTGTTCCAAATCATGCGCCTTTCCCTCCGCGTCCTCGTCGTACGCATCGCCAGACCCCCACGCACGCGCGCACCCATCACGAGCACCTCTTCATACGGCGTTGGCGACTTACAAATCGTGAATCGCCGCACTCGAGTCGCGTTGTGATGCCAAATAACCGGCCCGATTTGGTGTTCGACGCGGTGCTTAGGGTTCAGGCGCCGTTCCGCACGTGGTCCTGCCCACGTTTGAGCGCGACGATGACGACAGACGACGGCGCGTGCGACGCGTGCGACGACGAGGACGACGGCGATGATGCAGTGCGTCTCGCAGTCGGTCGTGAGCGCGCCACGCGTCGCGAGCGGCGCGCCTGCTCGCGCGTCTTTGCTGCGTGTTCGGTGCGGTGGTGGCTCGCGCCGCGCGGTCGGGGCGTCGGCGTTCGCGACGGCAGCGACGACGGTACGCGAATGTCGACGAGAGCGATGCGTGGCGTCGGTGTATCACTCGCGATGCGCGGTGGTCGTGCGGGGAAAACGTGGAGAGGGAGACGAGCGAGAGGCGCCCGAGGTGAAGGCGTCGTCGACTTCGGCGGCTTCGGATGACGAGGCGTTTACAAAGTGGTTGCTTAATGCGGAGATACCGTCTATGGGGAAAAAGACGCTCAAATCGCTATCCTCGTTACCGTTAGCTATCGGAGAGTTGTTAGTGATTGCTGGATTCAGCGCGCTCGGGACGGTTATCGAGCAGAATAAAGGGTACTCGTGGTACGTGGCCAACTATCCCACCGAGAACCCGACGTTGGGGTTCATTGATTTCCCGTTAATCTTAGATTTGGGACTGGACCATATTTACACGACGTGGTATTTTTTAGGTTTATTAGGTTTATTAGGAGCTTCGTTGACGGCGTGTACTTTGACGAGGCAATGGCCAGTGTGGAAAGTCGCGGCGAAGTGGAAATTTCTCGAGCGGCGAGCGGCTTTGCTAGCCATGGATGAGGGCGAGGCCGTCCCGAGAGCTCATCTTAGCGATCTCAACGAACTTTTGGCTCAACGTGGTTACCAAGTGTTTGTCAAAGGTAAAACGATGTACGCATTCAAAGGTTTGATTGGTCGTTTAGCGCCGATTGGCGTCCACGCGGCGTTGCTATTCACCCTCGGCGGCTCGGCGTACAGCGGACTGGGAGGCCTGAGCGGCTCAGTGATGGTCCCCGATGGCACGTCGTTCGAAATCGGTAGCGGTCTCAATCGTGGTTCGCTTCTGTCCTCCATGCCTGGGATTGCAAAATCTAGCGTGCAAGTGAATGATTTTACAATTGACTACTTGCCAAATGGACAAGTGTCACAATTTTATTCTGACCTGAGTGTCATTGATCCCACAGGCAAAGAGTTGACGCGAAAGACGATCTCTGTGAACATACCACTGCGTGCTGGCGGAGTGACAATGTATCAGACCGATTGGGCGTTGTCCTCCATGCAAGTTACGGTGGAAAAACCGAGTGGCGTCGAAGGCGTCGCCGGCAAGGAGAACACATACGTCCTTCCTATGGCGTCTTTAGAGGGCAAGAGTGGATTCCAGGGTCGTATTTGGGGTACATTTTTACCTCTGGATTTCGAACAGGATCAGCGTCGCGGAATTTCGATTGTAGCTCGAGATTTCCAAAGCGTTGCCATCTACGACAGCAAGGGAGCGTTTGCTGGCGTTCGTCGGCCAGAGAGTAAAAAGCCGATTGTCGTCGATGGATTGAACATCGTGATCGGTAGCGTCAAAGGGAGCACTGGATTGGAATTAAAGACTGATCCAGGTGTGCCATACGTCTACGCTGGTTTTGCTGGGCTCATGGTTACGTCGTTTCTGAGCCTCTTGTCGCATTCGCAAATTTGGGCCATTCAGGAAGAAAACGCCATCGTCGTAGGTGGTAAATCCAACCGGGCAAAGGAAGAATTCAAGACAGAGCTTGATGATGTGTTGAATTCCATTCCCGAGTATGTTGACTAGTTGATTTTTTAAGCTTGCGTGCTTGCTTCTACTGTATTAATTTTATTTCTATCATTTCTAAAGTTCTACGCGGGCGGCGCTTGGTCTTGGTTTACCAATGCCGCCACCCAAACCTGCTATTCCACTAAAATGCTCGTCGAATAACACGTGACCCAGGTGCTTACGTCCATAGTATTGAGCTTTATTCAACGCATCCACTGCGAGCTTTTTTTCGTTGTGGCGAATCAAAATCGCTTGTGGCACATCGTCCTTCATCTTGTGTTGCTGCGTCTCGAGTAAGGTTTTATCCTCGGCATCACTCGTTGGATAGTCGTTTAGCAACGACGTAAGAGTTGCAAAAATTACATCGTACACCGCAAGCTCGCTCCGTTCGCTCACACCCTTCGTACGTAACGATCGAACAGCCTTCGGTGACTTTGTAACTCTGCGCAACTCTGTCGCGTTGGCGGATCCGAGTCGAAGCACGCACATGAGTTCTGGCGTCGCACCTTCAGCGGTGATGCCAAATCTCGACTCTGAGCCACAAAACTCTTTGTGTTTGACCACAAAATCTCCTTTGGGTAACGCAAGCTTGATGATGTTTGCCGGATTGGGGGCTTCTGAATAATACGCCGTCGAGCTAAAGCGCGCAAACGCCTCGGCGTCGGAATAATTTCCATGGCTACACGTCATCTCCGCCCGAGCTTCGTGTGGATCAACCTCGATGACAAACTCGTCGTTTTCTAATCTCACGCACGGCACCGTACTTTGCGTGTTATGCGGAATCAAATGCGCCATGGGAACGAGCGCGCGATACGTCTTGCCTGGAGCGCCGTCGCCATTTGGCGAATCGACGGCGAACGCGTTCGCGCGCACAATCGCCAAAGCCTCCTCGAACGCCTTACGCGAGAAGAAATCACGATTGGAAAAAATCGTTGGAAACTGTTTAAACGTTTTTTTCGCACTCGCCCATCCACGCTTGACGTCTGCGTCCGCATCTTGGATTGTTTCGCCCGCCGAATACGCCTCCAACGCCTCGCGCGCGCCCGCCGACACCACCACCGCACTCGCCGGCGTATGCGCATACAACGAATGCACAAACGGCGCAAATTTCGACGCTTTCCCCTTCGCACGCTCTCGCATCAACATCACCGCTAACGCCCACTCATCATTCACCTCGGCTAACGCCCGTTGCGGCCCATTCTCCTCCCAGTCTCCGCGCGTCGCCGTCATCCCCCCACTCACGCGCACCGTCGCCAACACCCCTCTGTCACCCGATATCGTGCTAAACAACCCCCGTTGTCGTCCTCGTCGTTTCACCTCCCCATCGTAATCATACTCGCGTTGAATCACCGTATACATCGCGCCCTCGGCGAGCGTCCCATTCGTCAGCGGCGATCGCGCAAACCACGACACCAGCGCCTCGTCCGCATCCGTCGGCCCTTCGAGCGCGTCATCGTCCACATCCACATCGCTGTCGTGTCCACGCACCACTCGCACCACCGCGGTCGTCATCAACGCCCCGAGGACGACCACGCCGAGGACGACGCCTCGTCGGTCGAGACTCCGACGCATCGTCAGCCGTCCTCCACCAGTCGCGCGCTCGCGCCAGGCCGCCAGTGCGGTCGGTGCGGTCCACCGTCGCCGGTCTCGGCGGTCTCGTCGTCGCCCCCGTCGTCCTACACTCGATCGAACGCCGCGCGTGTGGCGATCACGACGATTCTCATTCTCATTCTCATTCTCATTCTCATTCTCATTCTCATTCTCTCGCGAGCTTTCTCTCGCGCTCGCGCTCGCGCGCGTCGATCGCGCGCGTTCGATCGGCGTTCATCGATGCGACGAGGCCACGCGTGTTCGACCGACCGACCGACCGACCGACCGACCGACCCAACAGAACGTCGTGCCTACGCACGACGGATGGGGTGTGTAAGATATACAGAGCGACAAAAAGTCAAGTCAGATTAAAAACGAAAATAAAAGCGAGGCCTACGTAGGGTTTAACCACGTCCACCGACCCGACCCAACGTGTGGCGTTCGGCGCCCGTCACAGGGCGACGCCACGGCGAGGCGTTCGCGCGCGTTGGATTGGACGACGACGACGACGACGACGACGACGAGGACATCGGGGTGCGTGACCATGGCGCGGTCGATGGCGACCGCGACCGCGACCGCGGTCGGACGAGGGACGACGACGACGACGACGCGGGTGCGGGCGTCGGTCGTGGATAAGCGACGACGCGGACCGACGACGACGCCGACGACGCGCGGTGGTGTGGTGCGAGCGATGCGCGGTGGTGGAGGTGATGGTGGTGACGATGTGACGACGCGGGATGCGCGCGTGCGAGCGATTGGTGACGCGTCGGTGTCGTCGGCGGAGGATCTGCGGGCGACGCTCGCGGCGCGGGAACGGGAATTGAGGGAAATGGTATCGCCGACGACGGGTGAAGCGCCACGAGCGGCGGATGTGCGGGCGCTGAGAAAGACGATTACGGCGTTGAAGGGGGAGTTGCGCGAGATTGAGGCGAATGGGGGGGGAGCGGTCGCGCCGGCGGCGAAGACGACGGCGTCTCGAACGTCTGCGGCGCCGACGATGCGCGTGGCGATGGCTCCGGACGCCGAGACTGAAGCTTTAGCGCGAGAATTGGAACGTTTGGAGTTGGAGCAGCAAACGTTGCGTCAGTTGCAAGCGTTGGAGGATGAGAACAGGCGATTGCGCGAAGGACGCGAGGCCAAGGCGAAAAAGGCGCAAGCGCAAGCGCAAGCGCAAGCGCAAGCGCAAGCGCAATCTGACGCCGAAGCTCGACGTTTGGCGGCGCAAGCCGAGGCTGCGGCTCAGGCTGAAAAACAACATGACATTGACTTAGCTATCGAAGCTGCCGTGCATGAAGCGGCTGATGCTGAAGCCGCTGAGATTGCCGCGCAAGTTGCCGCCATCGAGTCGGAGGCGCGCGCCGTCGAGGAGGAGCTCTTGCGCGCCGAAGCCGCCGCCGCCGCGCAAGCTCAGGCTCAAGCGGAAGCCAAAGCTCAGGCCCAAGCTGAAGCCGCTGCCGCCGCCGCTGCCGCTGCGCAAGCCAAGGCACAAGAGGCCGCTGATGCCGAAGCTGCCAAATTGAAGTCGATGAGCTCCACCGAGGACAAGAAAGCAAAATTGGAGAGTGTGAAAGAAGCGGCAAAGGCAAAAGTAAAGGCTCAAGTAGAAGAGAAAATGACCAAGATTAGAATGGAGGCCCAAGCTAAGGCCAAAGCTGAAGTAGCCGCGCGAGCGCCGCTCCCACAACAGCCGAAGCCCGTTGCAAAGGCCGCCGCTTTGCCTCGCGTTGAAGACCTCACTTTAACCGGTGATGATGAAGCCAGTGAAGTTCTAAGAGAACTGATGCTTCAAGAGCAGAAGTTAATTGCGGAAAGAAAAGCGCTCGAGGATAGACTCCAATTCGCCGAAGAACGAGAGGCAGATTTCTTAGCGGCGAGGTCGTCCAAGATGCCAGACGCGTTCCCCTCCCTAGAACAAGACATCATCATTGATTTAAATTCCATGACTGAAGCTGAAGCTCGGGATGCTATTTTGGCTGCGGAATGGATTTTGAACGAGCAAGCCAAGGCTGAAGCTGAGGTCAAGGCTGCTGCTCAAGCTCAGGCTACAGCGCAAGCGCAAGCTGCCGCCGCCGCTGAAGCCAAGGCTCAAGCCGAGGCTGCTGCTCGAGCTCAAGCTCAAGCTCAAGCTCAAGCTCAAGCTCAAGCTGAAGCCGAAGCGTTAGCCAAGGCTCAGGCGGAATTGGCTGAAGCCCAGGCTGAAGCTGAAAAATTGGCCAAGGCACGTGCGGCGCTTGCTGAAGCCCAAGCCCAAGCGGAGAAGTTGAACAAGGCCAAGGCCGAAGCGCAAGCACGAGCTCTGGCAAAATCTGCAGCTAAAACTCAAGCTGCATTCGCCGCTGAAGCCCAAGCTGCGGCTGAAGCCCAAGCTGCGGCTGAAGC